>JAESUZ010003626.1:0-575660 GCA_017311185.1 Proteles cristata cristata | reverse complement strand
AAGACTTGACAGGTCTTAGGAAGTCCCTTCAACTCTCTGACCCTCAGTCTTCTCATCTGTAAAATGGTGTTGACAGTGTGGGAGCCTGTCTCACAGTGTTGACAAAACAATCAAATAAACTACAGTTTGGTTCCAAAGCCCTCACAGCATGGTAAGCTCAGCCTGCTCAGAGGAAGCACACTCTACTTACGTTTTCGTTGCTTCATCTTCATAAAACTCCTGAGGGATGTATAAGACTCCCCCTGACAGACCAGAAACTGGCTCAGAGAGGTCAGTGTTGCATAGTGAAAGGCCAATTGGGCTCAAACACCTAACTCAAGCAGCCAAACTCATCAAGCACCTATCAGCCACTGGCAAGTAATTAGGGGCTGGGATATGAGTTCAGACAGAAAGACTGAAAGAACTCTGGAGACGGAAAAGCCCCACCTGGTGAGAAAGCTAGACAGATGAGCGGCCAAGGCCCAGTGCCATGGTTAATTTTCTGTGTCAATTTCACTGGGTCACAGGGTACCCAGATACTGGACTGCACATTATTTCTGGGTATGTCTGGGAGGGTTTTTCGGGATGAGATTAGCATTTAAATCAGTGGCCTCAGGAAAGCAGGTTGCCCTCCCCAATGTGGGTGGGTGTAACCCAATCCATTGAGGGCCTCAATAGAAGGAAAGGTGGATGAAGGGAGAATTCCTTCTTTTCTGCCTATTGAGCTGGGGCGCCAGTCCTCTCCTGCCCTTGGCCTAGGATTTACACCACTGGCCCTCCTACTTCTCAGGCCTTTGGACCCTACTGACTAGCCCACCAGGTTCCTGGGTCCCCAGGTTGCAGAGATGCCAGGCTGTGGGACTTCTCAGCCTCAGTACTTTCATGAGCCAAATCCTTATCATACGTTTCTTTCATATATGTATCTCCTGTTCGTTCTGTTTTTCTAAGCCATCTGGCCTCCCCTCACACCCAGAGGCTGCCTGGCTGACAGGGCACTTCCCAATGGATACAACCTGTTTTCAAGGCCTGAGGACCCACACTGCCAGACACAGCGAGCTGGGTCAGAAAGAGTGTGATCCAGCCTCCCCAGCCCCACCTTTGTGTGGCCTATGGCAGTTTTCCGTATATTTACACATTTTGCCCAGTAAGCGTTTTTTAGAGAGATAGTAACTAGCAGACTTTTGCAAAAGGAATGACTTACCTTTAGGTAACTTCCCTTCTGAGTGCAGGGTCCTGGAGGAGGAAAGGACAGGAGTGAGAAGGAGCAAGAATTCCTTTCTTAACAGGAAGAGCCTTCAGAGTGTAGAGGTCAAGGGCAGGCCTCTCCAACATGGGCCACAATGGCATGTAGATTACTCTGAGTTAAAAGCAATCAAATGCCAGCAAATTGAGGAAAACTGCTTTACACCCCCCTCAACCACCTACATTTACACTGGAAAGGGGGCCTGTACCAGGAAGAGAACTAGTCAAAAAGATTCCTTTTTACCTAAGAAACTTATCTGCATAACAGGGAAACCTTTGTTTTCTAAACATCTCCTCTCACCTTCCTGCTAATGTTCTTCCTCTTCTTTGTTGTCGCCTGTACCCCCAGACTCCCACCCTCCTCCTGAGCTGAGGATAACATATAAGCCTCAGGTTGCCTGACAGTCTTTGGAATTGCATGTTTGTGTAGATTCTCCATATGACAAAATTAAGTTTGATTTCCTTCTGTTAATTGTCTCGTGGAAATTTAATTCTTGGTCTAGCTAGAAGAACCTTGGACAGAGGAAAATTTCTTCCTCCCCAACAGTATTAAGGCCTGCCACACCCTGTGATCCTTCGGTAGGTTTCTAGATAGTTGCCATTGCATCAATCAGCAAATAGGGTTCTGGGATTAGATACCTCTGACTACAGTTAAAGGGACCAGGGTGGGCACCTTGCCCAAGGTCAGGCAATCTGGGGGATGACCAATCGTTACGAAGTGTCCCGGTCCAAGCTTTGCCCATTAGAGATGAAGGTAACTACAATGGACTCTTCCAAGTTTTTCTCTTTAGAAATTGTAACATGAGTATGGTGGGAGACCATCTTTCCTGATAGTTCTTTTTCCTTCTTTGACCTTCCCTGCTCCCACCTTCTGACTTCTGCACTCCCTGTCTTAAGAGGAAAGCGGGGCCAATCCAGCAGCTATGAACTCTAAATCTCTTGCCTGTTTTGGTTTGAAAGTGAAGGGATGGAGACAGATGGGGTAGGTAGTCCCCATCGTACCACCAACACGCAGACAACATGCTCCTAATGAAATGGATTCCAGTTCTGCTTCTGCCATTGTTGAGCCTGGAAGTGCTGGGAAAACCACTTCACATCCCCAGTTAAGTTTTTTTTTTTTTTTTAATATTTTTATTTATTTCTAGAGAGAGAGAGAGACAGCGTGAGCAGGGGAGGGTCAGAGAGAGAGGGAGATACAGACTCTGAAGCATGCTTCAGGCTCTGAGCTGGCAGTCAGCACAGAGCCCGACGTGGGGCTCGAACCCACGAACCGCGAGATCATGACCTAAGCGAAAGTCGGTCGCTTAACCGACTAAGCCACCCAGGCGCCCCCACATCCCCAGTTTAATGAGATGGTTGGACTTAAGGACAGGTGAGATCACTTCCAGCTTTAGATGTTTCACTGCGCTGGTCTAAGAATGTTGGGCATGTTTAGAAGAAGGTTATAAAGTAAGTGCTTCACTTCAAGGTGCCCCTTCCCTTCCTCAGTGGCTAAGCCAGGTCCACCACTCTGCCACTCATGATGCCCAGGAGAAGCACTTCTCTCGAGGGCAGGAAGCATGGTACCTGTCTGTATGATCCTCAGTTAAGTCCCTCAATATCTTTAAGGTGAAATTTTTTTTTTTAACCAGTCAAACGCAGATACCTATTTGGTAAAACAGTGGCTGTGAGGAACAAAATGTAGATCCTCCTTTTCCAAAGAAAGATGTGAAATAATGTACAGAATGTACAATGGAAGAAAAAAAAATAAATTAGAATAAAGGGAGGAAAAAGAAGACGAAGCTGAGAGGCACATCGATTCACAGAACTCATACCTGAGAGTCCCAGGTATGTATGAGGGGTTGCGAATTTGGCCCTACAGCTCTCTGTGGCCAAAGCAAAGAGAGAAATAAAACATTACCCCATTTTTCTGTGGGGAAAAAAACCCTCAGGTGTTGAGGAGATGAAACAATAATAAGATGACTTAGGAGCGATTTTTCACAAGAGAATGTGGTGGATGTAGTGAGCAACGTGGCTAACAGTGGCTCTCTGTAACTCAGTGGTCACTTTCATGGGGCCCAGGCACCGAGTGGGGAAGTGCTTTAGAAACCATCCATCGTGGGGCACCTGGGTGGCTTAGCTGCTTAAGCATCTGGCTTTGGCTCAAGTCGTGATCTCGTGGTTCATGGGTTCAAGTCCCGCATCGGGTTCTGTGTGACAGCTCAGAGCCCGGAGCCTGCTTCAGATTCTGTGTTTCCCTCTTTCTGCCCCTCCCCTGCTCATTCTCTCTCTCTCTCAAAGATGAAATAAATATTTAAAAAAAATTGGAAACATCCATCCACCCTGAGCAAAGGAAATGACCCTCTTCCACCTCTACCATGCGGAGAGTCCTACCTCACGGCCGCATACAGAGCAACGTGATTGCTGTGACCACTTACTCCCCCTGCATCGAAAGTCACCACCTGGAGAGAAACACAGGGTTTTTACTCATGCCTGAATGCTCTCTCTGCCTCAAGTTCAAGGCAGCCGTCCCCATTCCCCTGGGATGAAAGGAGCGCACAGAACTCTGGAGCGTTTGCAATTCTGAGTACCCCTGAACTCACTTTGGAGCAGATGGGTGGTGTGTAACCATTGCTTTGGCCAGCTGTGTGGGAGCTGTTTCTGCGGGTTTTACTGTTCACTCTTGTTCCAGGCCAGTGGAGCAGAGTGGAATTCAGCCACGTCGGGAACCTGAGTTCGGGGTATCTCTGTTTCTTATCTGCCTGGCCATTTATTAGCACAGTTAGTTTTCTTGGCCGGCTGCCGTGTGAACTTTGGGCATGTGGACGCTGCCTGATTTATTTGGCTTCCCTTCCTCATGTCAAACTGAGGGCACAGAGCCTGAGGGCACCATGCCCTGGGGTCAAAATCACGGAAGTGTATTTACTCATGGACTGCCTCTGTATCATCTATTTTTAAACATTTTTTTAAACGTTTATCCATTTTTGAGAGATGGAGAGAGACAGCGCATAAGCAGGGGAGGGTCAGAGAGAGAGGGAGACACAATCTTAAGCAGGCTCCAGGCTCTGAACTGTCAGCACAGAGCCTGATGTGGGGCTTAAACCCACCAACCGTGAGATCACGACCTGAGCCGAAGTTGGATGCTTAACTAACTGAAACATCTAGGCCCCTTTATTTAAAAAAATTTTAAATAGGCTCTGTGCCCAGCGTGCAGCTCAATGTGGAGCTTGAACTTGGCCCTGAGATCAAAACCTAAGCTAAGATCAAGAGTTGGACACCTAACCAACTGAGCCACCCAGGCTCCCCTAAAAGAGAATTTAAAGTCCTGTTAACTGGTCCTGATTCAAAGAAGTAAAAATAAACACAAAATAGAAACATATTTATGGTATGAGACTACTGGAAATCTAGAACACTGATATTAAGGAACCGTGAAATTTTTGCGACAATGGCACTATAGTCACATTATTATGGGGTTCAATGTCTATTAAAATGCAAGCTAAATAACTTAAATATGAAATGTGATGCCAAATATTTGGTTCTAAATAATACAGGAGGTAGGAGAGGTGAACAGGTGTTTAAATGAAACTAATATTGACTGTGAGTTAATAATTACAGAATCTGAGTGATTCATTAACTGAGAGGTTTATTAAACTATATTCTCTACATTTGCATGCTAGAAATTCTCCCTAATAGAAAAAAAAAGTTAAAGGCTTATAAAAAGCCAATCTTGGGGGCACCTGGGTGGCTCAGTCACGTGAGTGTCAGACTCTTGAATTCAGCTTAGGTCATGGTCCCAAGGTCGTGGGATGGAGCCCTGCATTGAGCTCTGCCCTGAGCCTGCCTTGGATTCTCTCTCTTTCTCGGTCTGCCCCTTTCCCCTACTTGTCAGATCTCTCTCTCTCTTAAAAAAAAAAAAAAAAAGCAGGAGTGCCTGGGTGGCTCAAATGGTTAAGTGTCTGACTTCAGCTCAGGTCATGACCTTGCCATCTGTGAGTTCAGGCCCCGCGTCCGGCTGTGTGCTGACAGCTCAGAGCCTGGTTGGGATTCTCTGTCCCCCTGTCTCTCTGCCCCTTCTCTGCTCATGCTGGCTCTCTCTCAAAAATAAATAAACATGAAAAAAAAATGAGGTATAATAACTCAGTTCACTTAGTGAATTCAGCATTGAGAAAAGCCTAACACGTTTTTGTGCCAGTGGGACTTATCAAAACTCAAACCAAAAGATTAGGGCTTTAAGTGGTAGGATTTTAGGCATTAACCCATGCGGGATTATTATTATTATTACTTCACAAGTGGACAGTAAACCTTCTCAAGAGCCTTAACATCGACCACTGGCGACGGCTAGTCCGGACGATCCTGGTGGAGCTGAGATGGGGGCCCCCACGCTTGTTTACCTCTGCAAGTAAGCGGGAATCTCCACCATTGCCCTGTCTGTAACCACAATACTCTCCTTGTAGTGCAAGTGACTTTGCCCTTATTTTTTGGGGTGAGAAACTAGGTTTAAGACCCTAGTAGCTTTACCACCTGCTGACCTTGGGCAAGCTCCTTGGCCTTGGAAACCCGTTTCCTCCATGACAAATGAGAATTATAACATTTACCTCTTAAAGTTAAAATGGCCCTCTAAACGGGATAATGCTTGGCGAAAGGCGAAAATTCTGCACAAATAGGAGTTATACATAGCACAGGTACTGGGGGCCCTGGGTGTTTAGGTGCTTAGACAGAGGTTGGGGGTGGGGATGGTTAAGGAGGGCACAGTTTGGGAAAAAAAACTCTGCCTCTATCTGAGCTTGATAATTTGGTTCCATGGTCTCACAAAAGGTGTGTTTGTTGCTCCAAAGATTGAAAAGAGAGCTCTGGCGGGCGGGTGGGCGAGTTGGGGACTCTTTTTGAACCCGTCTTGGAGAAAGTCTGGATGGGGGAGGGCAGCCATAGTAAAGGTGTGACCGGAACCCCCCACTTTGCATTTTGGGAGGGCGTCCCCTTACCAGGTTGATGCTGTTCTCTTCTATGTGCTGGAGGAGGGTGCTAGCCACACGCTCTGCGTCCCACTGCACAGCTGGGTCATCCGGGAAATCCCTGGAAGGAAGGAAGAAGCACAACTTGAACCTATTTTCTAATCAGCTGTGAACTTCTCCCTAAGCTCAGGTAGGTGTGTACCAGTCCTGAGATAGGGATTGTATGGGGGCAGGGGGGAGGCACCCTTAGGTACCCAGCTTTGAGCGAAAGAGAGATTTAGAAGCGTGACGCAACTAGAAATCAGCGCACAATTTCACACGACACCCTTTCGGAGCTTTGTGCTCGCCGCTGCGGGGAGGAAACACACCGAAGACACAAGCTGGGGAGACATGTGGGTTAACAGCAAATGCGGACGCAGCAGAATGATAGGTAACAACAATAGCAATAGCGCTTTAATAAAAAGTACGAAGCTGTGTTACTTCATTTAACCTCATGAACACCTGCTGAGGGAGCCTTTCAGATGAAGAAGACCCCTTGCAAGGTTGTTAGAGTTGGATTCGAAGCCAGGCTTTCTGACTGCAAAGCGAAGAGGTGTTAGAATTAGGGGGCTAGAAACGTCCTCTCTCCAATGGGGCTGCACCACTTGGGGCTGGTTTCAGGAGCAGAAGTCTCTGCAGATTAATCTGCACCTTATCTGTGTCTCCACTTGGCTGCGCCATAGGCCTGTCTCCTCCCACGTCTGTTTTTTGTGACTGATCTATGGTGTCACCTAACATGAGGCCAGGGCCTCAATTTGAGGATGTCATTCATATTCTTTTTATTTACTTATTATTTATTAAATTTTTATTTATTTTCTTTTTTACACATACTTTTTAAAGTTTATTTATTTTGTGCAGGGTGGGGCGGGGGGAGGGAGAGCAGGAGCAGAGAGAGAGGAAGAGAATCGCAAGCAGGCCCCGAGCTGCTAACACAGAGTCCGACGTGGGGCTCGAGCTCACGAGCCGTGAGATCATGACCTGAGCTGAAATCACGAGTTGGACACTTAACTAACTGGGCCACCCAGGCGCCCCTATTTATCAAATTTTAAAATATAATCTCTACCCACAACGTGGGGCTCAAACCCATGATCCAGAGATCAAGAGTTGCATGCTCCACCGACTGAGCCTGTCAGGTGCCCCTATTCATAGTCTTATAAATAGATATTCATCTCTCTTTGGCTCAGGTCGGGTGGCCACACCCACAATGGTACTGAGAGGACTCAGGCTCTTTGTTTCCCAACAGACAAGCTGCTATGACCTCTTTATGGACAAAGACCATTAACCGACCTTCTTCAGACTATGGTTAAAGGAGAGTCACGGAATGTTTTTCAGCAGGAAAATGACATGAGCCTCAGCACTAAATAATGCAGGCATCTCCACTGCTTCGATGGCTACCTCTACCCAACCCCTAGGGTGGCTTCTACAGATGGCAGCTTTATGCTTTTCTAAGCACCGTCCCGCCAGCCATTCCATGCAATTCTCATAATGCTCCTGCAGCCAGAGCTCAGCCAGTGGGGGGACGGGTAGGGGGTAAAAGGGAGAAGGAAAGACCAGTACAAAGTCAAAGTCCAGCCTTGCCCCCTGGGAATGGAGCTGAATATGGCATGGAGAACAAGACCTGCAGAGTGGAGACTGCTGGAGAGATAAGGGAATCAGGGAAAGCACCGTGCAGTGAAAACCGCTACATACAGGCTCCTGGCGGGGAGGTCCACACAAATCTAGCAAGGCATCGTTTTGGAAAGTGAGTGCACAGATCATATTTCCCTGGGTGGAGAAGCAGTCTAAGAGAAAAGGTGGGAGATAGTTGCTATTCTAACTCTCAGTTCTGACGTGCTGAAAGAGGAATCCCTGAGTGGGAGAGAGCTCATCGCCACCTTTTGTGGATCTTCAGAGAAGTGGGATCTGCTATTCCAGGGCTCAGGTGCAACGCCCTCTGACCCAAGCAGATCATCTGGGGGGCTTTGTAATGTAAATATCCCTTCTGTAATCTGGTAATCGGGCAGCACTGCGTTAGTGATCAGATCCACACTCCTCTCTTGGGCAGGCATTCAAGATTTCCTCCATCTACCTCCCATTTTGATCCACCTCATTCTTCTTTATTTGAGGGAGCAAATAAGATAACACATGAAACCTGTAAAGGGATATGTAAATGTCAGCATAGTGGCTGGTATTGGAGCGTTAGCCCAGGCCCTTTCAAAAAAGAAAGAGAAAGAAGAAAGAGAAAAACAAAGAAAGAAAGAAAGAAAGAAAGAAAGAAAGAAAGAAAGAAAGAAAGAAAGAAAGAAATCCCCCATCCTCCATCCCTCCTGCTCAGGAAGCTCCTTACAGAGCTCTTTGCTGATTGCCTACATTTGTGGGCAATGGTTTCAAAGTGGATGTAGGCATCCAAGGAGATGTATGAGATGACACACTCAGGTAAAGCAAGAAATCACTACTAGAATGTCTATGTTTTTCTATCTTTTTACATTGCTAATTTGCAGCTATTTTTTTTCTAAGTTTATTCATTCTGAGAGAGAGAGAGACAACATGAGTGGGGGAGGGGCAGAGAGAGCTGGAGACAGAATCCCAAACAGGCTCCGCACTGACAGCTCAGAGCCAGATTCAGGGCTTGAACTCACAACTGTGAGATCTGACCTGAGAGCTGAGATCAAAAGTCAAATGCTTAACTGACTGAGCCACCCAGGCACCCTTGCAGCTATTTTTATAAGGCATCATATACTAACAGAGTTTAATATGTATACAATTTAAATAAGTCCATAAATATTAGAAGTGCATACTCAAATTTCATTTCTTTTTTAGGCGATAATAGTCAAAAATGCTTGGAGATCACTGGTCTAATCTATTTGCCCTACATTTTCCTTTTTGTTTCTAGATAGTAACCCCCCCCCAGATATTTAAGAACAACTTTATTGAGGCATAATTTACATAATATAAAGTTCACCCATTTTAAATGTACAATTTTGTGACTTTCTAGTAAATATATGGAATTTGTACATTTTATTTTACTAGTGTTTTGTGTATATTAAATTCTTGATTCTCCAACTCATTATATTCCCTGATGGCCAGATGTTACATGAGCCATTTAATGGTCAGGGTTCAGCTAGGAAAACAGAAACTGCCAGTTGTGGGGCACCTGGGTGGCTCAGTTGGTTAAGTGTCTAACTCTTCATTTTGGCTCAGGTCATGCTCTCATGGTTTGTGAGATGGAGCCCCTCGTTGGAGCCTGCTTGGGATTCTCTCTTTTTCTCTCTCTCTCTGCCCTTCCCTTGCTTTCACACACACTCTCTCCCTCAAAATAAATAAAATACATTTTTATTTATTAAAAAAATTTTTTTTAATGTTTTATTTATTTCTAGGAGAGAGAGAGAGACAGCGTGAGCAGGGGAGGGTCAGAGAGAGAGGGAGTCACAGACTGTGAAACAGGCTCCAGGCTCTGAGCTGGCAGTCAGCACAGAACCCGACGCGGGGCTTGAACCCACGAACCGCGAGATCATGATCTAAGTGAAAGTCGGACGCTTAACCGACTAAGCCACCCAGGCGCCCCCCGAAACCACCCTTAAGTTTGATAATTTGCTAGAAGGACTCACAGAACTCAGTGAAAGCTATATATGTACAATTCTAGTTTTTTACAGGGAAAGGATACAGATTAAGTCAGCCAAAGGAAGAGATGTGTAGGGCAGAGTCTGGGAGGGCTCTAAGTGTGGATGATCTGTTGTCCTCTCCCTATGGAGTCAGGACCCATTATTCTGCCAGCATTGATGTGTGACCACACACACGGGGTACTACCAACCAGGGAGGCTCCCCAGAGTGCTGGGGTTCAGAGTGTTTATTGGGGCTCCATTACTTAGCATGATTGATTGACTCTATGTGGTTGATCTCAGTCTCCAAGCAGATGGACACTGCATGTCCCAAAGCCCCGATCCTAAAGCCCTAAAGATACTGCTATCGGCTTTGATACCGATAACTTCACAGAAGTCAAGGTCAAGGGTAAGATCCCTCTATGGGCAAAGCCAAATTCTTTACTATAAACCTTCCTTGCATTTAGGGACTTTATTGAACTTCTCTCCCATCTTAGCACCTCATTAGATATAGTATTCTAGGGGCACCTGGGTGGCTCAGTCGGCTAAGCGTCTGACTTGGGTTCAGGTCACAATTTTGCAGTTTGGTTCATGAGGTCGAGGCCTGCGTCGGGTTCTGTGCTGACAGCGCAGAGCCTGAAGCCTGCTTTGGATTCTGTGTCTCCCTCTCTCTCTCTGCCCCTCCCCCAAACACACTGTGTCTCTCTCTCTCAAAAGTAAATAAACATTAAAAAACCAAAACATATAATCTTCTAGTATTTTCTATTGCTTTGTGGTGTGTCTCCCTACCTACAGTCAAAATATGAGGACAGACCTGCATCTCTTGCTCTTCTATTTCTTTTCTTTCTTCTTTTTCTTGCTCTTCTATTTTGTATGTGGAACTTGGTACAATCCAAGTCAAAGAACAATTTATTTAAATTAACAACAATAAATAACTGAGTCACTGCCATGGGCAAGGGACGGCATTAAGGGGATTAATTGGTACCAGCTGGTTGACGGAAGTAGTCTCTATTTGGCCGAGCCCAAGGCAGCTCTCCCAGCCTTTGGGGGTTGGAACCGACAAGGAAGAGCTCTGGAAGATAGCAACTTTAGAAAACAGATGGGGCACCAAAAAAAAAAAAAAAAAAAAGTATGAATCCCTGACTGGAGCAAGGCATCCCAGTGGGATCACCTCCCCGCAAGGCAGGGAAATATCAAGCTTGACATTGGGAACCTTCACACAGATACCAAGGTGACTCCTTTCAGCCCAACTACCTGTGTAGTTCTTTGTTCTTTGCCCAAAGTTCAACCCTAATCAACTCGAGGCTTGAGTCCAAGTAATAACATTTCCAGTACTTTCTGCTCTGACGGATTAGCAATTCTGCCTTAGGTAAACATGCTGACAGAAGGTCTTCCTTGAAGAGACAGTTGGTGCAGGACCTTTGCCCCACTTTTCTTTGTCCTGTCCCTCTTCCTGTTGGCTGGCGTTTGTAGCCATGTTGGCCCACGAAGCGATCTTGGGTGTGACAGTCACACACAACGGAGTAACATAAAAGGAGAAGCCCTGGCCCCAGGACTGATGGGACAGAGGCGACCCCACCAGCCCCAGATGGCACACCTCCTTGGCTCACAGGTTTTGTGGGCTTTCTGTCACTTGCTGCGTAATCAAATCCTGGTATAGATACGCCATAATGTTTAAAGCCTCCAGTTAATTATTTCCAATTTTTATTATTATAAGGTTGTACCAAGCATCCTTATACACATTTGAAAAAAAAAATAAGTCCACACCAACGTGGGGTTTGAACTTATGACCCTGAGATCATCTGACCTGAGTCAGCCAGGGGCACCTATATATCTTTTTATATGCATCTCTCAATATTTCCTTGGGATAAAACTATAGAAATGTAATTTCTCAGTCAAAGGTGAAGTGAAGAAAACACATGTAGATCGCTCTCTTAAGAACCGTGTTATGAAGGTGCGCCTGGGTGGCTCAATTGGTTAAGGGTCCGACCTCGACACGGGTCATGATCTCACGGCTTGTGAGTTTGAGCCCTGCATCAGGCTCTGTGCTGACAGCTCAGAGCCTGGAGCCTGCTTCAGATTCCGTGTCTCTCTCTCTCTGCCCCTACCCAGCTTGCACTCTGTGTCTCTCTCAAAAATACATAAACATAAAAAAAAAAAAGAACCATGTTATGAAGAGCAGGTGAGCAAAGTGTGTTAACTCACAATAAGTACAGCATTAAGGGAGTGTGTGTGTGTGTGTGTGTCTGTATTTTTTTAAATGTTTTTTATTTATTTCTAGGAGAGAGAGAGAGAGACAGCGTGAGCAGGGGAGGGTCAGAGAGAGAGGGAGTCACAGACTGAAAGAGGCTCCAGGCTCCGAGCTGGCAGTCAGCACAGAGCCCGACGCGGGGCTCGAACCCACGAACCGCGAGATCATGACCTAAGCGAAAGTCGGACGCTTAACCGACTAAGCCACCCAGGCGCCCCAGGGATTGTGTGTGTCTGTATTTTTTTAAACTAAACTCTAGCCCCAACATCGGGCTTGAACTCATGACCCTGAGATTAAGAGTCGTGCACTCCACTGACTGATCCAGCCAGGCACTCCAAGGGAGTGATTTTAAAAAGGAGGGAAGGAGATTTGTGCATTTTATAGACAGAAAGACTCATAAGTATAACTCATCTCAGGAGCTCCATTCTTCCTAAAAATCTCAGGTGCTTTCATACCTACTTTCTTATCCCCATGAGCTCCCCGAAAAGTTACATGCTTGCACAGTTGGAAAGAGTTGGTCAGGAGAGAACAGCAGAGTTACACGTGCAGTTCTACAGGCGGGTGACTGGGAAGGTAACAGACCACCTCTATAGTCAAGGCTCCAGTTTCGTCCTGTTAACAAACCTTTCTCCTTGAGAAATCACATTATGTCATTCAAAGCCAATATGAAAATAGAAGTCAAGCCTCAGAGAAGAGTCAATCTAAGTTTCAAGGACTCTCAGAATCACACTCCGCATCTGACACAAACGTGAAGGTGTGACGGATTTGTTTCAGCAATACACAGGTTTTCTATTTTTTTTTTTTTAATATTTTTATTTTATTTCTAGGAGAGAGAGAGAGAGAGCGTGAACAGGGGAGGGTCAGAGAGAGAGGGAGTCACAGACTGAAACAGGCTCCAGGCTCTGAGCTGGCAGTCAGCACAGAGCCCGACGCGGGGCTCGAACCCACGAACCGCGAGATCATGACCTAAGCGAAAGTTGGACGCTTAACCGACTAAGCCACCCAGGCGCCCCTACACAGGTATTCTAAATAGCAGTTCCTTTGCTGCTTTTTCCTCTCCCCAGGTCCAGATCTGTCCAGACCCACAGGGAATGGTAATAAAGTTATCAAGCTTAGCATTCCTAGGAACTTCCTTTGATTATTAGCAAGGTCCTTTTGGGTTTTGTTTTTTAACTTTTTTTTTTTAATGTTTTATTTTATTTTTGAGAGAGAGAGAGACAGTGTGAGCAGGGAAGAGGCAGAGAGAGGGAGACACAGAATCCGAAACAGGTTCCAGGCTCCGAGCTGTCAGCACAGAGCCCGATGAGGGCCTCGAACCCACAAACTATGAGCTCATGACCTGAGCCGAAGTCGGACGCTTAAGCAGCTGAGCCACCCAAGCGCCCTCCTTTTTGGGTTTTTAGTCGCGATCTTGATGAAAGAGTCTGGAAATCTCTCAGATGCTGGCGTGCTTGGGGGAGTTTGCTAAGATGTGAAGGTGAGCAAGTCCTTCTGGCTGCTCAGGTGGGTATATAAGGTGGACTGAGCAAGTTTCTGGCCAGGGTTTGCCCAAGGGAAGCTGAGATGACAGGCTCTGAAGAACCGAGGGTGAGGAAAAACAGGGATTGCATCAGCACCGAATTGCCCTTCATAGTTGTGTCTCTCTCCCTTCGGGGACACCACGGGCTACAGAGCCCTCTCAGCTCCGAAATGATAAAGCAGCCTTTCTAATTCAGAGGCGGCTCCTTCAATCTACATCTCACGTCAGTCTGGTGGTGTTTCCTGATAAGGGGCCAGAGACTGGGAAGGGGGAAGAAAAGGTGGAACTTCCCAGGTCACTTACGTGGAAGTCCCAGAACTATTTCAAGCATCAAAAAGGTCTTTTAAGGATAGTTGAAAGAGAGCAGGCATTTCACAAAGCAAGAAATGTAAGCTGCCAACATATATTCTCCTGATTTTCAGAAAGAACCCAAGAGATGTGACCGGAAAGCAGGACATCTGTGTGAAGATCACTGTTCATCCTGAGGCGCTGGTCTAACCTGTTGGTGTGCGTTTCAGTTGCTACACTTCGGTGAGATGGCAGTTTGGCCAGATGTGATTATTTATGTCCTTTGACCTCATCCTTCTGGAGATGACTCTCAGGAAGTAACTGAAGCTTAACAGTCAGAAACAGCTCAGGCAGAGATCAGTTTCACCATAATTACAGGGGAAGGAGTCTGCAGTTCTGTAGTTCTGCCACCAGGGGAGCAGTTTCTCCAATTTCCTGAATTGTGGCTTATGAAAAAAAAATGCTAAAGATAACACAGAGTTTTGGGGCGTGTTCAAAGTAAGAGTGGAGAAAGCGTAGATACACCCAAGGTAAGGAATGTTCATGCAAAACAGGGGGATGGGGGGAACTCCTCGAGTTATTAAACTTTAATTTTGCTTCTGACTTCTCAGCCTGGAAAAACAAGACTCCTATGAAAGAGGAATAGACACTATATTTAGAGGAATTGCATTTTCAAAATACAACAGTTCTGTGAGGGACTCTATAGAAAGGGCTCAGAAGGTGTCTGAGCCTTCAGATATTCAGCCTAGGAAGCAGAGCCCGGGCACGGACTTAGCATGGTGTGTGATCCCGGAAGCAGGAGTGAGGATGGGGGAAGCGGCCACGGAGGGATGGCCAACATAATGGTGCTTTGTTGCCTTGGCCTTATGTGTGGACACTGGCTGTGTGATCCTGAAGGACTGAAAAGTTGTATGCAAAGCATTTTAAAAAAATACTTATTTTTGAAGGAGAGAGAGAGAAAGAGTGTGAGCAGGGGAGGGCCAGAGAGAGGAGACACAGAATCCGAAGCAGGCTGCGAGCTCTGAGCTGTCAGCCCAGAGCCTGACATGGGGCTCGAACCCACGAGCTGTGAGATCATGATCTGAGCTGAAGTCAGACACTTAACCAACTGAGCCACGCAGGCGCTCCTGAAAAGCATCTTAAAATTGTCTGGGAGGAAAAAGGCAGAAGTGTTTATCTCAATAGGTGCTAACTCCCCAGTACTTTAGGGTTGAGGTCTGCTGGATGAGGAAGGGGCAGGGCAGGAGGGAAGGAACTCAGGCCAGGTAACAGTGTAACTCGCTCAGCGCACTGCCATCAATCAGTCATCGCTAAAGCACCGCGAGCACCTCGTGGAGATGATGGCCCTCATCTGGCTCAGAAGGCCACACAGAACGAGATCAGTGTTTTGGAAGCTACCAAACGCAACAGAGAAAGCCAGCTCTTGCCAATCTTTCGGTCCAGTAACTGCAGGCCTCACAAGCCTCTTCCCTGGGGTGTGTTTCGCAAACACAGGGTTAATACTGCTGGAAAATGGCCCGAACTTAGCCTGGCCCTAGACCTCAGTGTTCGGTAAACAAGCTGGGCCTCTCCGCCTGTGAGGGTTCATAGAAATAATATTTGGTTTCCTCCTGGCCGAATATCCTCAAACTCTGACCCTTCCTACACATTCTAATGACTCACCCTGGCTGGCACCCTTTAGAGCCGGGTCCAGAGTCACGGAAAGGCTCTGAAAAGCCGTGGGCTGTCACTCTCTGCAGTCAGAAGGTTCTGGCAAGGAAGGCGTCCCCCTCCGCTCCTCTCTCTAGGCTGGGAACACCCGAGGTCCGAGGCCTTCCCTCCCCCAGTCCCAGCCCTGCAGGCAGAGGCCGGCTACACAGAGTCCCTGCTGCTGGAACTCCACCAGGGTTGGGTAATAGCTTATCTCTCTGAAAACCGAGCCTCACTTTTGCACACTGCACTCTGAACTTCAACGCAGACAGAGGTGCCTCGCACACCCTTATTTGGTCTTGTGGCTTGGTAGGGCCGGAGCTGGAAGGTTCAGCCCGCCCCTCCCCCTCCACCGCCGGCACTTTTCTAAACTCGATTACTTCCTTTGTCATGCAAAGCAAGCAAAGGTCATTCAAGTTCAGTGCTAACGAGGAGGCCACGGAGGCTGCGGGAGTCTGGAAGATTACCTGGGGCCTGTGCAGTCCCAAGAGGCCTCAGTCTGCAAATACCGCCCCTAATGGGCCACTCCGGGAGGTCTCTGTCCTGAGGCCAGGCTGGAGCGTGGCTCCTTGAAGAAGGCAAGGGAGACCCGAGAGTGCAAAGGAATTGCATCTAAGCTGAAGGAAGTTTGGAAAGGTGACATTCTAAAGCGGGGCCAGGCAACTTCCGGGGTGTCTCAGGGGCAAAGACTGGCCCAAGATAAACTGAGAGGAAAAGAAACACAGGGAGACAATGAGTAGAAGGAAAAAAGGAAAAGTCTGAGAAAAGAAAGAAGATGGGGGAAAAAAAATCAGTCCATTTTTATTATGTATCTGCTGGCAAGGACCCCCATCCTCAAGCGGTTGGAACCCAAAGACCAAAAAGACCTTTGTCCACAAGGGGCTTAAAGCCCTAATCCAAACCCTAGAGTGGGGTGGGGTCTCCTTTCTCATAGGACACAAAAGGGATTCCCAGATCACAACTGTCAGGTGTTGTACTGAAGGCACTTAACACTATCCCTGGGCTCACCTCGCTCAGAAAGATGATGCATTTCATATTTCCACAACAAATAAAGCAGGCAAAACTCGCCAAGTTATTGTGAGAAATCTCCGTCCAGAAATCGCCAATTTGTTCTCACGTAGCTACGGAAAACCAGAGGAAAGCCTGCTGACTGAACTCCCTTCAAAGAGGTCTCAGATTTCTGATTGCCCTTCCAGCCCCAAAAGGGGTGGTTTGAAAGGCAGATGCCGGTGTCCAAATCCCTCCTTCCCTCTTCCACACCCCTTGACAGAGAGAGTGGTGGTGGTAATGGGTAATGGGCGGTATTCTTGGAGGTATGAAGTCAGAGGGCTTTCCTAAGCAGAAGGCTGTGTGGTATTATTTTGAATGGAGAAGAAAGAGAAAGTTCCACAACCTTTGGACCAGTCTCTAAATTTTCTGGTGCCTGAAATTTCTGCCTCATTGCTGTTTTTTTTTTTTTTTTTGAGCTTTATTATTATTATTTTTTTAAGTAGGCCTCACGCCCGATGTGGAGCCCAACGTGGCGCTTGAATTCAAGATCCTGAGATCAACATCTGAGCTGAGATCAGACGCTTAACTGACTGAGACATCCAGGCGCTCTCTTTGCTGTTTTTTAAAAAAATCAAAATTAGAGTTACCTCAGAGGAGGGGTTCATCCATGATTTGGGCAAGCCCCTCAAACACTGTCATACGCCAGGAAACAAGACAAGACAGAAAGCCAGAGGGCACGGCCTTCCTCCCAATATGCATCCAGAGGGCAACCGGGGAGCTCTGGGAAGGCTTTTAAGGCAGAAATGGCACATTATTATTTAGGTTACACTGAGCCTCCAGGCACGGTATGAGATGATATAAGAGAACCGGGCAGAAGGATCAGATATGCATTCAAAGGATGAAATCAAAGACAAAAAAGCACTATAAGAAAAGTCAAACAAATTGCTGTGGGGGTTCAGAGAAGGAAATTCTATGGTAACAATCGAAAACAGTTCCATGAAGGAAACCGTGCTAGATTAAAGAGCCAAATCCCAGAGGGAGGAAAGCGGGGTAAGCTGAGGTGTGCAGGGGGGTGACTGGCAAACAGGAAGTTAGTTTAGCCGGGGCATCCGGTACCTGCCACCATATGGAAATCTGGCATATAGAAAGTGGTTATGGAGGAATTCTAGTAGGCGACTGGCCAGATCAGGTATGCTTTGGGAAATTAACCTGGAGACAGTCTGAGGAATAAACTGGGGGAGCGGAGGATGGCTAGGTGACTACAATCGTAGTGCAGTCCAAAGGAAGTGATCCCTGGAATGAAGAGCAAAGAGAGGCGCCCTGCTTGGCTCCGTCGGTTAAGTGTCCGACTGTTGGTTTGGGCTCAGGTCATGATCTCACAGTCTGTGAGTTCAAGCCCCACATAGGGCTCTGCGCTGTCAGCATGGAGCCTGCTTGGGATTCTCTCTCTCCTTCTCTCTTTCTGCACCCCTACCTCCACTCGTGCATGCTCTCGCTCTCCCAAAATAAACAGATAAATAAGCAAGCAAGCAAACTAACAAAATAATAAAATAGAGAAGACTTTGCCAGATTTAGCAGCTAATCAGATGCTACGAACAAGGAAGAGGATCTCATCACAGAGGACTCCAGCTTCAAACGCGAGGGACCCCAGTTTTGGAAATGCTGCAGTGAAGCCAAATGCTGTCTTTCCATTTAGGGAGCACTTGGTGTAACAATCCAAAGCGCCAGAATCGGCTTTGAAATTGATGGTGCCCAGTTGCAAAGAACTCATCCAAGTGGCGCTTCCTGTTTTTGGTTTAAGATCATCAAAATTAAAAGAGCATATTAAAAAAGAAATTCTCATAATGAAGTTGTGGTCCCGGGTGAAGCACTCTGGGGTTGACTCAAGGGTGCAGGAGCCCTTGCTTGACAAACTCTGAGCAGGGACAGGGTGGGAAGGGCAGGGTTGAAGACGATGAAGCCAGTGTGGTAAAACAGAGGTTGGGAGAGAGATTTAGTGGGAGCAGAGCAGCCGGTGGGACCAGAGCTGCGAGAACTCAAGGAAGAGGAGTCTTAAGAAAAGGCCATTGGAGGGGTGCCTGGGCGGCTCAGTCATTAGGCTTCAGACTCTTGATTTTGGCTCAGGTCACCATCTCAGGGTTCGTGAGTTCGAGCCCTACATCAGGTTCTGTGCTGAAAGTCCGGAGCCTGCTTGGGATTCTCTCTCCCACACTCTCTACCCCTTTCCCGCTTGTAGTCTCTCTCAAAATAAATAAATAAACTTAAGGAAAAAGAAAGAAAAGAAAAGGCTGTTGGATTTTACCCCTTGAGAAATCATTAGTGGCCCCTGAAAACAGTGCTCCCGAAGGGCCACGCACTAAACTATGGGGACAGAGGCAGAAGGTGGTGAGAAAGTAGTAGTGGAAAGTGTTTCAATGAAGTTTGAGGGAAACAAGACAGTGAGCAAGAGACAGGAAGCCTACACGAACGGCTGGCTGGGGAAGGGTGCTTTACAACCTTAAGGACGTTCGTTCTAAGAGTGACGCAAAGTGTCACCAAGTTGGGAGAGAGTAAAGCTACCCAACAGGGGCAAGATGGCTGAGAAGGGACAAATGGATGTGGGGGCAAGAGAACAGGTGAGTCTGTGGCTGCGGAAGAGCGATGTATCAAACAGGGAGCAAAGTTACTGGTGGTAACTGGGTTAACTGTTCCCCACCCCCAGCAGGTTGCTGTGTGAGAATTAAATGAGATAATATTTGAAAAACACTTAGAACGGAGTTTGGCAAGCAGTAAGTGTCTAATAAGTGTTTGTGATTAAGCTGATTCTTCTTCTTCAAGTTTGTTTATTTACTTATTATTATTATTACTATTATTATTATTATTATTATTTTTAGTAATCTTTATACCCAATGTAGGGCTTGAACTCACAACTCCGAGACCAAGAGTCGCATGCTCTTCTGACTGAGCCAGAAGAGAACCCTGAGCCGGTTCTCGATTGGAAGATGATTCAGTGCTGAGAATGAAATGAGCAGTGGGGTAGGAGAGGTCACCAAGAAGTGGTTAGTCGAGAGCTGACAGCTTTGTGTGAAAGCATCTGGGTTCTGCTCCAGTCATGATCTCACGGTTTGTGAGTTCGAGCTCTGCATTGGGCTCTCGAAGTCTCTGTCTCTCTCTCTCTGCCCCTCCCCTGCTTGTGTGTGTGTGCACTCTCTCTGTCTGTCACTCAAAAATAAATAAACATTAAAAAAAAAAAGGAAGGCGTCCTCTGGGTCAGGCTGAATGAGGGCAAAGTTTCTACAGAAGTCCAGATGGGAGGTGACGAGGGCCTGAACTGAGATGGAGACAATAAAAAGATGGACGGAAACAGGAGACGAGAGGCAGAGTTGGGGCTACATGACCAGACGGTGGGGAAGGAAGGCTAAGAGGCTCTACCACAGAGACTTTCTTGGGGAGGCCGGGGGTGCCAGGCTCCCATCTCTCAGAGGTGAGAACGAAGAATTTCTGAAGAGGGCTGAAGTGGGAACCTTGAGGAAATTCCACAAAGGAGGAGCTAGCAGAGGAGAGGAGCCAGCAGAGAAGACCGAGAAGGTGCAGCTGGGGGGTTGCCTGGTCTGACTTGCTCTGGATAGTTCATAACCGTGTACCAAGCACCACCAGCAAGCCTCGGACCAGCCTAGGTGCTGGCAACTGGGCACAGGGCTTGACAGTGTATAAAGGCAGCTTTCCTGAGCCAGGTCCTGGTGTCACCCAAGCTCATGATGAGGCACATGAAGGATGATTTCCCCTCCATGTGAATTCTGGCCACTTTGAGGAGTGTAGTATGCGGCCTGTGGTGACCAAGAAACTATGGAGGGTCCCTAAAGCCAGAGCGACCCCACGGCTGTGACTGGCCTGCAGGGGTGTCCTGAGGGACCCTTGACAGACCAGGAGGCCTCCTGTAAGACAAGGCTTGAGGCTTCATCAGTGGATTCCGAAGGAAACGCAGTGGATGCTAATTCACTAGTATGAATAATAATCAGTAACTTCCTACTGGTTTTCAAGAGCTTCTGTATAATGGATGATTTATAATTTTTACAAAGCCCCATTGTTCTATTGCTTAATATAGATTAAGATCTCTCCTAAGAGTGGTAAGTCTTGAATGAAAGATTTTGCTCCCTGTTCTGAGGTAGGCATTATTCGCTGTCCTGCGTTGGTCACCCATTGTGGGGCTGAGTCTTCTGACCGGCGTGGACCACTTGCTCGGCTTCCTGCCCAGTGTAAACATCAGGTTATCTGCAGAAGCTGCAATTTGCATTGACCCTTTCACCAACTAAATGAGCCCTCTGGTGTCCCTAAGATTGTTCGCAGGAAGAGTAAGTATACCTTCCTCCCAAATGGTATTGTTGATCCATGAATCAGAGAATGGAAGAGTTAGAAAGGACTTGAGCAGCCTTCTGAGGAATCCTGTTAGCCTTAGAGAGTCAGTCTAGGGCCCTTTTTGAAACCAACATTGACTTAGTAGATTTGGGAGGTAAAACCATTCTGTTTTCAAGCTCTCTAGGGGAGGGTAGTTAGGCTACATAGCAATAGGTATCTTCCAGAATAGCATCAAATGTTTGGTGAAACAAAACCCAGACCAATCACTTCTCTCTCTAATTCAGCATTCTACTGTCCCATCTCCTTCCTAAACTTGGTTTTACTAAAGTTGTAAAGAACGACAATATGGTTTCCTTCTATCTCTTTTCTTAAAAAAAGTTTTTAAACATTTATTTATCTGGGGGGGGGAGCACAAGCGGGGGAGGGGCAGAGAGAGAGGGAGACACAGAATCCGAAGCAGGCTCCATGCTCTGAGCTGTCAGCATAGGGCCCAATGTGAGGCTCGAACTCACACTGTGAGATCATGACCTGAGCCCAAGTCAGACGCTTAACTGACTGAGCCACCCTGGCACCCCTCTTCTCTTCTCTTTTCTTAACATTTTAAATGGTTCTTTATTTTTGAGAGAGAGACAGAGTACGAGCAGGAGAAGGGCAGAGAGAGAGGGAGACACAGGATCCTAAGCAGGCTCCAGGGCCCGAGCTAGCATCACAGAGACTGATGCGGGGCTTGAACTCATGAACTGTGAGATCATGACCCGAGCCCAAGTTGGATGCTCAACCGACTGAGCCACCCAGGTGCCCCTCTTTTCTTTTTTAATATTTATTTTATTTTTGAGAAACAGACAGAGCGCAAGCAGGGGGAAGGGCAGAGTGAAAGGGAGACACAGAATCAAGGCAGGCTCCAGGCTCCAAGCTGTCATCACAGAGCCCAACGCGGAGCTCAAACCCATGAACTGTGAGATCATGGATATTTAACTGACTGAGCCACCCAGGCTCCCCTTTTCTATCACTTTTCTACACTCTCTGAGATGCTGGTGAATCGGCGCTCGAAGGCATCTAAGCCTAGGGACCCTCTGCCGCTCCCCTCACACTCAGAACAAGGGAGGCCTCTCAGGGGACTGTGGGCAGACAAAGACTGAGGGGAATTTGAGACACGTGCCATTTCCCAGGAAGGCCCTATTGGCTGGTGGTCAAATGGCTTCTGAAGGGCAAAGTCTCCTAGGAAAACAGTGGTGCCCAGAATAGGGCAGTCTACCTCTACGGTGAGTTACCATCTAGGCCTACTGGTCAACCCCATCTTAGTGGTGCTCCCATGGACACCTGTTCCTTCCTCCTTCCAGTCTCTGATCGATGAGGATCTAAAGGTTTTCATTGCTCTAGCTCACCTGGTGCTTGCTCAGTCCTTACCACTTGGAAGATGTCACCATGGGCACTAACACTAATGTGCCCAAGCACCAGCTTTCTTCTGCTCGAGACCAAGGCTTTATCTCCCTCTTGCACTGAAAATTCTATCACAGATCTCCTTTTTCTTCTCTCTTCTCCTTTGGCCAATCTTATAGAAATTTGCCAATTTTAGCTTCCAAATCCTTCTAAAGTTAGTATTTCGTAGACACTGGAAAAGCACTAAACATTAAATACTGCAGTAGAAGATATACACAGCCACCAGGCTGAGGATTTGTAAGGAAAGCTTGTAAGAAAGAATCCAAATCACTTCAAGATTATTCCCGTTTGGGTTAGTCCTATTTGGTGTGGTAACTTGAAAGTGTATATAAGGACACTTGCTCTGCTGGCCAGGAGATAGTCTTAGTTGTTATGAATGTTCTATTTGGGTTTGGAGATAGCAATATACACTATCTCAGGGGCAGGGTGGCATTCATTTATTAATAACCGCTGGTAGCCAGTCTCTGAAACATAAGAGCAGTTAATATGCTTTCAAAGCAATTAAAAAATACTTAGCCTTTCCTGAGCAAGGTGGAACGCTCCTAGAATTAGCAACTAAAGCACGTCAAAATGTAGCTTGTAAAATGAGTTCAAAACAAAGCATGGTTCCACAGCAATGCTTTCCAGCTGAGGGCCACTTTCCCTGAGAGTCTGTGGCTCAATTATCAGGCGACCACGAGTTCTTACAAACATGTATTTTTACTTCGATGACAATCAAAACAGTTTTTGTGATTATTTCGTTGACAACAAAGCAGATGTGTTCGTGTGATTTTAGTACATGTGCTTATAGGTGTGAGATTTCTCAAAGCTTTTTTTTCTTTTAAAAAGGACCCAGAACTGTATATAAACTAAACATAGAAAATTGGGAGGAAAAAAAGACCCCTACTTAACAAACTCTGCTCCAAGTATTGGGGGTTGGAAACCAGCCCGTGTTCTCTAGGCAGTCGTGGCTAATCTGTCTATACCAATCCTGTTCCTCCCCAGTCTTATAGGCCACTTAGTCCCTCTTATGTGTGGCATTAATATGGACTCAGGTAACCATTTGGTAGGACCAATTCCAGGAGCAAGTGGGAACAGAATTATGGATGTCAAGGCATATTTGGACTTGGTATCCAAGGTGAATCTTTTTTTTTTTCGTGCTAAATATCACGTTTCCTTTTACCGATTTTTACTTATTTTTAAAAAATATTTATGTTTGAGGGGCGCCTGGGTGGCTCAGTTGGTTAAGCGGCCGATGTCGGCTCAGGTCATGATCTCACAGTTTGTGGGTTCGAGCCCCACACCGGGCTCTGTGCAGACAGAGCCTGGAGCCTGCTTCGGATTCTGTGTCTTCCTCTCTCTCTGCCCCTCCCCCATTCATGCTCTGTCTTTGTCTCTCAAAAATAAATAAACGTTAAAAATAAATTTAAAAAAATGTATGTTTGAGAGAGAGACAGAGAGACAGACAGAGAGAGAATGAGCAGGGTAGGGGCAGAGAGAGAGAGGGTCAGAGGATCTGAAGTCAGCTCTGGGCTGACAGTAGAGAGCCCAATGCAGGACTCAAACTCACTAACAGCGAGATCATGACCTGAGCCGAAACCAAGAGTCGGATGCTTAACCAACTGAGCCACCGAGGCTCCCCTCCAAGATGAATGTTAATGCAACTGTGTGCACATCAAACTTCTGTCTTTCCCTCAAGGACTCTTGTGGTTTTCCGGGTCCACCCGCTGGGCTCTGCCTTGATTTGCCTGAATGTTCCTCTACTGAGAGCAGAGCCAGCCCTTGTGGTCAGGACCCCATGAGGGTCTGGGTGAGAGCACATGTTAAGGCCTAGCGACTTGCCTCAGCCTCCTGTCCCAAACAAGAAGGTCAACTCAGAAGTACCCCATGGCCACCTGCCTGACTTGGACCATCCCTGTTAGCTAGAAACTTTGGCTGCAGCGTCTTACCCACTAGATTGGGCCTCCTTAGAAATAGATAGTCTGTTTCAAGCCTGAATTCCCATCATCCTCCAGCTACTATAATCTGATGACCGGCCTGTTGGCCTGTGCTGTTAAAGCCTGCACCTCTGGTAGATGTATATGTGTGATATGACTGACACTCTGCAAGGGAGAAAGGTGGAATGGGGACCGCATTTAGGTGTAAAGGGAGGAAGTTAATAAAATGTATAGAAAATCCTCTATTGGGAAGTATAGTAAAATAAAACAGAAATGTAACTGAAAATTGAAAGTTTAGGGATGTGTATGAAAGTGTTAAAGGATGCTAAGCTTGAGGCGATCCTAAGTGGGTCTCGCTGGTCTCTTAGGCAAAAGATCTCTCTCTCTCTCTCTCTTTTTAAATAGTTTTTATTTATTCTTGAGACAGAGACAGACCATGAGTTGGGGAGGGGCAGAGAGAGAGGGAGACACACAATCTGAAGCAGGCTCCAGGCTCTGAGCTGCCACCACAGAACCCGACGTGGGGCTCAAACCTACAAACTGTGAGATCATGACCTGAGCCTAAGTCAGTGCCTAACCAACTGAGATACCCAGGTGCCCCAAGATCTCTTTATTATACACATGAATCTAGAAGGACAGTCCTTTGATGCCAGCAGCCTGACATTCTGTCTTACAGAGAGGCCCTGTAATCGCCACCAGAATTGGTGCCTGAGTGGCTCAGTCGGTTCAGCACCCGACTTTGGCTCAGGTCAAGATTTCGAGGTTTGCAAGTTCAAGTCTTGCGTCGGCCTCTGTGCTAACAGCGCAGAGTCCACTTTGGATCCTCTGTACCCTTTTCTCTCAGCCTTTCCCCTGCCTGTGCTCTCTCTCTCTCAAAACTAAAATCAACTTTAAAAAAAAAAATTAAGGGGCGCCTGGGTGGCTTAGTCGGTTAAGCGTCCGACTTTCGCTTAGGTCATGATCTCACGGTTCGTGGGTTCAAGCCCCGTGTCGGGCTCTATGCTGACTGCCAGCTCAGAGCCTGGAGCCTGTTTCAGTCTATGCCTCTCTCTCTCTCTGACCCTCCCCTGCTCATGCTGTCTCTCTCTCTCCTAGAAATAAAATAAAACATTAAAAAAAATTAAAAAATAATAATTGGCATGTAAAATGTGTCAAAATTTAGCTTGTAAACACGCGTCCCAACAGATGGCTTGCAGCAGCCAGGTTTCCAGCTGCGGCCCGTGAGAGGGTTCCGGCCCCTCCTCCTTCCCCGGCCTCCCTGCCTGTTCTGACCCCGTTCTCACACCGTGTTCCAACCTCCTCACTTTTGGCCTCACTCCTGCCTTCCTATTTCTGGCCTCGTCCTTGCTTTCAGACTTGACACCTGACACTGTTTTTTTTCTGGCAAGAACCCTGGTCCCCAGCTCACCTAGGAGCCCTGGCCCTGACTCTGACACGCCTGTCCCCATGCGTTTCCAGTGGCTCAGTTCTGTGGTAGGGCAAAGGGTAAATGGAGGCCTTCCCAAACTATTCCTTCCGCCCGCCCTCCACTTTAGGCAGAGCGACATTTTTGAGGTCGAGTCTAATGGGGATGGTGGGAAGATGAGTCATTTAGTGGAGGCAGTTGATATGCTCAGTCCCCTAACTGCACACATCTGGGAGCCCCTGCCCTCCCCTCTGCCTTATTCTTTGGGAGGCCAATTGGTCTCCAAGCCCTAGCATTGCTACGACCTCTGCAACAGCACTAGAAACCAACTTCTTCCGTCTTCTCTGCCGCTGCTTTATTTCTGACTCTATATTTCTCACCCAATCATGCTAACTGGTCCCACTGCACCGAGTCTGCGCTCCCCGGGCCCCCAAGCCGGCTCTGAGGTGTTGTCAGAGAGTTTTCTAAAATGCAAATCGGGGTGGGAGGGGTGCCTGGGTGGCTCAGTCGGTTTAACGTCCGACTTCAGCTCAGGTCATGATCTCAGGTTCGTAGGTTTGAGCCCTGTGTCAGGCTCTGTGCTGACAGCTAGCTCAGAGCCTGGAGCCTGTATCTCCCTCTTTCTCTGACCCTCCCCTGCTCATGCTGTCTCTCTCTCAGAAATAAATTAAAAAATTAAAAAGAATTTAAATGCAAATCAGGGGTACCTGTCAGTGGAGTGGGCGACTCTTGATCTCAGGGTTATTGGTTTGAGCCCCAATGTTGGGTGTAGAGATTACTTAAAGATGAAATCCTAAAATAAATAAATAAATAAATGCGTGGGTGCCTGGGTGGCTCAGTCAGGTAACCAACCGACTCTTGATTTCAGCTCAGGTCATGATCTCAAGGTTGGTGAGATGGGCGTCCCATGTTGAGCTCAGTGCTGACAGTGTGGAACCTGCTTGGGATTCTCTCTCTCTCCCTCTCTCTCTGCACCCACCTCAAAATAAATAAATAAATAAACTTAAAAAAAAGCAGATCAGATCAAGTCATTGCTCAGTTTAATGTATTTCAAAGCGCCTTACAGTTTTCACCGTTGAAATTCCTTTTATTTTATTTTCTAGAATGTTTATTTTTGAGAGGGTGGAGGGGCAAAGTGAGCAGGGCGACAAATGATCCAAACGGGGCTGACCGCAGACAGCGCCCTGTGGGGCTCGAGCTCACGAACCGCGAGATCTTGACCTGAGCCGATGTGGATGCTTACCTGACTGAGCCACCCAGGTGCCCTGAAATTCCTTAATCTTCACCTAATATGTGATCTCTCTGCATTGCCTGGCTCTCACCTCACGTTCCATCACGCCCCAGGCACGCTGTACGCCAGCTCCGTGGAGGAGCGCACCCTGTATGGGGTACAGGTGGTTCAGTCCTTCTTTCCTTCAAGACTCGGATCCCAGGCAGCCAGTCTATGGCGTCTTTCCTGGTCCCGCTTTGCAGTCCACAGCACCGACTGTGTGCTCCCCTCCTGTCATCAGCAAGTTTGATGCCTTTCCCACTGGCCTATATGCGGCCTGAAGACAAGGCCTTGACCGTTTCTTTTGTATTCCCAAGACCTAGCATTTGCGATGTACTATGTGCTCAAAAAAAAAAAAAAAAAAAAAAAAGACTGTTAAAGGGAAATTAATTAAATTTCAAAGATTAATAAAGAAACAAGGAAACCAAAACCTGGGTGCCTCTCATGAGCTCTCAAACCCCATCCCCTCCTGGGGCGTCTGGGTGGCTTAGTCAGTTAAGTGTCCGGCTGTTGGTTTCGGCTCAGGTCATGATCTCATGGTTTGTGAGTTCGAGCTCCACATCGGACTCCATGCTGATGGCCCACAGCCTGCTTGGGATTCTCTCTCTCTCTCTCTCTCTGACCCTCCCCTGCTCATGCTTGCGAGCTCTCTCTCAAAATAAATAAAGTTAATTTAAAAAAACCCACAAAAACCCAACACTCCGTTCCCTCTCGGGGCACTGGTGTTTTGTAAATGACCTCGCTGGTAGGTGCAGAATATATACCACACACAGAGAACACAGGCTTAGGGAGACACAGAAAGTATGAAGGCTCTGGCGTTTAGGGACCAGGCTGTTGAAACAGAGTGGCTGGAGGTGATGGGCACATAGTGGCCAAGCAAGGAGCTGAGAAGACAGTTAGGACCCGGCGCCATATTTTCCTGCATTGGGAAACGAGGAAGAGAGAGGGCTGTAGAGATGGTGAGTACAGAGAAGACTTGACCACGCAGGAAAAGAGAGTAGTGGGGCAGCAGTAACGGACGGGGGAGCGTTCCGTGGAGGTGTTTTGGTTTGTTGGTTTGAATGATGAGAGAATCTTGACCCAAGACCATGAAATTAGATCAAGCAAGAGGCAAATGAAAATTCCCACTCAAGCATGCTGTGGGTATAATAACTCACGCGGCATAGGTCAGGATTATTGGTGAAGGTGTCAGTAATGAGGTTAGAAGGGGTGCCTGGGTGGCTCAGTTCTGTTAAGCATCCGACACTTGATTTCAGCTCAGGTCATGATCTCACAGTTTGTGAGTTTGGGTGCAGCATCAGGCTCTGCGCTGATACTGCTGAACCTGCTTGGGATTCTCTCTTTCTCTTTCTCTGCCCCTCCCGTGCTTGCACACATTCTCTCTCTCTCTCAAAATAAATAAACTTAAAAAATAATAATGAGGCTGTAAGTAGCAGATGCCCAGATGTTGTCCAGGCAGCCACATCTATGAAACAGATTGTTGGCAACTGTCCTTTCTGAACTCTGGGAATTTATCTCACAGGTAAGGCAATGGAGCAAGCAGCAATCTGATATTCACAGTCTGTTTCAGGCTAAGGACTCAAGACAGGAGGAGACAAGCAGGTTCACAGTGGGGAATTGGTGAAGTCACCTTCACAAATGGGAGGAAAGGGAATGGAGTTAGGTTGCAGATCCCGGATGCCAGCTAAACTTTCAATTTCAGATAAAGAATGAATAATTTTGGGGCGCCTGGGTGGCTTAGTCGGTTGAGCGTCCGACTTTCGCTTAGGTCATGATCTCAAGGTTCGTGGCTTCAAGCCCCGCGTCGGGCTCTGTGCTGCCTGCCGGCTCAGAGCCTGGAGCCTGTTTCAGTCTGTGACTCCCTCTCTCTCTGACCCTCCCCTGCTCACGCTGTCTCTCTCTCTCTCCTAGAAATAAACAAAAAACATTAAAAAAAAAAGAATGAATAATTTTGAAATGTGATTATGTCCCATGCGGAGCCTGGAGCCGGCTTTGGATTCTGTGTCTCCCTCTCTCAAAAATAAACAAACATTATAACGAAAAAAAGAAATGTAATTATGTCCCATGTGATATCAGGGCTATACCTACACTAAACCATTATAGTTTAGGGGTGCCTGGATGGCTCAGTTGGTTAAGTGTATGAGTCTTGATTTTGGCTCAGGTCATGATCTCATCATGGTTTGTGAGATTGAGCCTCGCCTCAGGCTCTGTGCTAAAAATGTGGAGGCTGCTTGGGATTCTCTCTCTCTCTCCCCCCCTCGTTCTCTTCTGCCCTCTCAAAAAATAAATAAACTTTTAAAAAATGTTTAAAACATTATAGTTTATCTAGGATTCAAATTTAACTGGGCCTCTTGTACTATGTACATCTGGCACTTTGTTTAGGGACTATACCTTTTTGTAGGGCAATTTTTCTGTTCACTGAGTCACAAAATGTTGGTTGTGAAAAAAGACCTTAGAGATAATGTAATTCAACATCCGTATTTTATTAAGAGGAGAATAAGGATCAGAGCACAGATACGCCTGCCCACTGTCACCTTGCTGGTCAGGAGGTGCGACGGGGGACCACATCACGGGGGACCGCATCAGTCCCCTGGGGCTGTCACGGAAAAGAAATTCCCAATTCTATTTCTGAGTCTCCAGGAGACATCATGAAATTCTCTGAGGTGCCTTATGATCCAATTAATTTTCATGTCCTTTATTTAAACAAAGAAACATGACATATATTCTATGACTTTTGGAAAAAGGTGCGTTGTTACGTTGAGCAATCATGCATTACATATCTCGGTTCTAAAAAGGTTGAGAAATGATGGTCTACACTGGATATGAGTCCAAGGGAGAGGCTATGTCTACTTGAGTTTTCAAGGATAGTAGCTAGCATGGTTGCTTATGTAGGTGATGATAATCATCGAATGTAAAAAATGCCCCATAAATTCATCTCAGGTTCTATCTGATCATTTGAAACCCAGTGTGAGACCACAGAGTATCTGTCCAGAAAACCATCTGCAAAATAAGACCATGGGTGGGAGTAGGATAGGAATGAAATATGCGGCCTGGGGAGAATGGAGACGGAGGGCAGGGCTTGCGTCTGATTATAATCATTTATTCCTTACGTGCTTCTATTACTTTATTTTTTGTGTATTTTTTCATTGAGGTATAATGGACATACATGATTGTAATCTGAAGAGTATAGATTAGCATTGAGGACACCTCCATTAGGACATGGATTCGGCTCTATAACTTTGTAAAGGCTGATGAACGAAATGCGGGGTTTTGAAGGTAATCTTGGTTGAAGCCTTGAGAAGGTGCAGTGACTCATTCTTTGAAAACAAATCCTTGTTTGTCTCACTAGGCAGCTCAGGGGCCCAGATGAGCAAACTGTGTGCTTTGGCCCTGGTGGGAACACCCACTCCCCTGCACTCCTACCTGATCTCAATTCCCTAGATCCCATCTCCTGGCTCACCTCCTCCCATCCCTTCCTGACTCCTTGGAGCACTGGGAGCTTGGACTCCTCCATGGTCCTGGCCTCTGATGGTCCCTGCCCTGACTTCTGCTCCTAAGGAGTGCCATCTCAGCCACCCTTGGAGGGTGAGCGATTAAAAATGCCCATGTTGTCACCTAATGCTCCCTACAGTAGCTCTGCTAAACACGTTTCTTTTGTGGGGGGGAGGGGGGGAGTTCTTAACAGGAGTAGAGAGAGACATTTGGATTCTCCTTCAGCTCAGCCAGGACCAATGAAAAGATGTGTCTGTGTGCCTTATCTTTTAGATGCAAGCCTTTCCTCTGAGAAATAGTGATTTCCAAAGTGGAGGAAGGCATTGGATTGGAGGGTGAGGAGGGAGGGATGGCAGAAAATGGGTAAATTTGAAACAGTGCTTTGTGAAAATACAGGAACTTCATTCTCTGTTAGGCAGAGGGAAGCTGAGATGCAGTGAGGGCCCCATCCAAGGAGTCACACCCAAGTAGAGAATGAAGAACTTGCTTCCGTGTCTTGTAAGAAGTAACTGAGGTCAGAGCTAAGGCTCTGTTATCTTGCACTCAGGGTAAGGGGATGGTATAGTCTGGGCTATACACACAGAGGTGTCCCCTGTGTGTCAAGCCACTGGAGACTCCAGTAATTTCTTCCTTACTCTCATCATCCTCTCTGCCCTTGCATTCTTTTTGTTTTTTTTAAAGTATTTATTTAGTTATTTATTGGAGGAGGGGAGATCAGGGGAGGGGCAGGGAGAGAAGGAGAGAGAGAGAGGTAGAGAGAGAGAGAGAGAGAATCCCAAGCAGGGTCTCCATTGTCAGTGCAAAGCCTGATACAGGCTTGAACCCACAAACCGTGAGATCATGACCTGACCCGAAGTTGGACGCTTAAAAGACTGAGCCTCCCCTGTGTCCCTCTGTCCTTGAGTTCTTACCAGAAACCCTGCTCCTTGGTCTGCACCCTAAGCAAAAAGACCAAATAATTCCACTCTCCAGACTACTTCACTCAAATTTGTTTTGTCCAGCTCTCTCTTGTGGGAATATGGAGTCGCAGCTCAGATGGGCCCAGAGGTTCTCAGGCATTACTGTGCCTTAGGATAGATCACCTGGGGAGTTTGCAAAAAAAAAAAAAAACCCCCCAAAAACCCCAAAAAACCGAGTCCTGATCCCCCACATGAGATCCAGGAGGACTACAGAGGAGTATAGAAACCTGCTTTTTAACAAATGCCCCAGGGGCACCTGGGTGGCTCGGTAGGTTAAGTGTCCGACTTCAGCTCAGGTCATGATCTCACAGTCCTTGAGTTTGAGCCCCGTGTCAGGCTCTGTGCTGACAGCTCGGAGCCTGGAGCCTGGTTTGGATTCTGTGTCTCCCTGTCTCTCTGCCCCTCCCCCACTCACGCTCTGTTCTCAAAAACAAATGTTTAAAAACAAAACAAAAGTCCCAGATAATTCTGCTGCACTGAATTGCAGATCCCTCCTGGTATTTTACAAAATACCGCTTTAGGTAGTCTGTTTGGGTGTAGTGCGGCCACACGCATAGGCTAAAGCAGAAAAGAGAGATTGGGTGGGCCAGTGAACTGATCTCTCAGTTTTCTCATCTGTAAAATGGGAGTAATAACAGTATCTACCTCATAGGACTGAGAATTAAACAGGTTGATAAGTTTAAGGCATAGAATAGTAGCGGACACAGGGTGAGGATATGCCAGCTATTATCATCATCAAGCTGCTGATAATGTTTCACTAAAAGGGAAAAAGGAAGTGGCAACAGAGAGGAAATGGCTTGGAAGAGAGGATGTACTGTGCCTATACCACCATTCCTCTAACAGTCACGCCACGCAGTGGGGGGGGGAGGGGGGCTCTGATACTTTGGGGTTTCCCATCTGTAATGCTGCCTTTTCACCAGCCAACCTTGTACTCATTCACGACTTGGCTCAGGTCATATAGAATAGGCATTGTCTCTCTTGAGCTCTTTTTAAAAAAAATAAAAAATTTTTTAAGGTTTATTTTTTAGAGACAGAGAGACAGTATGAGTGGGGAAGAGGCAGAGATGGAGAACACAGAATCTAAAGCAGGCTCTGGGCTCTGAGCAGTCAGCACAGAGCCGACACGGGGCTCGAACTCACAAGCCCCGAGATCATGACTGGAGTCAAAGTTGAATGTTCAACTGACTGAGCCACACAGACGCTCCCAAATTTATGTCCTAATCTCCTCACTAGACTGGGAATGTGAAGGGTGAGTCTGTTTTGCTCACCAGGCTAAACCCTGCTCCCAGCCCATTTATGCACACGACCTAAGGAACGCCCCTAAGGTAAACTGTCCTTACCTTACCACTCGATGGTGCTCCCGTGTTCCTGCTATGTTAACACTGTTCTTCTTCCTAAGTGTTCTTCTCCAAGTTCCCTGTTAACTCATAACGATCCAGGCTGCTTCACCTCTCCCACAGGGAACAGGTAAAGAATACCACAACTGTGTAGCAGGCTGCCCAATTTCTCAGGAAGACCCCTGTCCTCTTAAAGGGACTATCTCAGAAGTACTATAGCAGTTGACCTGAAACAATATAAAACTAAGTTTGTCTGTTTGTTCACATTGTCATGTGAAAATAGCTGGGCAGATCTTCATCAATTTTGGAAGGTATGTTTGGGATGACGGGTTTGTCTTAAAATGGAGGTTAGGTCGGTGTGTGTGTGTGTGTGTGTGTGTGTGTGTGTGTGCCAGGATGGCTCGGTCTGTTAAGCGTCTGAACTTTGGCTCAGCTCATGATCTCATGGTTTTCGAGTTCAAGCCCCACGTCGGGCTCTGTGCTGACAGCTCAGAGTCTAGAGCCTGATTCAGATTCTGCATCTCTCCCTCTCTGCCCCCTCCCCCCAACTCATGCTCTGTCTCTCCAAAATAAATAAGTGTAAACAAAACAAAAAACAGGGGTTAGGTGGTATACAGAAATTCCTTCTGAGAGCATTCCAGGTGAGATATCTCAGAGAGATAGGTAGTCAACTTTCAGAGAAGCTGATCGGCCTGAGGTATTAAGACACTATGGTCAGAGGGGTGCCTGGGTGGCTCAGTTGGTTCAGTGTCAACTTTGGCTCAGGTCACGATCTCACGGTTTGTGGGTTCGAGCCCCGTGTCGGGCTCTGTGCTGACAGCTAGCTCAGAGCCTGGAGCCTGCTTCAGATTCTGTATCTCCCTTTCTCTCTGACCCTCCCCTGCTCATGCTGCCTCTCTCTCTCCCTCTCTCTCTCAGAAATAAATAAAACATTAAAAAATAAACTCTTAAAATACTATGGTGCGAAAACTGAAGAGTGGTGTTAAGTAGGAGGCCCAACATGCTTGTACTGCAGGCACTAATATATAAGTGAACAGCTTCTTACTCTATGTATTATTCCGGAGCGAGCAGCAGCAGCAATTCATTTATTTTACGATGGTTAATGATTCTTCTGGCAAGACCAGGGGATATTTTTACTAAAGAAATTATGATACAGGAATAGTAAGGAATAGTATGCAATATTAAAAAACAAACTACGGGGCCACATGGGTGGCTCAGTCGGTTAAGCATCTGACTCTTCATTTCGGCTCAGGTCATGATCTCACAGTCCGTGGGATTGAGCCCCCACTGTCAGCATGGAGGCTGGTTGGGATTCTCTCTCTCTCTCTCTCTCTCTCTCTCCTCCCCTGCTCATGCTCTCTCTCTCTCAAAATAAATAAGCATTAAAAAACCTATGTGTTTGTATGTAAATATATATTTGTAAAGTATTGAAGGTATGCAAATCTACACATCAAATAGTGAACAATGGTTTTCTCTGAGGAGAGAAGTGGAAGGGGAGAGAATCAAGGGAGACATTCATTTTTTTCACTTGATACGTTTCCGTGCTGTTTGTTTTTACAATGAGCATGTGTTACAATCATTTTAATAACAGCTGTATTGAGATGTCATTCACATACTATAGAATTCACTCATTTGAAGTGTACAATTCACTTTTTTTTAGTATATTCACAGAGCTGTGCAACCGTCCCAGAAATAAACATTTTCGTCACCTCAAAAATAAACGCCACCATGAGTCACTCCTTATTTCCCTCTCCTTCCAGCCCCCTGGCAACCGATGTTCTACTTTCTGTCTCTGTGGGTTTGTCAGCTCTAGACATTTAAAATAAACGGAAGTGGGGTGCCTGGGTGGCTCAGTCAGTTGAGTCTGACTTTGGCTCAGGTCATGATCTCATGGTTTGTGGGTTCGAGCCCCATGTCGGGCTCTGTGCTGACAGCTCAGAGCCTGGAGCCTGCTTTGGATTCTGTGTCTCCCTCTCTCTCTGACCCTCCCCTGCTCACGCTGTCTCTCTCTCTCCAAAATAAATAAAATATTAAAAATAAAATAAAATCAACGGAAGCATGCATGTGTGGCTTTTTGTATCTGGCTTTTTTTCACTAAGCATACTGTTTTCTAGGTTCATTCAGGCTGTAGCATAAATAAATACTTCATTCCTTTTTGTGGCTGAATAATATTCCAGTGTATGGCTACATTACATTTAGTTTATCTACTCACCAGCCGTTGGGCATTTGGGTTTTATCTACCTTTGGGCTATTGTGAGTAGTGCTGCTGTGAACATTCAGGACCCCCCCCCCTTTTTCTTTCATGTATAAGTTTTTGCTTGAATATCCATTTTTAATTCTTTCAGGCATTTTTTTTTGTAGAATTGCTGAGTAATGGTCATTTTATGCTCCACTTTTTTGAGGAACCACCAAACCATTTTCCACAGTGGTTACACCATTTTACATTCCCACTAGCCATAGACGAGGGTTCCAATTTCTCTGCATCCTTGTCAACACCTGGTATTTCCCTTTTTATTTTATTTTAAATGTTATTAATTTATTTTGAGAGGGAAAGCACAAGCAAGCAAGTGGGGGAGAGGAAGAGAGAGAGGGAGAGAGATAATCCATGCTGACAGCCTGGTGTCCGACGCAGGGCTCTCTCTACCTCAGGAACCCAGGATCATGACCTGAGTTGAAATCAAGAATCAAATGGTGAAGTGACTGAGCCAGCCAGGCGCCCCTTGATAATGCTCTCTAACGCAGAAAAGTTTTTAATTTTGAGGAGTCTAATTTGTCTATTTTTTCTTCTACTGCTTGTGCTTTTGGTGTCTTACCTAAGACAGTGCCTCCAAACCAAAGCTCATGATGATTGATTTCTATATTTTCTTTTTTTTTTTTTAATGTTTTTTTTTTTTTTATTTATAGGAGAGAGAGAGAGAGACAGCGTGAGCAGGGGAGGGTCAGAGAGAGAGGGAGTCACAGACTGAAACAGGCTCCAGGCTCTGAGCTGGCAGTCAGCACAGAGCCCACGCGGGGCCTGAACCCACGAACCGCGAGATCATGACCTGAGCGAAAGTCGGACGCTTAACCGACTAAGCCACCCGGGCGCCCCAATTTCTTAAGAGCTCTTATATTTATGTCTTTTTGACATAATTTTTGTTTACGGTGTGAGGAAGGAGTCCAACTTTGGTTTTTTGCATGTGGATATCTAGTTGTCCCAGCATCAGTTTTAAAAAGAGTATTCTTTCCCTGTTTAATTGTCTTGGCTCTATTGTTGATAATCAAGTAACTATATATGTGAAGACAGCATGTATTATTGAAAGAAAGAAAGAAAGAAAGAAAGAGGGAGAAGGAAAAAGGGAGAAAGAAAGAGAGAGAGAGAATAAAAGGAAGAGAGAAAGAAAAAAGAGAATTAAAAAAGGGTAAAGCCTACAAATTGCTTAACTACAGAAATGGCCAGTTAAGCTGTACATCAGCCTTAGGAACTAGGTCTAACTAGCATTGACAGTTTTACCAAACTAGCAAATGTCACACCACATCATCTTAGATTGCAACACATAGGCGGTGCAATATTTCTTATTGCAAAGGCTCTCTAGAACATCCCACAAATGACTAAGAATTGTTTCTTGGAACTTGGTGCTATGAGGAAACCGTCTGAAAGACTGACCTAATAACCTTTCCTGTGGTCATTAACATGATTTGTCTATAAGCCTTGCATTTTATTATTATTAATTTTTAAGTAGGCTTCACACCCAGTGCGGAGCCCAGCACGGGGCCCAAACTCACAGCCCTGAGATCAAGACTTGAGCTGAGGGGCGCCTGGATGGTTCAGTCAGTTAAGCGACCCGACTCTTGGTCTCAGCTCAGGTTATGAACTTGTGGTCTGTGGGTTCAAGCCCTGCATCGGGCTCTGTGCTGGTGATGTGGGACCTGCTTGGAATTCTCTCTTTCTTTCTGCCCCTCTCCTGCTTGTTCTCTCTTTCTCCCTCAAAATAAATAAATAGAAACTTTTTTAGAAAGTTACCGGAGACAATAAGATTCAGCAGAAGCTTCAGGAGGCTCCAGCTGGATACCTGCACCCTCCTCTGCCTCTCCAATCCTATTCTCCTGTAGGTAGCTGGCCCTACTCAAACACAGGAAACAATCCCAAAACAACCAATGGGTGATATATGCATGACAACTTTTAAAACAAGACAAAGAAAGAAGGAAGGAGAAAAGAATGTAAGCAAAAAGCAGCCTGAAAATCTATATAATTTCAAAACTTCTTCCAGGTCTGAAAGAACTAAAATATGATATTCAAACAAAACAAAACAAAAGGGCTTAAAGCAGAGATTTAAGGGATTTAAGAAGAGGTTTGTGCATAACAGAAATGGAAGTGAGTGTAGCTTGACAGATAGGCAGGGAAAAATAACTATTCAAAATAAAGTGAGACATGATGGAAATGTTGAAGAGATCTCAAAATCAAAAGGGACACCAACAAACAGATCACAAAGGAGAAGATAGTTATGAGAGACAAAGAAGATCCAACATAAACACATTAGGGTTTCTGCAGAAAAAGACAACTCAAATGGAACAGAGAGGTAAAATGGAATCTACAGGTTGAAAGGCCTGCCATATCCTAAGAAAACTCAATCTAGAACACTCAATGCCCTAACATAACATAGTGAAGTTCTGAATCTACAAGGATAAAGAAAATCACTTGGTATCCAGGTAGAAGAAAATGTCCTTCAAGGGGGAAAAATCGGGTCGGTATAGACATCTCCACAGTCCTTGCTGCCAGAAAACAGTGAAACAGTGTGTACAGAGCAAAAGGAAGAACAGCCTGATAATTTTGTAGGCACCCAAGGTGTCCTTTTAAGTATAAAGACAATAAACATATCCTTAAATATACAAAAAAAAAAAAAACCAGCATCCATGCACTGCTCTTCTAAAACATATTGGTGTATGAATCCCTATCAAGTCAGACAAACCACAGTGAAACAGACCGATTGGATTAACACAGGATTACAATGAAACAACTGTGGGAATAGAGTTTTGGTGTTTTTTTTTTTTTTTTTTTTGTGGTGTGTGTTTGAGTGTCTGTGTGTGTGTGTGTGTGTGTGTGTGTGTGTGTGTGTGTGTGTATGTGTGTGTGTGTGTCTGTGTGTGTTTTAAGTAGGCTCCAGGCTCAATGTGAAGCCCAGTGTGGGGCTTGAATTCCTGACCCTGAGCCAAGACCTGAGCAGAGATCAAGAATTGGATGCTGATCAAACTGAGCCACCCAGGTATCCCCGGGGATAGTAGTTTTTGGAAAAAAAAAATGTGTTATAAACCTTGATAAAGTAAAAGTAATAATATAATGGGAATTTGGGGAGAAGGGTTTCTGGGAAAAAGTCCAAATACACTCACTTCCTCCAGGCAGTTAGTAGAAGCAGGTGACTTGAAACATGGGCTGAAAGGGGTGCCTGGGCGGCTCAGTCAGTTAAGCGTCTGACTTTGGCTCAGGTCATGATCTCACGGTATGTGGGTTTGAGCCCTGTGTCGGGCTCTGTGCTGACAGCTCAGAGCCTGGAGCCTGTTTCAGATTCTGTGTCTCTCTCTTTGACTCTCCCCTGCTCATGGTGTCTCTCTCGCTCTGTCTCTCAGAAATAAATAAAAAACATTAAAAAACCACAAAAAGCAAAACAATGAAACATGGGCTGAAAACACTACCATCACCACGACCATGACACCAAAGATAAAACCTCAAAACATTTCACTATCTTTTCTTCTTAATTTTGGACAGATATTTTTAGGCATTAATCCATTACAATTTAATTAGATGGAACATTTATCTGAAGTTTACCTCAAGTTAAAGTTCTTCATGTTTGCTTCTATTTCAAGTTACATTCAATTTCATGGCATCTATGGAATTATGCCCATTTTCCCAAAATTATAATATATATTCATCTATCTTTCTGTCTAAATATGCATGGAAAGAAAGTATTGCCAATGGTTATTTCCAAGCTAAGAGCATCTGGAAGATTTTTACTCTCTTTTTATTTTTCACAAGAATGTTATTAGAAGTTAATTATTAAAAATACATATGTACAAAAATCTGCTCCTTTGCATCTTCCTCCATCTTGCTCCTTTGTTCAGTGTCTCTTTTCTTTGACGTTTTATTTTTAAGCAATCTTTATGCCTAATGTGGGGCTTGAACCCACAACCCTGAGATCAAGAGTTGCATGTTCTACGAACTGAGCCAGTCAGGCACCCCAATGACACTATATTTTTATTTTGTAAAGTAAGTTCTACACGGAGCATGAGGCATGACCCTGAGATCAAGGGTCACATGCTCTGCCAACTAAGCCAGCCAGGTACCCCTCTTCATTTTTTAAAAACACAAGTATAGAGGTGCCTGGGTGGCTTAGTCGGTTAAGAATGTCTGTCTCTTTTGACTCAGGTCATGATCTTAAAAAAAAAAAAAAAAAAAGATTCCCTTCTTCTACCTCTCCCTGCCCTCACACACTTGCTCTCTCTCTCTCAAAAGAAACAAACGAAAACTTAAAAAAAAAAAATCTACTGTAAGATTTTTATGGACATAAATTTTCAGCTATACTTGTGTGTGTATGTGTGGTTTTTAATATTTATTTATTTTGAGAGGAAGAGCGAGAGAGAGAGCACAAGCAGGGCTGGGGCAGAAAGAGAGAGAATCTCAAGCAGGCTTTGTACTATCAGCATAGAGCCCAACATGGGGCTTGATCCCATGACTGTGAGATTGTGATATGAACTGAAACCAAGGGTCGGGATGCTTAACCGACTGAGCCACCCAGGCACCCCTAAAGATTTTACTTTTAAGTAATCTTTACATCCAACATGGGGCTCGAACCCACAACCTCAAGATCAAGAGTCGCATGCTCCCCTGACTGAGCTAGCCAGGTGCCCCTGTTTATGGTAGCTTTATTCATAATAGCCAAAACTTGGAAGCCACCAAGATGTCATTCAATGGGTGAATAGATAAATAAATTGTGGTACATTTAGACAATAGAACACTATTCAGCGCTAAACAGATATGAGCTATGAAGCCATTAAAAGATGCAAAAGAAACTTCAATGCATATCACTACATGAAAGAAGCCAGTCTGAAAAGGCTACAAACTGATTCTGACTACATGACATTCCGGAAAAGGCAAAACTATGGAAACAGTAAAAAAATCAATGGTTGCCAGAGGTAGGTAGGCAGAGCACAGAGGATTCTTAGGACACTGAAAATACTCTGTATTATATTGATAGGTACATTTGTCCAAACCTATGGACTGTACAACACCAAGAGTGAAACCTAATGTAAACTGTGGACTGAAACTGAGCCTAAACTGCCCTACAAAAATAAAATCTTCAATTTCTAAAATTAACACTTAATTAATTTTAATGTTTTTTAAAATTTATTTTTGAGAGAGAGAGAGAAAGCATGAGCAGAGAGAGATGGAAACACGGAATCTGAAGAAGGCTCCAGGCTCTGAGCTGTCAGCATGGGGACCCACGTGGGGCTTGAACTCATGAACTGTGAGATCATGACCTGAACCAAAGTCAGCTGCTTAACCAACTGAGACACCCAGGCGCCCCTCTTCAATTTTTTTTTTTTTTAAACATAAAGGCTGAACAAGATCCACTTGGAAATAAAATATTTTAAAATCAATGGACCTTTTGGTTTATAACTAATGTATGCTTCTTATCAAAACTATGACAAAAATACAGAAAAATATAAACAAAGTATATACTCCTTTTTAAAACTCAGTATTATATTATGAATATCTTCCTGGGCTACTGGAAAATTGTGGTCTAATGCTCAGGAGCACGGCTATGTAATTGATCAATTATAATGCTCCTGAGCATTAGACCACAATACACTGCTACATTTAGGTTGTTACCAATTTCTTGCTATTAGAAATAGCACTGTAATAAATACCACAATATACAGTTGCCTCGAATCCTATTTTTTTTAAAGTTTACTTATCTTCCTCTACACCCAACGTGGGGCTTGAACTCACAACCTTGAAATAGAGAGTTGCACGCTCCTGTGACTGAGCCAGCTGGGGGCCCTGCCTGGAACCCTATTTTTTGATATATTCGTAACCTTTTCCAAGGCATAATAGTGGACACAGATGCATGTTTGGTTAAGGCTGCTGCTCTCTGGTCCCGCTTTACTTCTTTTGCGTTGCTTCCCCCAGTCTTGTCACTGAAAGGCCCAGACTCTCTTCCGTTCTAGAAGAATCTGCCTCTGAAGGAGCACTGAAGCAGTTTTCACTTTTCACATAATGGCTCCACAGCAGCTAGGTCTACTTCAGTCTCCATCCCTGGTTTCTTTTCTAGGAAACATTGTTGTCCTTTGTGCCTTCTGCGAGGATGGGAGCCCTGACTCGCTCTTGCCAACTGGGACTGGAACCGTGCCCTTGAGCTTCAGCCCAGCCACTTCTTTGTGTATTTGGAGGAAAGGACTGCAGCAGGCTTTATTTTAATCTCTTACAGTGAGAGGATGCTTGGTCAGATCTACTTTGGCAGCCAGCATACGGTCTTTTTTTTTACTTTTTGTGTTGTTTTTTTTTTTTGTAGGGGAAAGGCTCTTCGGGTCTCCGGAGGAGAGGGAGTTTAATTACCAACGTGACCCCAACAGTACCAGACTCTGCTTTGTGGCTTCTCTTTCACTGTATGATTTGTATGGATTTATTGGAAAACATGAAGACTTCCAGGAACTACTAGCAAGCCAGACTCATTTACGTTTCCTAGTAGGTACTGGATTCTATTTCCCTGATCAGCTAAAATTAGTAAGCAGGAGTCTTGGGCTTGTGAATGTCAAACTGATGTTGACAAGCACTAGGAGAGATGAGATTTTTATTGTGCTGTGACCTGAGGACAAAGTGGAGCCAAATCTACGGAATGGCAAAATAAAGAGCTATAGGAAAATCCTTTCAAGCTAAAGTACTCATCTGTAACCTTCTAGAAAATTAAAAATAACGATGCAAGGCAGGGACCTAGACTGTTTTTATTCAATTAAAGGAAGTGGAAATAATTTCTTTTTTTTTTTTTTAATATTTTTATTTATTTCTAGGAGAGAGAGAGACAGCGTGAGCAGGGGAGGGTCAGAGAGAGAGGGAGATACAGACCCTGAAATAGGCTCCAGGCTCCGAGCTGGCTGTCAGCACAGAGCCTGACGCGGGGCTCGAACCCACGAACCGCGAGATCATGACCTTAGCGAAAGTCGGACGCTTAACCGACTAAGCCACCCAGGCGCCCCAGGAAGTGGAAATAATTTCAATAAAGACAGTAAAGAAAGAAAAAGTGAGGAGTGGGGATTGGGATGTATGGACATCTCTCAGGTCTTTGAGTCCACACCTTTACATGCTGGCCACAGGGAGAGAGCTTGTGGTGTAAGTGGGGTCATTCATTCATTCAACAAACATGTATCGAGCAACCACTATGTATCAAGGGTTACGAGAGAGTTTGGGGCTTATGGCATAGAGTGAAAAATCAGTGTGCGTGCTAGGATAGAATGGGACCATGAGAATGTAATGAAAGTGCCCATGAAAATCTGGGCAAATCAGGGAGGTCACAAATTCTAAGGTAACCCACGAGCTGAGGCTTGAAGGAGGAAGAGGAGTTTGCTGGAGGGACCAGATGGGTGGAAGGCAGGAAGTCTGCTAGGGGGAGAGGCTAGCATGGGCAAATGTGTGGATGCATAAGAAAGCCCCGTACATTCTGAGGCCCTGCCTAGATATGAACCTGAACATAGACTGGGGTGCTGTGCAGTCCTGCCTATTTTTGTCATGGGAATAGATGTGATGTGGGTATAAGCAGGGAGATAGGGATCAGACCACAGAAAGCTTTGAGACCTTGCAGATTTTGCCTAACAATAGGTCAATGGGCTTCAGGGCACTTGAATGGGCATGGGTTATAATTGGGGGGATCAGCTTTGTTTTATTCCATTGTGATCGGGCCTCTCTTGAATCCCCACCCTTTTTAATCAGAGCACTTAGGAGCCCTGTGTCTGACTTTCTTCCCACTTACCTCCCAGAATGAGGCCCATGAAAAGACCACAGTGTTTAGAAAAAGGCTTAAAAGTATTGTTATATTTTCAAGGAACTCCATTCTATGCTTTGAATTTATCACATCAAATCGTATCACAATGTACACAGAATTATTTCTAATTTTGCATTCACTTGTATGGATAGAACCTACGTAGAGATGGAAGAATACTTTAATAGGTATGTGGGGTAGTCTTTAAATATATATAAAATTTAGATATATAGGCTTCCTAAAAAAAATCAAACTGTACAGACTTCTGCAGAATTAAAAAGGGAAAGTATCGCTCTTCCCTGCCCCAATTAAGTACCTGCTATTATTAAGAAGTCTCGTATGAATCTTTTGTAGAAATTATCTATGCATACAGAAATATGCATGTGTTTTTTGTTGTTTTGAAAAATATAAACAATTCTATGGACTCTTCTCATATATTCAGAACCATAAAAGCAGCAAATGAAGAACAAGACCAGGTTGCATTTCCCAGCCACATGCAATTCCCAAGTACCCCAGAGAGGGTCTCCAGTCTCCGCTGTAGGCCTGAACTTCAGCATATATGCACAGAGACAGCTTTCCACAAAAGCAGCCACAATGACTGTCCACCCAATGCGTATTAGTCAAGCTCTTATACCTTGAGCTGTTCTCTTTCAAGTGCCTTGCCCATTCTAGACATTTAATATGTATCTGTTAACAATATACATTTAAATATCCTTGACTCAACAAATCAGAAGAACCCAGAGGTATTATTTGGGTAAAATTACCTGGGTAAAATTACCGAAAGTATCCATTTAGTTGCCTAATGCCTGAGATTATGCTTTCTTTTCTTGACAACTGAGTATTTTTCCCTCTGTAAGTGATTAGGGAAGTGGTTTACTTGAGTGAGCTCCTCTGGCTAAATGTTTGCCTGAAATCCAGCAAGGAGTTTCAGAACAATGGAGAAAGGAACTGACCACACACAATGCCAACTCAATGTACTCTTAAATACACACGAGTCTTTCAAATACAGTAACAAGCGGGTGACCTACTTTCCTGCAGAAAGACAGGAATCAATTCTGTCTTCCTTTCTGTTTTTGAATCCCAGCACTGCCATTTATTAAATGGGTGACCGCAGAGAGTTCTCTTAATCCGTCTGACCTTTAGTTTCTTCATGTGAAACAAAGGATAAGAAAACCTATTTTGGACAGTTAGTCAAAGACTCAAACGAGATGACCTTTGCACAAGTATGTGTCAGGCATGGGGTAGATGTAAGATATGATGGGCTCTGGAGTCAGAGTGCCTCAGTTCAAATACCAGCTCCAGCACTTAACTAGCTGGATGACCTCAGGCAAATTTCTCAACCTCTCCCTACATCACAGGTTTCTTATCTACAACATGGGAAAAGTAATTGGATTATTTAGAGGATTATGTGAGATCGTGTACTTAATCTGGTTTTTGGCACTGACAGTAATGGCGATGTGTTTAACCATTATTATTACTGGTGGTAGGTCCTCCATAAAACTTTCCTTTCTCTTCCTCTCCCAAATTCCTCTCTGACTCCTCTGAATATCCTAAAGTAAGATTGTAGAGCTCTGCTTTTCCTGGGTTATGAAATGAGAGCCGGGAAGAGGGAATAAAGCTTGCGTGTTGCTAGGGACTGAATCGCGTCCTCTCGAGACGCATGTGTTGGAAGCCTTGACCTCCAATGTGACTGTGTTTGGAGACAGGGTTTTAGGAAGTAATTAAGGTTAAGTGAGATCACAATGGTGGGTGGAGCCCTAATCCTGTAGGGCTGGTGGCCTCATAAGTGGAGAACTAAGTGGAGAGAACTTTCTCTCACTCCTTTCCATGTGAGCATACGGGAAGAAGTCAGGTATCCGCAAGCCAAGAAGCAAACCCTCTGCAGAGACTTGGTGCTGCTGGACCTTAATCTGGAACTTCCAGCCTCCAGAAGTTCCACGCAGGCTATGGAACTTGCCTACGGTAGCCTGAGCTAAGACACATGGTCCCCTTGAGTCTTCAAACTGGCCTCTCGAAGTATTTATTTTTTAAATTTATAAGTTTATTTATTTATTTACTTTGAGAGAGAGAAAAAGCACCAGTGGGAGAGGGGCAGAGAGAAAGAGAGAGAGAGAATCCCAAGCAGGCTCCCCCACTATCAGTGCAGGGCCTAATGTGGGTCTAGAACTCGTGAACTGTGAGATCATGACCTGAGCTGAAGTCAGATACTTAACTGACTTGAGCCACCCAGGTGCTCCTTGAAGTATTTACTTTGGACAAGTTTACGACCTCTCCACTGTAGCATTTCACAAGTAAGGGGTGCTGCTGAGGCTGCATGCTCTTCAGAATATAAGAAAAAAATGAATAATTAAGAGGGAGGAGGAGAGTAATGACCTTTGGTTTGAGGGCAGTTTTCACAACTCTGATCTGGCCCTGAGAAAATGTCCTGCATTACTGGGCCAAAGCGGATACTCTCAGGTGGAAGTCTGTGTGTGCAAAAGGGGTGGTTGAGCACAAGCCCATTCATATTATTAATTAATCTTAATAGTGAGCAAGGAAATCACAACGTACACTGACAGAGTGTTAGTATAATTACAGTAAGCATTACAGAACCTACTGGCATAGATAAGAGAGGAAATTTCCCTATGATGATTCTATTCTGGTTTACCCTGAGTCAATGGAGAATACATTAAACCTTTTTTTCTTTTTTAAAATTTATTTATTGTTTTAGTAATTTCTACATCCAATGTGGGGTCAAACTCACAACCCCAAAATCGAGAGTTGTATGCTCTGGGCACCTGGGTGGCTCAGTTGGTTGAGCATCCAACTCTTCGTTTTGGTTTGGGTCACTATCTTGCAGTTCGTGGGTTCAAGACACACATTGGGCTCTGCAGCTGGTAGTATGGAGTCTATCTGGGATTCTCTTTCTCTCTCTGCTCCTCTCCCACTGATGCTGTCTCTGTCTCTCTCAAAAATAAATAAACTTAAAAAAAAAAATCACATGTTCTTCCACCTGATCCAGCCAGGCTCCCCTGAAACTTTTTCTTATCCCTTTGTAGGGCACTGAAATGAACGGGAGCCCCTAAATCTGACCCAATGAAGGTCAATTCCCAACAAAAATACCTAACACAATATAGAATATCTTTCATAACCAGCAGCCAACATAGTGTTAATGGTAAAACACTAGATGTGTTCTCAATCAAATCATTAATGTTCTTACCACAACTGTTTAACATAGTTTAAGAAATCCCACTCCGGGGTTCATGGGTGTCTCAGTTGGTTAAGCATGACTTCAGCTCAGGTCATGATCTCGTGGTTCACAGGTTCGAGTCTCACGTCAGGCTCTGTGCTGATAGCTCAGAGCTTGGAGCCTGCTTCAGATACTGTGTCTCCCTCTCTCTCTGACCCTCCCCTACTTGTGCTCTGTCTCTTTTTTAAAAATAAAATAAAAGGGGCGCCTGGGTGGCTTAGCTGGTTAAGCGTCCGACTTTCGCTTAGGTCATGATCTCGCGGTTTGTGGGTTCGAGCCCTGCGTCGGGCTCTGTGCTGACTGCCAACTCAAAGCCTGGAGCCTGTTTCAGTCTGTGACTCCCTCTCTCTCTGACCCTCCCCTGTTCACGCTGTCTCTCTCTCTCTCTCCTAGAAATAAATAAAACATTAAAAAAATTTTAAAAAAAGAAGAAAATCTTCTAAAAAAATAAATAAAATAAAATAAAAACATTAAAAAAATTAAAAAAGAAATTACACTCCAAGTAATAAGAATTGGAATATAAATAAGAAGCATACGTGGAAAAATGGAAGACTATATTATTAGTATTATTTGCAGATGATTTACTCATAACACTAAGAGAATTAAGCGAAAGGCTGTTAGGCTTTTTATTTTTATTTATTTATTTATTTATTATTTTTTTATTTTAAATATTTTTATTTATTTCTAGGAGAGAGAAAGACAGCGTGAGCAGGGAAGGGTCAAAGAGAGAGGGAGTCACAGACTGAAACAGGCTCCAGGCTCTGAGCTGGCAGTCAGCACAGAGCCTGAGGCGGGGCCGAACCCACGAATCGCGAATCGCGAGATCATGACCTGAGCGAAAGTCAGACGCTTAACCGACTAAGCCACCCAGGCGCCCCGCTGTTAGGCTTTTTAAAGTTTCCCATGCGGATAGCTATTAACAAAATACACATAAAAATCAGTAAATCTTCTCCATACCAGCGGTGAAGTCTTAGAAAACATATTTGAAAAAGTCTTATTCATAGCAATAACAAAAAATAAGATGAACCAAGATGACCTTAGTTAGGAACGTTTTTGGTACCCGGATGGAGAAAACTACCTAAAGTCCTGCCTTTTTTCTCAGTAATTCATCATCTGGGAATCTAGCTAAGGAAAGGGCCAGAACTTTAATGATTTATTAACAGATTTTAAAATACTTAAATATTGGAAAAACTGAAATATTCACTATCAGGAGTACGTTAATTAAGTTATAGTACATTCTGTGATCACATCCTTACAACCACTCCAAGGACAATTTAATGACTTGGGGAAATGTTTAACGTACTCTCTCATGAAAAAAAGTAGGATACAGAATATTTGATACCATCTGATGCTACTTTAGTTTAAGTATCCCTATCCCCACCCCTCAGGTTACATGACACAAAACACTCATCATTCATTGTATGTGGTTTTCTCTTCTTGCCCCACTGATCTAAAGGCATTGCATCCACTCTGATGGCTTCAATTCTCGTATGTGCTAAGGATGTCTAATCTGTTCTCTCCTATAACCAAATTCTTCTCCTTCCATCTAATCTTTATCCACCTAGATCTCTATGTGTGTAATTTTTATTATCCCCGATTTCTTCTTTCTTCAAATCCTGCCATTTAAACCCCTTAAATAAGACTTGAATTGGGCGCCTGGGTGGCTTAGTCGGTTAAGCGTCCGACTTTCGCTTAGGTCATGATCTCGCGGTTCGTGGGTTCGAGCCCTGCGTCGGCCTCTGTGCTGACTGCCAGCTCAGAACCCGGAGCCTGTTTCAGTCTGTGACTCCCTCTCTCTCTGACCCTCCCCTGCTCACGCTGTCTCTCTCTCTCTCCTAGAAATAAATAAAACATTAAAAAAAAAAAAAGACTTGAATTCATCCCATCTCCCTCTTAAATGCACTGCACTCTAAGCTGAGACATTCTCAGGGGTGCATCGGTGGCTCAGTCAGTTAAGCATCAGCTTGGGCTCAGGTCATGATCTCGTGGTTTATGAGTTTGAGCCCTGCTTTGGGCTCTTTGCTGTCAGCTTAGAGCCTGCTTTGGATCCTCTGCCCCTCCCCTGCTCTTCAAAAATAAATAAAAACAGTAAAGAAAAAATAAATGGAGACATTCTCCTTTCATCAGGACCAATGCACAAGACTGAATGGTCTATGGTTCTAATTTCTTCAATCCATTCTGTCATCGGGGTCATCAGAGGGATCATTCTAAGGCACACAGCTGGTGCTCTGTCTCTGCTACTCATTGTTTCTCTTTCTGTTGTGATGCCATGAAGGTTCAAACAGTAGGAGATGCATGTCCTGCCAGGGCTAATGTATTTACCGCTCATCTTAACTTTCCTACCTCCCCCTTTTCCTACTGTGGGAGGAAGCAGCTAAGTAAAGCAGGTACTGAAATGAAACAGGAAACCCAGGGAGAGTGACTCAGCTCACAGACAGCGCATGGAGACAATCGAAGCCTAACCATCCATTGGAAGTTTCTCACCAAAGTGGTTTTAATCAGCTTAGTGCCATTTATAGTTTCTTCCCTTCTCTAGGCCCTGCTGTGGATCTTCTTGAGATGCTAGCAATTCTCCAGGTGCTCCCAATATTTTTTTAATGTTTTAGGAGGGGCAGAGAGAGAGGGAGACACAGAATCCGAAGCAGGCTTCAGGTTCTGAACTCGTGCAGGACTTGAACTCGTGAACGCAAGATCATGACCTGAGCTGAAGCCAGTTGCTCAACCAACTGAATCACTCAGCCATCCCTAGACAGCAGATATTTCTGATGTCAGAATAATGTTTATTAAATAATGTTTACTTATTTTTGTGGGGGGGAGGGGCAGAAAGAGAGAGGGAGACAGAGGATCCAAAGCAGGCTCCTCACTGTCAGCACAGAGCTTGACGTGGGGCTCGAACTCACAAACTGTGAGATCATGACCTGAGCCAAAATCAAGAGTCAGACGCTTAACCAACAGGGCCACCCAGGAGCCCCAGTGGTATCTTCTTTGTGTACAGACATAGCAGCCTCTACTTTTGCACTTCTTCCCTGTCCTTAGGCATAGATCTAGAATCTAGATAACAGAAACCACATACCAGATAAGTGAGCTATCTCTTCCTTATAGATTTCCCTCGTATGTCCCAGAATTAAGGTCAACTCTTAAGTACAGTTACTTAAGAACTTAAGAACCATTTCACCTTAGAAATTGGTTAGTGTTTACCTACTTATAAGTAAACTATCCAAATGGGGGTCAGCTCCTGGACAAACAGTATCTGAAAATGATGATATAACTAGATACGGGTTATACTAAAAAGGTAACTTCTTTAATACTCGTGTCCTATAAAAATGGCAGAGCAGGGGCGCCTGGGTGGCTTAGTCGGTTAAGCGTCCGACTTTCGCTAAGGTCATGATCTCGCGGTTCGTGGGTTTGAGCCCCGTGTCGGGCTCTGTGCTGACAGCCAGCTCGGAGCTTGGAGCCTATTTCAGAGTCTGTGTCTCCCTCTCTCTCTGACCCTCCCCTGCTCACGCTGTCTCTCTCTCTCTCTCCTAGAAATAAATAAAAAACATTAAAAAAAATTTTTTTTAAATGGCAGAGCAAAGTTTGGTAGGAATGAACTGAAAACATCAGTAGAATTACTATTATGGCCTTTGACATGTTTTGAGGGTGATCATTTTTTTCTTCTTTGCCTATACTTAAAGGAACTTGTGTCTTCATCGTGTTTTAAGTTGCATTATCATGTTCTTGCATGTTATCTGGTAATATAAAAAGCCTCAAAAAAAGGAAGCAAGGAAATCGAATTTATAATAAATCCTAAAAGCTATGTTGCTAGTTAGGAGCAGCTATTTAAGCCCCAAAGGTAGTAATACTCACAAGCTCCAGTTGCTGTTATATAGACCTCTGATTTAAAAAAAACAAAAAAAAAAACCTCAAAAATAAAATAACAATACACTAAATACTAATAAGACATTAAAATATATTCATATATGCCAGAAAATAGTAGGAGAATATTTTTCCTATACAAAAATTTTCAAACAGAAAAGTTAAAAAGAATACTACAATGAACTCTCAAGTACCTTTCAGCAAGGCTCAAGTTGTTAATACTGTGCTATTTTGGTTTCATTTATATAGGTATGCATTTTTTTCCTAAATCATTTTAAAGTAAATTACAGATATGATCAATCATATTATATTTAGCCTTAATTTTCAATATCTGCTTTTCAAGTATTTTTTTCATTCATGTTTTATAAAATCCTTTAAAAAGATTAAAAAAGAAGAATTATTACATTTATCCTGTTAAAGAGCAAGACTTACAGGGGCACCTGGGGGGCTCAGTCAGTTTAGCGTCTGACTTCCACTCAGGCCATGATCTCATGGTTGGCAAGTTTAAGCCTCACATGGGGCTATCTGCTGTCAGCATGGGGCCTGCTTTGGATCCTCTGTCCCCTCTCTCTCTGCCCTTCCCCTCTTGTTCTTTCTCAAAAATAAATAAACATTAAGAAAACAAAAGCAAGGGACGCCTGGGTGGCTCAGTCAGTTAAGCGTCCAACTTCGGCTCAGGTCATGATCTCACAGTTGGTGGGTTTGAGCCCTGTGTCGGCCTCTGTGCTGACAGCTAGCTCGGAGCCTGGAGCCTCCTTCGGATTCTGTGTCTCTCTCTCTCTCTCTGACCCTCCTCTGCTCACACTGTCTCTCTCTTTCTCAGAAATACGTTTTAAAAAAATGAAAAAAATAAAAAAACATTAAAAAAACAAAAAACAAAAGCAAGACTTACAGTGTAAAAGAGATTCGATGTATACATCAAAAGCATTAAGCAAAACCCCTGAAATATTAACTCTACATTGCAATCATTAGTATTCCTGATTTATTTTTCCTTAAACAAATACATATATACCAGCTCTGTCCATTATGAAAGTCAAGTAACCACAGGAAGTAATAACACCGTAGCAGTGAACACTCCTAGTAATTGTGCTATGGTCTCTAAACACCATACCCTCCTAAGAGACAGCAAAGCTCCTTAGGGGGGGATGGCTGATGCGAGGACTGAGGGCAGGAAAGCACACAAGAAGGTGCTGGGAAATCTCACTGTCCTTGACAGCAAGCAAATCCTATAAGCCTGAAGAGGCCATGCCAGAAGGACTCGGAGGCTAACATGAAGAGTCTCACAGCCATAGACGAGACAATCGGAGAATCAAAAAACATGACTGAAACTGAAACCCTGAGTACCTGAAAACACACAGGTACCCAGTGAAATGAAAAAGTGCCCTCCCCCATCCAAGCAGCAAACAACAGATTACCACTGGAGGTAGAGGTATGTAAGGGCATCAACTCCTTATTCTGAAAATGGCAATTAAAGAATTAAGAATTTATCTTGTCTTTTCAGATCAAATTATATATTGGGATAACTAAATAAAAAGCTCCAGCTGATAAAGTTTTGCTTTGCAGAAGAATTACAGCTAATATACTTAAAACGCAGGAGACATTTAGAAACTTAGCATTGGCTATTTCTAGTTAAACAGTGATTCAGGCAGTCATGAAAACATTACGTGAAAGGTGGATGTGGGTCTTTACAATGAAAGGAATAGCGGTTGCCATGTGAATTCACTAATCCATTGTGGAATCACTATGAGACAATCAGACAGCATGCGTCCCCTGAAATGATGCTGTATGAAGCTCATGGTATAGTTTATGCAGTATTCTCACCCCTTAAAGTTACAGTTAAGTTCTAGTTTGCAAGAAATATGGACGATAGAACAACTTGATGCCATGAGGAGGCAGGCAGCCAGATCCAGAATGCGTGACTTCCTGTATGACAACTCAGTTTTCTCAAGAATCAAAGACAAGGTGGGGAAGGCAGGAAGGGACAATGAAACGCCGAGTATCAACCGACTGTGCTGTGTGGACTTGCTTACATCCTGACTTGAACAAATCAACTGTAAAAAGACGTTGAGCTACTTGGAAAAACATCTATGGACTAGGTAGGTGTTGGGGGACACCAGGGAATAGTTACTATGAATTTTGGTGGATGTGATGATAATGGCATTGTGACCATAGGGAAAAAATGTCTATCTTCTTAAGAGAGGTATATCTAAGTATGTAGGGGTGAAACGACCTGAGGGCTAGATTTTCTTAAAAAAAGCTTCACACACACACAGTTGTTAGATGAAGCAAGTATAGTAAAAAAGGCCTGATAATTAACTGGGCTTAGGAGTAGGCATATGGGGGTTCATGACACTGTTCTTTATTCTTCTGTGTAGTTTTGAAAATTTCATAACAATTTCTTTTAAAGATGAAAGTAGCTATCTTCAGAGACAGGATCTGAACAGACGTTGAAAACACTTATTTGCATTACACTGTCACTTAAAAACAAATGTGAAACTATTTTAAGTAGACTTCTCAAATAAGATGTTCTTACCCACCGACATTCGTTTTTTTGTGTCTTTTGAGCGTACCACTGCATATTTATTGCCTACGAATTTCTACATTTTTGAAAGATAAATTACCTGTCGTCAATAATCATTATACTGGAGGGTGGAATCCCCAAAACATCACAGCTCTGCAAGAGTTCTTTCTTACGGATCTCCCCTTGATTGTAGTAATTTCCTGAAGATAACAGATATACAGTGGTAGATTTCTTTAACAGTGAAAATCTATCAATTTACTCATTCTTATCTTGTTCCTTAAGGGACTTAAGCTGCCTGAAAAATGTGTGGTTATGATAAAAAGTTGAAGAAAATACAACACTAGGTTTACTCCCAGTCTTTAGAAGGAAGCACCATTTGATGCTTCCCCATCTCTGTCTGTCCTTCTGTCTGTCTGTCTGCATTTCAGTCCCATGCTACAGGCAGTATTGCTCATCACCAAGACTACTGGATTTGGGAGTTAAGCAGATTTAAAATTCACTCTTCTATAGTCCTCAGAATAAGTTAGGTATCTGGGAATGCTAGTAGTTTGGGCCCCTTTAAATTGATAGTACTCCAGTATCTGTTAAACATTTCTTTAAAGACGAGGCTCTTACTCCTAAGTATTACAGGAAAATGTGTCCTTGGGGACCTTGACCACATTGGTGCCCTGAATAGCTTACATAACCTTTATTTTCCCAACACATGTACTCTATTTCCTAAGAATGGTTCTGGTAAGTACAGCTTGCCTGTATCCTTACAAATAATATACAGGGGAGTTTTAGTACCACTTAAACTGCACTTATGAGCAATTATCTAGCTAATGCACCCTTTAATTCAACTCTCCAGCAGATAATTGCAGTGTAACGTGTGCTTGTTACCTAACTTTCCTGAGCCAGTTTCCCCACCTGTAAAGTGGAGATGATGGTCATCTCCAAAGGCTTTCCTGACAATTATATGGGACCATACACATCCATCCAGTTCAGTAGTTTTCTCCTTCCTCCACCTCTTTATCTTTGCCCTCCCCTCCTCTGCTTCCTTTCTTACTGAATTATAATTCATTTTCATTGTCCTGACCAAATGGCACTCCCTCTGGGAAGACTTTCATTATTCCCCTGGCAAGGAATCGTTTCCAGTATTCTGCTCATAAATATGAACTTTTATCCATGACTGGATTATTAATTCTAAATGTCATTGACCTTAAAAGTCAAAGTCTCATTCAACTTTGTGTCATCATGGTGTCCTGCACCCTGCGGGTACACATGAAGCCCTGGATAGAGAGAGACTTCGTTTACTGGGCAGATAATGCTGAGAAAAACTCCCACATGAGACCTTTCAACTTTTGGCAGGAGTTATTTCACTGTTAGTTTTGAACTGTTTGAAGCCAGGAAGCAGACAGTCATTACATTGTATCCATCGTAACCCTAAAAAGACTCCAGATAATAATTTTGTTTTGTATTGTCCTCATCACATTTTTTTTTTTTTTACTTTTTTAAAAGAAAAGTCAGAAACTATTGTCAACTTGATGACGGTCATTCTGTTTTAGGTTCCTCTCCAGTCCGTGTACATACCCTCTCCTATTTCATCTCCAGGTCCCTTGATCTTTGGTGATAGTCTCATGTGCTCTAGCAACGTGATTCTTAAGTCCAGAGCCTGTGCACATCAGGCTCCCAGGATTGTGAGAAACTGCTTGGAATGCAGGTTAAGGAGTGTATTGCTTTGAATTGCTTGTGAATTCAGGAACTTAAAATAGGTTAGGGAGTTGAAGTCAGAGATCATTTTAAATATTTTCCCGAAGTTTGCTGAACATGTAGGCACTTCAACGGAATAAGTGTCTCAGATCCTGCAGCAACTCTTAATGATACACTTTAGAAGTGTGTCAAGGGGGGCCTGGGCGGGCTCAGTTGGTTAAGTGTCAGACTTTGGCTCAGGTCATGACCTAGTGGTTTGTGAGTTGAGTCTCGTGTTGGGCTCTGTGCTGGCAGCTCAGAGCCTGGAGCCTGTTTCACATTCCTTGTCTCCCTCTCTCTGCCCCTCCCTCAGCTCCCACACAGGCACGTGCTCTCTGTCTCTCTCAATAAATAAATGTTAAAAACAACAACAAAAAAGAACTGTGTTCAGGTAGGGTACGTGCATACTGGGATGCATAAGACTGTCTGTTGGGGAGAAGAAATGCTTTGGAACTTTTCTTCTTAATTTGTTTACCCTGTCCTTCATAAATGTCAACTTTTATTAATGTTTTATAATGTACACATTAGTTCAGAGGTCCATGTACTTAATATAATTATAAATAAATATACATATAATGGGAGTATGTGCGCAAAAGTTTTTTATTTTTTTATTTCTAGGAGAGGGAGAGAGAGAGAGAGAGAGACAGTGTGAGCAGGGGAGGGGCAGAGAGAGAGGGAGTCACAGACTGAAACAGGCTCCAGGCTCTGAGCTGGCAGTCAGCACAGAGCCCGACGTGGGGCCCGAACCCACGAACCGTGAGATCATGACCTGAGATGAAGTTGGACGCCTAACTGACTGAGCCAGCCAGGCGCCCCCACATCAGTAAGAATTTAATGAAAATAAGTTGATGCACAACTGGTGGAAGATTTGAGGACCAATCAGGGACCAATGAAGTGGCCCAGAGATTAGTAACAGCAAGAACTAACTAGCAACACTAGCAACGCTAGTGGACAGATAAAAGGAGGAGGCAGTGTTCCCCAAAGGAAGTTGAAACCAAAGAGCTAGACTCTCTTTCATTAGAATGTGTCCACAGAACACAGTTGGAGAAATCGTGTTTTAAAAATGATACTAGAATTGGGGTGCTTGGTGGCTCAGTTGGTTAAGCGTCTGACTCTTGATCTCTGCTAAGGCTGTATCTCAAGGTTCATTAGTTCGAGCCCCACCCCCACAGGCCCTGATTGGGATGCTGTCTCTTAAAGATGAATAAACATTAAAAGAATAAACAAAAAATGGTCAAATTACTTACACAGTTAAGTTACAGAGAACAGTTTTCCAAAGATAGACAGATGGCCAATAAGCACATGAAAAGATGCTCAGTATCATTAGTCGTTAGGGAAATTAAGGCAAAACCACAATGAGGTATCATCACACCCGCTATGATGGCTGCAGCAAAATCAAAAACCAAAAAAGTAGGGGCGCCTGGCTGGCTCAGTCAGTGAAGCATGCAACTCTTTTTTTTTTTTTTTAATTTTTAATGTTTTTAAAATTTATTTCTGAGAGAGAGATCAAGAGAGAGAGAGGCAGCGTGAGCAGGGAAGGATCAGAGAGAGAGGGAGATACAGAATCCGAAGTAGGCTCCAGGCTCTGAGGTAGCTGTCAGCACAAAGCCTGATGTGGGGCTTGAACCCACAAATGGTGACATCATGACCTGAGCCGAAGTCAGATGCTCAACCTACTGAGCCACCCAGGCACCCCAAGCATGTGACTCTTCATCTTGGAGTTATGAACCCCACATTGGCTTTAGAGATTACTTAAAAATAAAATCCTAAAAAAACTGTAGAACAAGGTTTTAAAAGACCATTAAAAACAAAATATTAAGTGGCCAAGATGGAGAAACACTGCCATTTGCTATTATCAACCAACATACCCTACTTGTAAGTACTGTATATTTTTTTAATTAAATATAGTTGATACACAATGTTACTTAGTTTCAGATGCAGTAAGTACTGTATTTTCTGATTATTCCTAAAAGGAGTGTGTTAATATTGATTTTACTAAGGGGAGTACCACTTTTTGTTAGTTTCTCTGATCTGTGACTTACAGATAGGTCATCATTAACAGGGCCAATAATTTGGGAAACTGTTTTTTTCTGACTATCTGTGGATATTTGTATCAAGTGGCATTAGAAATACACACTGCCTGAGAACAGTGTCCAACTCTTTGCAATGAGCAGTAGTAACAAGTATTTCCAATACAAAGCTCTTCAAAATGCATTGTTTTGTTGATTATTCCCATTCTACACTTCTATTCGATTAGTTCTCCTGCATGTTCCTTCTTCTCTGAGATTTATTAGCATTTCTTTTATGATTTCTCATAAAAGAATAATGCTGAATAATATTCCGTGGCCTGGATGTACCAACTTATTTATCTATTTACCAATTGAAGGACGTTTTGGTTGCTTCCAAATTTTGGCAATTATGAGTAAAGCTGCTATAAACATCTGTGGGCAGGTTTTTGTGTGGACATGTTTTCACCTCCTTTGGGTAAATATCAAGAAAGGCAACTGCTAAATGGTTCGGTAAGAGTATGTTTATAAGAAACTGCCAAACTAACAAGTCTTCCAAAGTGGCTGAAGCACTCTGCATTCCCACCATCAATAAGCTCTTAGGCTCCACATCCTCACCAGCATCTGGGGTTGTCAGGGCAATGGATTCTGGCCATTCTAATAGTGTGCAGTGTACATACATTTTTAATAAAATCTTGGTAAATGAATGAAAAATAACGTGCAGTGAAAATTATAAAACTATGAGATTTCTGCAAAAAAAAAAATCTGTGTAGAAAAAGAACTGTAATGACACAAAACCAAATGGGAAAAGCGGTCATGGACATTTGTTAAAAAAACAGCTTTATTGAGGTATGATTTTACATATGTAAAATTCACCCACTGTCTGTGTACAGTTCAATTACACTTATACAGCGTGCAAGTATCACCATAATCCAGTATCATAGTCCATTTTTGTTTTCTCAGTCCATCTTTTTCTATCTGATAAAAGAGGATTTACTCTTTGAAAGGCCTCTTCACTGGTAGTTGGTGGAGCTGAACTCTAAAATTGCCTATAAAATTATTTTCTAGTCTAACGCTCTGAGTATCTCTCTCTTCAGTTTGACATACGCATCTTTCTAGCACAAAATGGATTTTTAAAAGCAGCAGGAAGGTCCGTTGCTACCTTGAGTAGTAAAATTTTAAGGGCTGAGCAGGCATGACACAGCCTGGAATCTGTTGCGTGTCCCACAGTAAGATCATTATTCCTGGTCCATTTAGCACATAAAAAGGTTCCACAGAATAATGAGCACAGTCGCAGTTCCCAACGGAAATGTAGGTATTGAAAGGAACGAAATGTTAACCTATTACTTGTGCTCCTCAATTCTGCGGGCAGTGAAGTACGGAAGCTGGGGCCGTCCCCAAACCCACCTGAGAACCTGGCCGCGACAGTCCACAGGCTGGGGCCACCGACTCTCCGCGAAGTGTTCACAGTAGGGACCTTCTGTGTATTCACTTAGCTGCCTACAGCAAAGAACCCTTCGGCAAGAAGCCGAAGGACACCTAAACACCCTTCCTTGCCCCGGCTCCCAGCGCCCCGCCTACAGCCTCCTACCTGCAGAGAAGCAGAGCAAGTACAGCCGGTGCCGCAGGCGGGCCAAGCCTAGCACAGTGGGAGCAAAGAACATGGCTTCATCGTCGGGGTGCGCGATCACCAGGAGGGTCCTGCTTCCATTTCCCCGCACGCCAGCCGGCTCCTGACCCTTCACGCGTTCCCAAGAGTCCCAAACCCAGAGGAAGCCCCATCCTAGCGCCGCCGCGGCCAAACACAGAAAGGCCACCGCTTCCATACTCTGTAGGTGGCACTGCGCCTGCGCAGGAGGAAGGTTGCTTCAGACCCAGACTCCGGCGGGAAAACTGCGCTCGCGGAATTTGCGTTCCGAGTCTAAGTCGGTCATGCCGAGCAGAGGTTTTAGACGTTGGGTTCCTGCTGTGGTTTTGCATGGACGCCTCCCAACCCTTCTTTATCCAGTTTCTTCTACTTTATGCAGCATCTACGACGCCTTTTTGCCTTCTCGATTTCAGAGACCAACCCCTTGTCCAGTTTTCTACCTTTGTCCTTACAGTGCCATGGATTTAAAAAGAAGCGTTTGAAAATACCCGCCCTCCCCATCTTGAGTTCCCTCCTCTCTTGAACGCACCATTTTGTAACTCAGATCTTAAAACCCGTGACTTTCTCGTAATTATATGGTTAGCTCCTTATCCGGATGAACTGACTTTGCTTTTCCTTCTTAATTTTGGGATGTGGAGTGGTGGCTCCTCTGAAGGAGAAGCACGCGGTTACGAGGAACCGTCCAGTCATTTCTGTAGAAGAGCAAGGCTAAGAGAGCGCACTTCGCAGTCGCGAGGGCCACAGCCTCTTCCGACGAGTGTGGCTTTAGATTAAGGAACGACAGTCATGGACAGGTCAGCATCGCCTGACCTATCAGGGAAGTCCCACGGCGAATTACCGCCGCAGCCCCGGAAAGTGTCTTGGGGAGGTCTACGTGCACCCCTCTGGTCCCAGCACTGGGGGACCTGACTTCCCTCCTGCAGCCCGGCGCCCGAGCAGGCGGCCGCCGTCCCGTCGGGCCGCGGAAGGGTGCAGGGCCCGAGGCATGGCCCTGGGTCCTTCCCTTTCCCACGCCCCGGGGCAAGGCCCCGAGCGAGCGGAGACCGGCGGGCTGGCGGCGGGCGCCCGGGCCCGAGTGCGCGATGGCAGCGCGCTGGGTCCGGCCGGGCGCGGCCCCGGCCCATCTCGGCTCGAGGGGACAGCCGCCGCCAGGCCGAGGGGAGACCTGAGGGGACCTGGCGTGGGACGACCCAGGAAGCTCGGCCGAGGTAGGAGCGGCGCTCGGCCAGCGGAGGGAGACGGTCTCCCAGCCCTCCGGAAGGAGGAGGAGCCGGCACCGGAGCCGCCTTAGCCGCGGCCGCCGGAGCCGGGGAGGGGGAGGGAGAGGGGTTGAGTCAAGATGGCGGCCAAGGTGGCGAAGCAGCAGCGGCGGCGGCGGTGGCGGCTGGAGTGAGCTCCCGGCTCGCCGCGCCGAGCGAGGTCCCGGGGTAGGGACGCGCGCCGGGGCCGCGTCCTGCTCCGCAGGCCCGGGGGCGCGCCGGCCACCACGCTCCGCCAGCTCCGGGTGAGTAGGCCCCGCAGCCCGCAACCCCGGCCTCCGGGCCCCCGCTCGCTCCAGGGCTTCCGAGGGCTCCCAGGGCGCCGGCCGCAGGAGCGGCTTCGCGGCCGGGCGAGGGGCGTCGCGGGCCCGGTGGGTCGGGACCCGCCGCGGACGCCCGGCCTCTTCCCGTCGGCCGCCCGGGGCGAGTCGGGCGCGGCGCGGAGCTGGGGCTGGGCGAGTGGAAGAGGCTTATGGAGTTTGGAGGAAGAATGGGCTGCGGCCGGCCGGGTGTCCTGTGGGGAGGGGGCGTGCGGAGTCCTGCGGGCCGACTGGGGAGACCCGGAGGGCCGGGGGACTCCAGGTGTGGCCGGCACAGGTGGCGGGCCTGGGCTCCCTCCGAGGCGGAGTTGGTGGCCGTCTTGGGAGTGTGGAAGGGCTTAGGGAGGGTGACAGCGATGGACAAGTGCGTGAAGAGCAAACTAGTTCACCTTCTAACCAAACCACTTCGGGGTGTAATGGCGAAGGGTGGGTCGTGGTGGAGACAGCAAAGATCGGAACCCTGTATCTTCTGCCTTTTATTATTGGTGTCTTACTGTGTGAAGTCGGTGAATTCTATTTTTTTTTTTAGAGGAAGAGGGATTTGAGAAACTGTAATTGAGAAACCGGTCTTAATGGGGAGGAGACCGAATTCTTCGATTTAACTTGATTAGGCATGGTCGTGCCTTAAAGGTGTGGATGGGAATGAGTGATATGAAAAGTGCTCAGGAAGGGTCAGGTCTTTTCGTGATATCGCATGCCACAGTGCCACTTTCAACAGAGTTCACCTTGGACAGCTGTGGTGTAGGTAATTCTAATCTTTGGGATTAGTGTATTCAACTGCATCAGATTGGCTTCCCTAATTGTATCGTAATTGTATTGAAATTTACATTCCTTGTGTGCATCCTGGTGAGGCGATGATGGGCGGCCCAACACCGAGCCAAGAGCAACAGGCCCGGGATTTTAAAACGCCAGTAAATACTCATTCATTCCTTTAACGTATCTTGATCAATAGCTACTGCTGATAGGCCGAATGTGATCGTCCCTTCGGCAGCTGAAGAACTGATGGCATTATTTGATTTTTAATAGTTAAAAAAATTTGTCTTAACGCACCTTTCATAAAGATATTTATTGGTTAAACCAAGTGGCCCTGGCTCAGGAGCAGATAGAACAATTTTAGGATCTTATTTAAAAATGGGTAAAAATTACTGAAGGAATAGACCCAAGTTGTTGGAGAAAGAAATACTGTTTGTATTTGCTCATTCTGTTAAATCCCGGTGGAAGCTTGTTTATTCATTTTAATATTTATAGTACACAGTTGCCTTGCTTTAAGCACACCTGTCAGTGTAAATCAAGGTTAACACACGTATATATAAATAATATGCACATACTTAACGTACATACATAAGGATGGGATTACTTGCAATACCAAAATACTCTTTCCTTTTACAAAAGGCTTACCATATGTTGAACTACTCCTCCAGAGAAAATACAATATAGAGAGTCCTGATTCTGACTTTTACGAACTGTGTGACATTTTGGAACTTGATTGACCTTTCTGTGCTTCAGTTTCCTCTTCTGCGATGGCAGGGGAACATCCACTGGCCTAGGATTGGCTGCTGTGAGCCTGAGAAAGTTAATAGTTATGAAATTGCTTTAAACAGGTTGAAAGGGTTATGTTTCTGTGAGGTAGTGAGAACTTCCTTTGCACTCCCGAAATCTTTATCCGCAAATCTCTCATGGCATTCACACTTCCTACTTTGTATTTAGGTATTTATGTACCAGTTTTATCTCCTCTTGAGGTTAGGATAGGCCCTTCTCAGATTTTATCTTTACATTCAAGGCACCATGTACGACAATAATTTTCTGTGTAGGATATTGACACTGCAAATGTTTGTCGAATGGGTAAACATTGTATTGTAATTAGAAAAACATGTTCACATTACAACTTACCTGAATAGGCCTGTTATCTCCTAAGGCATATCTGTATAGCTGTGATTCCCTTCATGGCCTCTGAGGAAGACATATCTTTAAATGAATACCTTGTTGGGATGAAATCAGAGTAAAACTTAAGTATTTGGTGGACCCACAAAATTTTTTTTAAAACAAAGTACTTGAAGTTAACTTTTGTTTCTTTTTTTAAAAAATTTTTATTTATTTCTAGGAGAGAGAGAGAGAGAGCGAGAGAGCGAGAGAGCAGGGGAGGGTCAGAGAGAGAGGGAGTCACAGACTTTGAAACAGGCTCCAGGCTCTGAGCTGGCAGTCAGCACAGAGCCCGACGCGGGGCTCGAACCCACGAACCACGAGATCATGACCTAAGTGAAAGTCAGACGCTTAACCGACTAAGCCACCCAGGCGCCCCAACTTCTGTTTCTTTGAATTTAATTGAGTAAAAGTTGGTTCCAAAGCTAGACAAATGTAGTCAAGTTCTTTTAAGCTTTTTTTTTTTTTTTAAATTTGGGACATGGTGAGGTTTTCTTGTCATTGCTGCTGAAGAAGCAAAGGCTTTTGAATAGGCCAGGGATTGAATTAGGTAAATGTTAGGCTATTTGTGTGTGTGTGTGTGTGTGTGTGTGTGTGTGTGTGTGTGTGTGTGCGTGTGCGTGTGTGCGTGCGTGGTGTGTTACTCAGTTTTGATTGTATTTTGTGACCTGTCTCTATTGCAATTTCAGCTTCCTGTTGATGTCTGGGGATAATAGAGGTCTAATGTTATTTAGTTACTCTGTCTCTTCTGACACAGATGTTGCATTTTACTAGAATACTTACAAAGAACTAGTAAAGCTTGAGTGGGATTTATTCTGTTTGGATTTGTTGGTTAGAGATCCATATATAATTTATTCACCTGTTCAACTGGTGTGAAGTGCCTTTTATGGTCAGGGCACATTACTAAATGCTGTAAAGGTATAAAGTTGAGCAGATCAATTATGTGCACAAATAACTCAGTCTCTAGGTTGCCTGATTTGACCTTTTGAGGCTTGAGGATGCAAGAAGGACATTTAGGCTGATAGTCAAGAAAACATTTTGTGTATTTCTTTTTCTGTCAGAACCTTGGGAGTATTGAAAAGCTATGAAAAGTTCTGTCATGTAGCAATAACTCTATGTAGGGCATCTGTTTTTTATTTGGTATTCTTGTGGTGGTGGTTTTCCTTGAACATTTTTACTGTTCTTCTACCGTTTTTTTCTACCCCAGAAGCTTGTGTGGTCACAATATTACGTGGGTAGCCTTCAGCTACAACGTACTTTTGTTTGTTTATTCTCTTTGCATTTGAAAGTGAGATCATACAAAGCCATGTGAGTATTCTACGGAATTCTTCAGTTTCATTCTTCCATGTGTGCTACTGTTAATATTACTTTTACTTGAAAGGCATCTTGGGGCCCCTGGTGGCTCCGTTGGTTAAGTGTCTGACTTCAGTTCAGGTCATGATCTCACAGTTTGTGAGTTTGAGCCCCACCTTGGGCTCTGTGCTGATAGCTCAGAGCCTGGAGTCTGTTTCAAATTCAGTGTTTCTCTCTCTCTCTCTCTCTCTCTCTCTCTGCCCCTCCCCTGTTCACGTTCTGTCGTGCTCTCTCAAAAATAAACAAACATTGGGGCACCTTGGTGGCTCTGTCGGTTAAGCATCCAACTTTAGCTCAGGTCATGATCTCACGGTTCATGGGTTCGAGCCCCGTGTCGGGCTCTGTGCTGACAGCTAGCTCAGAGCCTGGAGTCTGCTTCAGATTCTGTGTCTCCTTTCCCTACTCACACTCTCTCTTTCTCTCTCTCAGAAATAAATAAAACATTAAAAAAATAATTAAACATTAGGGGCGCCTGGGTGGCTTAGTCGGTTAAGCGTCTGACTTTCGCTTGGGTCATGATCTCGCGTTTCGTGGGTTCGAGCCCCGCGTCGGGCTCTGTGCTGACTTCCAGCTCAGAGCCTGGAGCCTGTTTCGGAGTCTGTGTCTCCCTCTCTCTCTGACCCTCCCCTGCTCACACTGTCTCTCTCTCTCCTAGAAATAAATAAAAATATTAAAAAAAATAATTAAACATTAAAAATAATTTTTAAAAAGTGATCTCAAAAAAATCTAAATTGGTTAAAATAAAATCTAACAATTTATAGAATTATAGGAGATGGAGTCATAGATTATCTAGTTTTACCTCTTTTACTTGTGAATAAACTGAGGGCCACAGAAGTGAAGTGATTTGCCTAAATTACTGTAGTTGAGCAGTGGTAGAATCCAGTCTCCTGACATCCAGTGTGTAGGGCTCATTCCTTTACACTGTCTTGTCCGTGGGATGATTCAGTGTGATGATTGACAGTTGAAACAAAAATCAGGGTGGATGGGAATGAGAGATTACCTCTTCAGCTTACGTCTTCAATTTAAGCTATTTCTTAACTTTAACTTTCTTCAGTGAAAATATAGGTTGAAAAAAAATTAGTCGTCTACATTAGTAATAAGATCACTGAGAAATATTTAGTTTGCTTAATTTTTAATTTGCCATGATTGAATATCGTCTTAAACAAAAATGTCCTTGAGGTTATCTAGACCTAGTGAGATTTCATAGAATTTAAGTATTATAAATTTTATTATGTAGTGGTAATTTTATTATGTCAATAGTTAGGTACTTCGGAGACCCCAAACAGTTTAAATTATTTTATAAATTAGCTATTGCTTGCTTCACTTTCAAACTTTTGGATTTTTTCTTTTTAACGTGTAAGGGTGCCTGGGTGGCTCAGTTGGTTAAGCATCTGACTTCAGCCCAGGTCATGATCTTGCGGTTCATGAGTTCAAGACATAGATGCTGACAGTTTTGAGCCTGGAGCCTGCTTTGGATTCTATGTCTCCTCTCTCCCTGACCCTTCCACGCTTGAGCTCTTTCTCGCTCTCAAAAATGAATAAACATTAAAAAAAATTTTTTTAAAAATATACGGGACAGTTGTTAAATAAAAGCTTAGATAAATAGCATGAGCGTGAACTGTATTTTTAAAAAAATATTTATTTTACTTTTACAGAGAGAGAGTATGAGCAGGGTGGGATGAGAGGAGGAGAATCCCAAGCAGGCTTGATGCTCAGCATAGAGCTCAACATGGGGCTTGATTCCACAACCCTGGGATCATGATCTGAGTTGAAAGCAAGAGTTGGACGGTCAGCTGACTGAGCCACCCAGGCGCCCCTGAACTGTGTTCTTAATGCCCTGTTGAAAGGTGCACACGTGCTATTAGTTTTCTGTAGGTACTTATGCCATAAAACTTAGTTTATTTTTTTATTAAATTTTTTTTTACTGTTTTATAAAAAACAGAGAGAGAGAGAGAGCATGAGCAGAGGAGGGTCAGAGAGAGAGAGGGAGACACAGAATCTGAAACAGGCTCTGAGCTGGCTGTCAGCACAGAGTCCTACGTGGGGGCCGAACCCACGAGCCGTGAGATCGTGACCTGAGCTGAAGTCGGACGCTTAACTGACTGAGCCACCCAGACGCCCCCATAAAACTTATCTTAGAGGAAGAAGCATATTCTTTTTCCACTGATCTCCTCACATGAATACTGAAGCACGTCATATTTATTCCATTTGGGCTGTTAGATAATATGCCTATTTTGCCAATGTGCCTTACTCTTAAATCTACCACATCTAAATTCTGCCTATTTTTTGAGCGTTTAATCACATATTACTTCAGCCAGGAAGTCTCCCTCCTACTCCCTCTTCTTCAAAGATGTGTATTTTTCATTCTGGAAGTTCTTAATGCTTTGCTTATGCCTCTGTTATAATATCATAGTTATTTATGTATGTGTCCACTTAATCCCTGCTATACCGTACGCTCATTGGGATCATGTCCGTGTCTCATGGCTGCCCCTACTCCCGGAAAAACACTGCACCCAGGAAGTGTGTAACTGGAAGCTGTCGAAGGCGTAAAAAACCTAGCTGCTAGAGTTACTTGGTATGGTTGTTGAAGAAGCTGATTGATACCCATGTGGGAACTTGATGAATAGTTTATCTAAATTTAAAAACAGGAAGAAGTTTACCAGTGTCAGTGAGAGAGAATGTCTATAATCCATGAATTATCAAAGCATTTTTAAAAAAAAAATATTTTTGTCTGTTTAGTGGGATTTTGGGGAGAAAGTAAAGATGGGATTGGTTCATCTATTTGTAATTCCACATAGTGTTAGAGCAAGAATATGTTAATTTATATATTCAGGGAATTTTGGAATAGTTTTCTGTGGTAGGAAAAAAATTGTGAATTAAGAATATGGATTAGTTTGTTTTTAGGATTATTATAGAATACCTTTGACCATTCCCTTTGAAAGAATAGTACTGATTAGCTTTATATCAAAACTTAAATCTTTTTTTTTTTTAATATTTTTATTTATTTCTAGGAGAGAGAGAGAGACAGCTGAGCAGGGGAGGGTCAGAGAGAGAGGGAGACACAGACTGAAACAGGCCCCAGGCTCTGAGCTGGCAGTCAGCACAGAGCCCGACACGGGGCTCGAACCCAGGAACCGCGAGATCACGACCTAAGCGAAAGTCGGACGCTTAACCGACTAAGCCACCCAGGCGCCCCTCAAAAATTAAATCTTTAGGTGGACTAGTCAAGCAAAGGAGGAGGAAAGTCAAGATGACCAAACTATTTTGATCCCCCCACCCAGTGTCTACTTGAAGAATAAAACTTGAGCTGGGTTTTCTGTTTTTGTTTGGGTATATTTGAATAAACTGATATCAAACCAGAGTAAGTTGAGGTTACATTTTTCTAGGAAAATTTCACTCTTAGTTTGGTTTTGAGGGTCATCTTTCTGATTTAGTTTGCCTCTACCTCCATACTTGTGTTTAACTGACAGACTCCTTTCTTGACATTTTAGTTGTCACGGTTCAGAATCAGAGCAATCTGTTTGAGTTCATTTCCCTTGGCAGTAGCATATAGATTTGTATAGATTGTATAATTTGAAATGTTTGTTTTAAATTGTAATTATCATGTCTTTGAAGGCCTGTTCAAAGATGTTTAGCTTCGTATTACTTTTGATTAAGTTCTTTTAATTCAGTTTTGAATTACAATAACTTTTATGTGTTTGGAATGAAACCAAAACTTGTGCTTTCTAGGAGTTACAGCCTAAAATATACACAGTGTAATATACCAGATGTAGGGAGTATATAGTCCATTAACTCTATGTGTGTGTGGGTGTGTGTGTGTTGGGGGAGGTATGGGGGGAGGGAGGGAAGGACGGAATTGAACAGAGCAGGAGGGAAAGGATGGAAGAAGTTGCTGGATATTCTCATAAAACCATTTTAGTGAGTGCGGGAGGATGTGTTATTTTAGAATATTTGTCTTTCATCTATTATAAGTAATAATGTTATTTTACAGAAGTATAAAGTAGAAGTATATAGAGAAATTGAAAGTACCACTTCCTAGATGTAATCTTCTAAGTGTTGCATACTCTTTCGATTTTTTTTTTTTTTTGGTGGTGTGATTTCCTGTATTATGGGATCATAACATACTGTTCTTTTACATACTACCCTTGCAAGTTGGTATATATAGAGGTATTTCTATTATTTATGGCTACATAGTATTTCACTTAGGAAAATACCATGATTTGTTTAATCGACTTGTAGCTAGTCGTGTTTTCCACCCCCCAGAAAAACAAAGCTGAAGTGAATTTTGTATATTCATTTTGTATACTTGTGCAAGCAGTTTTGTAGGATAGATTCCAAAAGTGAAATTGCTGTGAAATGAATGGTGTAGATTTGGGCAGATACCGACACAAGTGTTTGAGTATGTCCCAAGCCCTGGCCAGTGCTGGATGTTACCAATTAAAACGTTTTGATCATTTAAGAAGTTGGGGTTGTGTGTGTGGAGTGATTCTAATAGGCTCTCTATGGATTGCTGCTGAGGTTGGACATTATGTAATGCGGGAAATTGTATTTCTTTTATAAATTGCCTGCTTTTGGTTATTTTTTGATGGAGTTATTGGTCTTTCTCAGATTGATTTGTAGAGCCCTTTATAAAGTATTCACTTTCTGTAAACATAAGTGTGCTGTACCGTCCCCCACCCCCAACTATTCTTTCGTGTTATTATGTAGTCCAGTATAGCTAACCCTGCTCTGTGCTCGCTGTGTGACCTTGGGCATATTACCTAACCTCTCTAAGCCTTAGTTTCCTTATTTTTAGAATGTAGATAATATAAATAACATTTGCTGGCACATAGTAAATAATAAATGTTAGCTGTCTTCATTATTAGTCTATATATGGCTTCTGGGTTTCATGCTCTACTTAGAAAGATCTTACTCTAAAATTTAGACTATTCACCCATCTATTAAGCTAAAAAAGTAAAGTGAGGAATACTATTGTATAGCGTGCTACTGCTTGTTTTAAAGAGTAAAAATAGGGGCTCCTGGCTGGCTCAGTCAGAAAAGCATACAACTCTTGATGTCAGGACTGTGAGTTTGATCCCCATGTTGGGTGTAGAGATTACTTAAAATAAATAAACTTAAAAAAAAAAAAAAGAAAAAATGTATACATATTTGCTGGTATGTTATAGGATATTTCTCAAACGAAACCGAAGAAACTGGTAACATTGGCTGTTTTAAGAACCGAATGATTGAGGCACATGATTGAGAAGACTTTTAACTATATACCTTTTTTGTATTTTTAAGACCAAGAAGTCCCCAGATTTTAATTTAATATTTTCATGGTTTAAAAAAAACCTTCCTATTAACTTCTAATTTTTTGATCCATCTGGAATTTATTTCCAGTATAGGAAGTGAGGTAGAGATATAGATTTTAGGGGGCACATGTGTGCATGTTTTCTCCCCCAGATAGCCAGCCATTTGTGTCAGCATCGTTTAGTGAATAATTCATCTCTTGTCCCACTGATTAGATTTGCAGCTTCTGTCATTTGCTAAACATGTTTGGAACTGTTTCTAATTTATTATGTTCTTGATCTCTTGTTGTGTATACCATATCCTTTAAATTACTATTGTTTTGTGATTTTAGTACTGATAGGGTTAGTCACCTATTCATCGCTCTGTTTTTTTCAGACTTTGACCATTCTGGTCCATGTGTCTTCCAGATGAACTTTAGATTATTCCGTGAAGTTCAAAAAGACATCTTGCTGAGATTTTTGGGGGAATACTGAATATTGATTAGGAATATTGAATTTGTAGGTTAATTTTGGAAGATTGACTTCCTGTGCTTCCTCTCCTTTCGTTAAAATGGAGTTTTTTATTTTCTTCAGTAGGTCTTCAAACTTTTCAAATAAGTTCTATCCATTTTTTTATTTCTTTTGTTAAAAAATATGGTGGTGGGGGCGTCTGGGTGGCTCAGTCGGTTGGGTGTCCGACTTCAGCTCAGGTCATGATCTCACAGTGTGTGGGTTTGAGCCCCACATCGGGCTCTGTGCTGACAGCTCAGAGCCTAGAGCCTGCTTCGGATTCTATGTCTCCCTCTGTCTCTGACCCTCCCCTGCTCACGCTGTCTCTCTCTCTCTCTCAGAAGTAAATAAAACATTTAAAAACATTAAAAAAAAATACGGTAGGGGAAAATATGGTAGGGACTCAGAGAATTTATATTCTAGTGGAAGGGGACCAAATATAATGAAGTAAAATAGATCCATTTCAAATTGTGATTACTCTATAAAGGAGCACAAAGGCTTACATCGTTGAGAGTAACTGTTGGGAAGCCACTTTGTAGGGTGGTTGGACTGGCCTTTCTGAGACGATGACATTTGAACTGAAACCGTAAGTTTGATGAAGAGCCAGCCATATGAATGAGCCAGGAAGAGCATTCCAGGCAGAGAGTAAAGAAGGACAAAAGCCTGAGGCAAGGAAGGTCTTGGCTTGGGATGAAGGGACTGGATGGAAGCTCAAGTTGCTGGGGCCTCCTGAGCCTTTGGGAGAGGAAGCAGGCCAGATCAGGTGGGGCCTTGTGGGCCACGGTGAGCAGTTGGGGTTTTATTTGAAGTGCATGGTAGCGCCTGGGGGGGCGTAAGCAGAAGAGTGATGTGTTCTGATTTATGGTTTAAAAGATCATAGGGCCTTTTGAGTAGAGAAAAGTATTGAAGTGGGAAGCCTAGCTAGGAGTTTCTTGTAGCATGGCATGGGGGAGGGGAGACTAGTGGGGATGGAGAAGGCTGGGAGGCTTGGGGGGGCCGTGTGTGGAAGGAGGAATGGGACTTGCTGTCTTGCTGTTGGACTGGGTGTTATTTTTGTATAGCATTCAACACTTTATTTTATTTTACTTTATTTTACTTATGTTTAACATTTATTTATTTTTGAGACAGAGAGAGACAGAGTACAGGCTGGGGAGGGGCAGAGAGAGAGGGAGACTGAAACAAGCTCCAGTCTCTGAGCTAGCTGTCAGCACAGAGCCCGATGCGGGACTCGAACCCGTGGACTGCGAGATAGATCATGACCTGAGCCAAAGTCGGATGCTTAACCGACTGAGCCACCCAGGTGCCCCACAACACTTATTTTAATGTTTATTTACTTTTGAGAGAGGAACAGGGTGAAGAGCCTGAGGGGCCTGAACTCACGAACAGTGAGATCATGACCTGAGACAAAACCAGGAGTCAGACACTCAACAGACTAGGTTCCCCTAGCATTCAGTAAATTTTAAGTCATTTGCTTTTTTTTCTACTTTATTTTGCTATATGCCCCAGAAATAGAGTCTGTTCGTAGCTGTGTTTTACTTTGCTTCATAACCTTTAGCAGCCTCTGTTAGTGGGTCAAAGGGGAGGCAGTACAGCGTGATCTTTAAAAGATCTGTCTGTAGTTAAAAAAAGTTACGTTGGAGGAGTTACTTAGGCTCTTGAAAGCCTTAATGAGGGATAATAATGGAGCTAGTGTTTTAGGTGAGCTGCTTGTTGGCCAAGCTCTTAGAATGCTGCCCAGGATGTAACAAAGGCTCAATAAATGGTAACTTTAAAAACTCTTCTCCTTAGGTATGTATCATCATATCTACTAGTTTTGATTAAGCATGTAAGCTTATCATTTTTCTAATCTTGGATTACTGTTCTTTTGTGTGTTACTGGAAGAGAGAATTGGCAAAAAGTTGTCCATTTTGGCTTTGAAATCATTCATTCTTATAGTTGAAGGAATGAATATTGCTCAATTCAGAGAATTAGTTCAATAGAGTGCAGCTGTACCGCAGAGTGCTCATTGGCGTTGTTTGGACCACTGCTGTCTTGGGAAACTTCTCCTTTCTTCTCACTTTAGGGCGAAAGCAGCATTTTGGGTTTTCTAAGTTCAAGACTTACTTATTGAATGCCTGTATTCTTAGATTAGTGAAACACTTATGCCCTTATTAATGTGTTTCTTTCTGTATCGTACTTGAATGCGGGTGGGATAGTTTAACCTGAAAGACCCTTTTTCTTTACCTCCCCTTCATCTGCCTTCTAAGTGACATGTCAGAAGAGGCTACAAGTAAAATAAATACCCTGTTAATGGCATCTCCCCCGAGTAGCTCCTTTGTTTTCGTTGTTGTTTAATTTTATTTTTTTAATGTTTGTTTATGTTTGAGAGACCGAGAGAGACCGAGTGCGAGTTGGGGGAGGGGCGGAGAGAGGGAGACAGAATCGGAAGCAGGCTCCAGGCTCCAGGCTCTGAGCTGTCAGCACAGAGCCCCAGGCGGGACTTGACCTCAGGAACTGTGAGATCGTGACCTGAGCCGAAGTCTGATGCTTAACCTTAACCGTCTGAGCCACCCAGGCGCCTCTATTGTTTTAAACGGAAGAATGCTTTAGTTTATTTTACAGGAGAAATTTTAGTCCAGTTCAACACCTCTCTGATCTCCTACAAATTAACAAACCCCACGTAGATGATTCCTAGTGTCTACTGGACACCGGCTCTTAGATGGGCTCACCAGGTGTGCATTCTTGAAGTCATGGCCAATCTCAGAGTCTTAGGTGGCTGGGATAATCCAGGGAGATGGTCCTTAGCCTCTCCTTGCCTAAAATACTTTTGGATTTGGACTAGAGCTGGGCTGCTTTTATGAGAATTAGTGTGACCTGATTTGTCTCAGTTTAATAACTAATATTTTGTTATGTGCAGTGTCACAGAAGCCATGCTCCTGTCCCATACTTCTGTATCAAAAGGTTTTATTCTTTGATCATTTAAAAGAAGATTGAACAGTGTATTTCTTCTCCTTTGGTGAAATGTGGGCTTCTCCTCTGTTGTGACCCTCAGTGGATTCATTCCTGCTTATCTGAAGAGGTATTCGCAGTCCCGCCACAGTGAAGTATATTTTTAGCTATTTTTTCCAAGATAGCTTAGGCCACCTTGAAAACTTATCCAAGTACATTTTGATTATGCAAAGATTGTAGGCCAAAAGCCAGGAGTTCCTAGTGAGAGGATTGGATTTTTCTTTTCTTTTCTTTTCTTCTCTTCTCTTCTCTTCTCTTCTCTTCTCTTCTCTTTTCTTCTCTTTTCTTTTCTTGAGGCTTGTATTTGAAATTTTGTTGTTGCAACAGAAGTTTCCTGTTGGGTAAATTGATGTGTGTCTTTTTTAATCTGGGAAGATTCAAAAAGCAATTTAAATAGACCACTTTCATTTTACTACATTTTCTTGCCTGTTTACAAAATACAGGAGGCTAGTTTGGGGTTTATTCATAAAATTCAGATGAAATGTGCTCTTCTCGCTTATAACAATAGTATCTAGTTTTAGTATATTCTCATCCTAAAATATGGTTATGTATGTTTATGATATGAGGGGGTTGCACATAAAACCTTGACTTGTTTCTTAAACACTTCACAGAATTTTTACGGTGTGTAGAAGGAAGAAGAATAGGACTTGCTGTTTTGCCGGTCAAGTGTCAAGAATGTACCTGACCCCAAGTTAATGAGTTTTGGTGTTAAGGACTGAACATAAAATTTGAAACTGCCACCTGAGGTCTTTCCCCCTTAAGCTGTAACTTTAAACTGGATTCCTTCCTAAGAGGCATCTTGGTGGGCCCTGACTGGCCTGAGGGTGGAAGGGCCCGGGGTGGGGTGGGGTGGGGTGGGGATTGAAAAGATAGCTTGTGAGAGTCCCCATTCTCACTGAATTGGAGTATTTCTCCAGCGTATATTTATTACATTTGGCTTCCATGTAGGATGTTGGAGGGGAAAGTCTGGTTAAAACACAGAAAGTTCCGGGTTCCTGGGTGGCTCGGTCGGTTAAGCGTCCGACTTCGGCTCGGGTCATGATCTCACAGTTCGTGGGTTTGAGCCCCGCGTCTGGCTCTGGGCTGACGGCTCAGAGCCTGGAGCCTGCTTTGGATTCTGTGTCTCCTTCTCTCTCTGCCCCTCCTCTGCTCACACTCTGTCTCTCCGTCTCCCAAAATGTTAAAAACAAAACAAAACACAAAAAAAACACAGAAAGTTCTAGGGACACCGGGGTGGCTCAGTTGGTTAAGCATCTGACTTCGGTTCAGGTCATGATCTTGTGGTTTTTAAGTTCAAGCCCCATGTCTGGCTCTGTGCTAACGACTCAGAGCCTGGAGCCTGCTTTGGATTCTGTGTGTGTGTGCGCGCGTCTCTCTCTCTTCTCTCTCTCTGCTTCCCCCAAGTTTGTCCTCTGTCTCTCTCTCAAAAAAGAAACATTAAGAAAATTAAAAAAAAAACACAAAACCCCAAAAAGTTCTGAACTATTGCTGTGTGTCTCATGAGTAAGTTTTGAGGAAGGAAGTCCGAGGGGTCTCCATGTTGCAACTCTTGTGACCGAGGGTAGGGCCTGCTTTGACCCAAAAATTTGCGGGCCTATGAGGGCTGATCTCTCATTTCTCTGATATTTTGTTGCCGCTTGTGTGGGGCTGATAGTACCTGACTTTATTTTATTTTTGAGATTGTCGAGTAAAACTTCCCTAAAGTCACATATCAAAACTAGGATATTGTGAAAGATTACTGACAAAAGGGAAACACAGACAAGTCATATTCGAGTGACACTGAATACAAGTGTTGAACTCAGGGACTCCTCGTTGCTGAAAGTTAAAAAAGCCAAAAATATAAACACAGACACCACCACACGACATGGATGTTTCATCATGTGGACCAGTGTTGGGAAAACTTTGGATAACCTTGAGCTAAGATCTTTCCTTTGGCCTCTCCATTCCATTTATAGTTTTATTTACTTAAGATGTCTGAGTTGGGAGGAGAGCTCAGAGACCGATCATGTAAGCATTTCTTTCTTTTTCTTTCTTTTTTTTTTTTTTTAAAGATTTCATTTTTAAGTAACCACCACACCCGACGTGGGGCTTAGACTCACAACCCAAGATCAGGAGTTGCACACCCCACTAACAGCCAGCCAGGTGCCCCAGATCATGTAAGCATGTCGTAGGGGTGCAGGTCAGAATTACTTGGAGAACATTTATAAAATATTTGTGAATGCTCATATTGTGAAATACTCTACAGCAATAGAAAGAATGAAGAGGCTTTTTATGGACTCATGAGAATGATATATTGAGAAAGATACAGGTTTAGAACAGTATATATCTATTGTGCTACCGTTTATGTATGGGGGAATTGTGTGTGCGTGTAGGGTATTTCTTTTCAGTTCTTTTTTTTTTTTTAAAGTAGGCTCCATGCCCAACATGAGGCTTGAACGCACGACCCTGAGATCAAGAGTTGCAAGCACTACCAACTGAGCCAGCCAGGCACCCCTGTGTATGTAGAATATTTCTGAAGGATACTTTAGAAACTAGTAACTTTGGTTGCCTTCTGGAAGGACAGCTGGGTAGGAGCTGGGGGACCAGGGTGAGATTTTTCTCTTTGTATTCTGTGGTACTTTTAAATACTCTAAAATCGTACATATAGTACCTATTTTCGAAAACAAAACAAAACAAATACCACCACCACCACCACCATGTGTTGGCATTTCCCCTTCCACCTGGAACATGTCCAGGTGTATAGGAGAATGTTGACCAAGTGGTTTTTTCCCCCCAATATAATTTTATTGTCTAGTTAGCTAGTATACAGAGTATACGGTGTGCTCTTGGCTTCTGGAATAGATCCATGATTCATCACTTACATACAACACACAGTGGTCTTCTAACAAGTACCCTTCTCAATGCCCATAACCCGTTTTCCCCTCCCCCCCCTCCCCCCTTCAGTTCTCTGTATTTAAGACTTTCGTGTGCTTTGGTTCCCTCTCAGTTTGGAACTTCCCCCTTTTCCTTCCTCCATGGTCTTCTGTTAAGTTTCTCAAATTCCACATATGAGTGAGAACATATAATATCTGTCTTTCTCTGACTTAATTCACTTGACATAATACCCTCAAGTTCCATCCATGTTTTTGCAGATGGCAAGATTTCATTCTTTTTCATTGCTGAGTAGTATTGCATTGTGTGTTTGTGTATTATGTATATGTACATATATGTTTATTATTTATTTTTCTTTATCCATTCATCAGCTGATGGACATTTGGGCACTTTGCATACGTTGGCTGTTGTTGATAGTGCTGCTATGAACATTGGGGTACATGTGCCCCTAAGAATCAGTACTCCTGTATCCTTTGGATATATTCCTAGCAGTGCTATTGCTGGGTCATAGGGTAATTCTAGTTTTAATTTTTTGAGGAACCTCCACACTGTTTTCCAGAGTGGCTGCACCAGTTTGCATTTCCACCAGGAGTGCAAAAGGGTTTCCCTTTCTCCCCATCCTCACCAACATCTGTTGTTTCCTGTGGTGTTAATTTTAGCCACTCTGACAGGTGTGAGGTGGTATCTCAGTGTGGTTTTGATCTGTATTTCTCTGATGATGAACGATGTTGAGCATCTTTTCATGTGTCTGTTAGCCGTATGGATGTCTTTGGAAAGTATTTATTCATGTCTTCTGCACATTTCTTCCCTGGATTATTTGTTTTTTGGGTGTTGAATTTGGTAACTAACCAAATTCTTTATAGATTTTGGATAGTAACCCTTTATTCAATATGTCATTTGCAAATATCTTCTCCTATTCTGTTGGTTGACTTCTAGTTTTGTTTATTGTGACCAGGTGGTTTTAATATGTGGCTGGTTGCATTGCTGCAGTAAACATCCTTTTGCATGTAAGTACAGTATGTGAGTTTCTTTAGAGTATGGCCTGAAATTGCTGGCTTGTAATAAGGATGCCATTTCAGATCATTGTGGAAAGACAGACATGTTCAGAAACGTTTTTGTTGGGGGGCACGTGGGTGGCTTAGTCGGTTAAGCGTCTGACTTTCGCTTAAGTCATGATCTCGCGGTTCGTGGGTTCGAGCCCTGCGTTGGGCTCTGTGCTGACAGCCACCTCGGAGCCTGGATCCTGTTTCAGAGTCTGACTCCCTCTCTCTGACCCTCCCCTGCTCATGCTGTGTGTCTCTCTCTCTCCAAGAAATAAATAAAACATTTAAAAAAATAAAAAAAGTTTGGGAAAAAAAACGTTTTTGTTGGGATAATTAACTATCAATTGGTAAAGAAAATATAGCTAGACTCCTAATTTAGCATTTTTTAGAAAAAAAAATTAGGCGATTAAGAATCTGAGTGTGTGTGTGTGTGTGTGTGTGTGTAGAAAACCTGAGTATATAAGGGGAATGTGGAGAATATTTTTTTAATTTGGGGTAGAGAAGGCCTTTAGAAATACGAAGCAAGTTATGAATTCTGGAAGAAGATATTTATCACAGAAAGGTAGAAAAGGGATTAATATTCAGAATACAGAGGGAGGTATTTCAGTTTCAAAACATGTACCAGCACAACCATATGCCGATTTCCCCCTGCCCCTTCTCCAGCCTCCCCCTTACTCTCCTCGGGCCTCCTTGCTCTGCCTTAGGATTTGTGTGTTTCCTCTCCAAGGGCTGCTCTTGCTCTTTCTTCTCATCTTTCAAGCTTTGGCTCGAAAGTCATCTTAGGCTATAATTTGTTTCCCAAACTGGGACAGTTTTGAGAAGGAAATGGAGCATAATTAATAACTGCACTGGGACAATAGCTGTAAATTGGGTCTGTTTCAGGAAATCAGGGCATAGGGTCATCCTAGCTGAGATTGGCTTTCTGTGATCACCCCATGAGAAATGTCTCTCTTTATCCCTTCTTTCCCATCCTCTTTTTTTTTTTTTAATTTGTTTTGTGTGTGAGAGAGTGCGCATGAGCAGCAGAAGAGCAGAGAGAGGAGAGAGTGAATCCCAAGCAGGCTCCATGCTGAGCGTGGGGGCTCGAACTCACATGAACTGTGAGATGATGACGAGCCGAAATCAAGAGTCAGATGCTTAACCGACTGAGCCACCCAGACCCCCTTCTCCCATCCTGTTTTATTTATAGGACTTTATTATCTTATAATTATTTGTGTATTTCTGTGTCACTTCACGATAAGATGACATATCTTGGTCACCATTCTATGCCAGCGCTTAGAACTGTGTTGGTACATAGAACTAAACTGCTCAATAGGTATTTGTTGAATATGTGACATTTCTGCCTTTTGTCTTAAAAAAAGGTATGACAGGCACAAAAATTGGATACAAATGTTTTACACAAATCATACTTTTATAAAATAAAACGTTCTCACATATGTGGTCTTCTTGTGGCATACTTTAAATAAAACTTCCTATAAACTAAAGTTGTTAAAGAATAGTTTTCTAAGCTGATGTATTAGATATTTAGGTCATTTCCTTGAGAAACATTCACAGGCATTCATCTTTGGGTATCTCTGTAGTGAATAATCAAATGAATTCCTAGAAGTGGAATTGCTGTGGGAGAGGATATGCATATTTTCTTTCTCTCTTTTTTTTTTTAAGTTTATTTATTTATTTTGAGAGAGAGACACCGCACAAGCCAGTGGGGAAGTGGGGGGCGAGGGGGGATAGAAAGAGAGAGAAAATCTCAAGCAGGTTCTGCATTGTCCATGAGCTGTGAAATCATGACCTGAACCAAAGTCAAGAGCCAGACACTTAACTGACTGAGCCTCCCAGGTGCACTGAGGGTATATGTATTTTCAAGGCTTATTGTGTATACTTCCTTTGTTTTTTCTTTAGAGAGCAATTTGTACCCATTTTACATACACATCAGTAGTGTGTCAAAGAGTGCTTTTTTCTTCAGGCTTTTACCAAATAGTAGGTATTGTGTGTAATATTTTGCTCGTTTCTTTGAAAAGAATGATTTTATTTTTCTGTGACTATTGATGAAGTTGACTTCATTAATTTTTTCCTTTGTTAATCCCATATTTCTGTCGTGTCTTATAGTTCCATTGTGATCATTTTTTCTTACTGATTTGTAAGAAATATATATAGTCATATCAAAATTTTGCTATTTTATTTTTTCTAGTTTGTAGTTTGCTGTTTTAAGGTGTCTTTTCCGTACAGAAAAAGAAAATATATTTTATAAGGCCAAGATACCAGTCTTCTTGTTATGCTTTTGGGGCTGTGCTTAGGATGTCCTTTGTCCTTAGTTTATATATGTATTTCTTTTAGGCTTTTTGAAAGTACTGTAAATGTTAACCTGGTTTTTAAAGGACCTCAGATTGTAAATCACTATAATATTAGTGTCCTTAATTTTTTTTCTTTATCCTAGGAATTGACAAACAAATTAAAGGGAAAATACGCAGACAGTGATTTCTGTAATGTGAGATCTCCAGGAGAAAATTTAGGCAGAAACCAAAGACTTATTGGATACAGTAACTCTCTAATACTATATATCATTAAAAAGATGTCTTCGTGTATAAGGTTAAAGAAAAAGTGCTGCTAATTAGACCATATTATGCATCGACTGTAGGATGCATATTGACTTTAGAGATATTTATTTATTTATTTTGGTTTTTTATTTATTTCTAGGAGAGAGAGAGAGACAGCGTGAGCAGGGGAGGGTCAGAGAGAGAGGGAGTCACAGACTGAAACAGGCTCCAGGCTCTGAGCCGGTAGTCAGCACAGAGCCCGATGCGGGGCTCGAACCCACAAACCGCGAGATCATGACCTAAGCGAAAGTCGGACGCTTAACCGACTAAGCCACCAAGGCGCCCCAAGAGATTTTTATTTTTATTTTTATTTTATTTATTTATTTTTTTAAATGTTTTTTATTTATTTCTAGGAGAGAGAGAGAGACAGCATGAGCAGGGGAGGGTCAGAAAGAGAGGGAGACACAGAATCTGAAACAGGCTCCAGGCTCCGAGCTATTTTACAAATAGTTTATTGTCAAATTCACAAACTCACTCAGTGCTCATATGTGGCATGTTAACTTAGACTGCTATACAATCATTTTTCTTTTATTAAAAAATATTCTTAAAGTTTTTTTTTAAATCTCTCTATCCCGCATAGGGCTCAAACTCATGACCCAGGGATCAGGAGTCACATGGTCTTCTGACTGGGCCAGCCCAGTGCCCCTGCACAATCATTTTTAAAAACAATTTATTTATTTATTTTGAGAGAGCAAGTGAACGGGGGGGGCGGGGAGGGGGCGGCAGAGAGAGAGAGGGAGAGAGAGAATCCCAAGCAGGCTCTGCACCGCCAGTGCAGAGCTGGACGTGGGGCTCGATCCCATGAACCGTGAGATCACGACCTGAACCAAAATCAAGAGTCAGATACTTAACCCACTGAGCCACCCACGTGCCCCCCTGCACAATCATTTTTAAATTCTGTGGTTGCTTTGTATAGTTTTGTTTGTTTTTGGCTTGGTCATTTTTTCAGTACAGCTTTATTAAGATAAAAATTCGTGTACAAATGCAATTCATCCATTTAAAGTATACGATTCAGTGGTTTTTAGTATATTCAGAGATATGTGCAAACATTACTATAGTCAATTTTAGAACATTTTTATCATGTCAAAAAGAAACTCCAATACAGTGGCATATTATTCAGCCTTAAAAATGTAGTTAATTTTTTTTTAATGTTTTATTTATTTCTAGGAGAGAGAGAGACAGCATGAGCAGGGGAGGGTCAGAGAGAGAGGGAACCACAGACTGAACAGGCTCCAGGCTCTGAGCTGGCAGTCAGCACAGAGCCCGACGCGGGGCTCGAACCCACGAACCGCGAGATCATGACCTGAGCGAAAGTCGGATGCTTAACTGACTAAGCCACCCAGGCGCCCCAAAATGTAGTTAATTTTGATATATGCCACCACCTTGGAGACCTTGTGCTAAGTGAAATTATCCAGTCACAGGACGGTTGCTGTTTGATTCCACTTAGGCATTTCTAGAGCGGCGGAAGTCCTGGAGACGGAACTGCAAGTGGGATTGCCAGGGACCGTGGGGAGGGGAAGTGGGGAGCTGGTGTTTAACGGATGTAGACTTGTAATTGTGGAAGATGAAAAAGTTCTGGAGATGGGTGGTGGTGACAGGTGTACAACAGTGTGAATGTATATAATGCCACACAGTTATGCACTGAAAAACGGCTAAAATGGTAAATTTTACATATATCCTACCACAGTAAAAACAAAAGAAGTCCCGTACCCTTTGCCCATCACTTGCTCTCCCTCTGTCCCCATAGTACCGTCCCTGAGCAGCCGCTGATCTACTTTCTGTCGCGTAGATTGGTCTGCTCTGGACTTCAGCGTGAGAGGAATCACACCAAGTGTGGACTTTTATGATTGGCTTTGTCTACTTAGTGTGATGTGTTTAGGGTTTGGCCAAATTAGAGCGTGTATCAGTAGTTCATTCTTTTCTTGGCAGGTTAGCGTTCCCTGGTATGAATATACCTGAGTTTCTTCATCCGTTCATCACTTGATGGATGGACATGACATTTGGGTTTTTCCCCAAAGTCTGTATAGTTATTTTGGGACTTAACTTGAGCTGTGGCGATTCTAAGCAATGAAAACCTACTCTGTCTATATTAAGTAAAGGAGGCCTTGCTGTAAGACCATGTAGGTCGTTTACCGGGTATCCAAGGGCAGAGGAAAGATGTACAGCACCTTCTCCCGGGGACTGACCCAGGAGCAAAGAGTCAGGAGCCAAGGCAGTTGCCGCTGTGTCTCCAGGGCCTGCAGGGCCTCCTGGCTGCACGTGCGTCTGCACGTCTACTCTTGTCTTTGTCTGGACTGGCCTTCCCTGCTCCCTCTAACTTCTCCGGCACGTGGTTTGGCTCACCTGGACTCCTACTCTGGCCACTTTTCAGCTCCATTCCCTGTGGCTGACATTCCCAATTCCACCTTCCTGGAGAGGGATCTGATTGGTACATCCCTTGTTCAGTAGGGCCTTACCTCAGCCAGGGCAGATTCCCTAGAAGCAGCGTGTGCACGGACCTGCGTGTGGCTGGCCTCTCTAGGTCACTAACGCTAGTCAACCTAAAGATGACTTAATTCTCTAGGTGAGTGGTCATCAAACCTTTTGATCTCCAGACTCCTTTATACTCTTAAAGGTAACTTAGGACTCCAAAGAGCTTTTGCTTATGTGGCTTATGTATGTTGATATTTACCATATTAGATATTAAAATTGCCATTTTTGGGGCACCTGGGTGGCTCAGTTGGTTAAGTATCCGACTTCGGCTCAGGTCATGATCTTGCAGTCCATGGGTTCGAGCCCCGCATCGGGCTCTGTGCTGACAGCTCAGAGCCTGGAGCCTGTTTCGGATTCTGTGTCTCCCTCTCTCTCTGCCCCTCTCCAGCTCATGCTCTGTCTCTCTCTGTTTCAAAAATAAATAAACGTTAAGAAAATTGCCATTTTAAAGAGACTAGTTCATGTAAAAATACTATAAACTCACCATATGTTCAGATAAATAGCATTTTTATGATAAGTAACTGTTTTCTGGAATAAAAACAAGATTTGAAAGAATGGCATTCTTTCACAGTTTTTGCAAACCTCTTTGATATCTGGCTTTAAAAAGTCTATTTTATTCTCAGATCTGTGTCTGCAATATTGTTTTGATTGAAGTTTATGAAGAAAAGCTAATCTCATGCAGTATTTAGAAAGAGAGGGGATTTGAATAGCCTTTTACTTTTACTTTTTAATGTTTATTTTTGAGAGAGAGAGTGAGTGCACAGGCAGGAGAGGGGCAGAGAGAGGGGGACAGAGGGTCCAAGCCCGCGCTGACAGCAGCACGCCCCATGTTGGGTTACAAACTCATGATCCGTGAGATCTTGACGTGAGCTGCAGTCAAGCACCAGACACTGAACCAACCAGGCGCCTCTTAATAGCCTTTTTAGATAATCGTAGATATTCTTTGATACCACACCCAAACCAGACAAGTGACAATTTTTTTCAAAGGTTCATTGCTGTATAGAATCTGAAGCCACATCAATGAACTTTTCATATTCTATCACATTGAACATTTATTGGGTCGGCTTGTACTTTATTTGTAGTAAAACGTCTTGCACTTTAAATAAATACTGCGTTCATGAATAATTTAGTCACATTCTATATTGGTCATTTGGAAAATATTGATTCATTGAGTTATACAGACATTTCAGATGTTGACATTATTTCATTATGTAATAGCTAAAGCTCACGCTTGTCAGTATCACCACCAGTCTTGCCAGAAAGATCTTTAAATGTGGGGAAGCCTTCAAGCTCATGGAAGCAAGCACAAGTTTTTCCAAAATCCTAATCTTCATAAACAGTGGCAGTGTTTTCCTTGAAGTGATAAGTTCACTGTGTTCTTCCTTGAATGCTTTCTCATCCTCACTGTCGTCTTAGGCTGTTTTGAGGGCAGAATTATTTAATAAAGACAGTATTTCCTCTGCACGGACGCTTACCTTGTAAATAGTCTCGAATCTTTTTAACAATTGACTTTTCACAGCCCCAACATTTACAACCACGGATATTTATTTCTATAATATATAACATTTGATTATCAGATATTTATCCAAAAAAAAAAAAGAGAATATGTAAATGAGCAGTGGCAATGTGCCCAGTACCATGCTAAGATTTCATATACATCTTTTTACTTTAGATAGCTACTGATACTATTATTTGTGATATATTAAAGAACACCTTTTTAAGTGTACAGGAAAAGACCCATTAATATTTTTCAAACCTCAGTAACTTCTAGTAAGTAAATACATGAGAGAAAGCTTTTACTGGTAATTGTGGTTTTATTTATGTAGCTATAGTTATAATTTATTAGAAGTGACACCTGGTGCTTTAGTTCTTATCAATTCTATTTTTTCCCATCCTGTTTAGGTGGTTTCCTAGAAACATGATTGTTTGTTGGACTTGATCTCACAGCCTGGTGAGGACTTCTTTACTGATAATGTCAAGTTCAGGTTATCCTCCCAACCAAGGAGCATTCAGCACAGAGCAAAGTCGCTATCCTCCTCACTCTGTTCAGTACACCTTTCCCAGCACGCGCCACCAGCAGGTAAGGATCCACTACTGTGCACTTGCCTAAGAGTGTGTGTGTGTGTGTGTGTGTGTGTGTGTGTGTGTTCCTTTTCCTATTTAATACATTTGTTGGTCGGAAACCAAATGCAATTATTATAACCATTTATTTTAAATGGCATTCTCAAAGATGAGGAACCCAAGGTTGGGGATTGATTATCTTTGTCTTAGTTTGGCTTTATGCCAGATTACAGCTAGTGACCGTGATTCTTCCCCCCCGCCCCCCCTTTGTAGGAGCTGTTGATAGAGAGATATCAGTTGTTTACGGTTTCCAGGTTAAGACCTATGTTTATTGCTTCAAGCTCTGGTTGAGCATTAAGCATGGCCAAATATCTTGGCCTGTCTTGAGCGATGGGCAGGATAGGGCCTGTACCTTCTTGAGAGCCTGATGGTAAGAAGATGAAAGAGTTGGTATGCGGATTAACTTGTGAAAAATAAAATATGAGGTGAAATTATTAGCTCAGAGCAGGCTGGGGACAGGAGTTAAGGTTTGTAGGAAAAGAGTAAGGGAAAGGGTGAAATGGTCATCTCAGAGAAAAAGCAAATTTGGGGGGCCTGGGTGTGGCTCAGTTGGTTAAGCATCCAACTCTTGATTTCCGCTCAGGTCATGATCTCACCGTTTGTGAAATTGAGCCCTGCTATTAGCACAGAACTGGCTTAGGATTCTCCCTCTCCTTCAAATCAATCAATCAATCAATACATTTATTTATAAATATATTTAATTTGACAAATATACATATTTTTTAAAGTCTTTTTTCTTTTAAAGTTTATTTATTTATTTTAAGAGAGTGAGAAGGAGAGTGTGTGTGCCAGAGAGAGGCAGAGAGAGAGGGAGACAGAATCCCAAGCAGGCCAGATTTGTCAGCATAGAGCTTGACACAGGGCTTGTCAAGAGCTGTGAGATCATGACCTGAGCTGAAGTCAGACACTTAACCAACTGAGCCACCCAGGCGCCCCTCACTTTTTCAATATTAAGTATGTTAGTGCCATATTTTTGTAGATGCCCTTTTTAAAAAAAAATGTTTCTAATTTATTTATTTTGAGAGAGAGGGAGAGCATGCTCACAAGTGGGGGAAGGGCAGGGAGAGAGGGAGAGAGAATCCTAAGCAGCCTCTGCATTGTCAGCACAGAGCCCAACATGGGGCTCTATCCCACAAACTGTGAGATTATGACCTGAGCTGAAGTCAAGAGTTGGACACTCAACTGATGGAGCCACCCAGGTGCCCCTGTAGATGTCCTTTTTCAGTTAAAGAAGTTGCTTTCTGTTGCTAGATTGAGAATTTTCATCCTTACTGGGTATTGAAGTTTGGTTGCATTGTTTTCCCTTAACCCATCTTCTTTGAATACTGATTTCCTAGATTGCTGCTGCTTTGTTTTTATTAAAAAAATTTTTTTTAATGCTTATTTATTTTTGAGATAGAGACAGAGCATGAGTGGGGGAGGGGCAGAGAGAAAGGGAGAAACAGAATCTGAAGGAGGCTCTGGGCTCTGAGCTGCCTGTCAGCACAGAGCCTGACGCGGGGCTTGAACCCACGAACTGTGAGATCATGACCTGAACTGAAGTTGGATGCTTACCGACTGAGCCACCCAGGTGCCCCTATTGCCTCATTTTCTTAACAGTTTTGTTGGTGAGCTTATCTTTATAATTTTTATGAAGTCCAATTTCTTCATTTTTACTTTTTATTTTTTTGCTTTCTAAAGTGTTACATTTGAGAAGTTTCTGCCAGACTCCAGATCACTAAGGTTTTCTCCTCTTATGTTTTTATAATCCTAGGTTTTTTTTTAGTCTGTCACCTAGTTTGAATTAAATTCTGTTTATGGTGTGAGGTAACGGTTGAGGTTCTTGTTTTGCACATGGATAGTCAGTTCTTGAAACCGTTTGTTGAAAAGATTCTTCTTGAGGCACCTGGGTGGCTCAGTTGGTCTGACTCTTGATTTTGCTCACTGTTTGTGAGATGGAGTCTGGAGTTGGCTCTGAGCTGACAGGCAGAGTCTGCTTGAGGTTCTCTCTCTCTCTCTCTCTCTCTCAGACTCTCTGTCCCTCCCCTACCTGCATGCACACTCTCACTGTCTGTCTCTCTCTCAATATAAATAAATTATATTAAAAAAATTCTTTCTCCGCTGAATTGCTTTGGCACTTTCATTGAAAATCAAGTTGATTAACCATGTGCAAGTGTATTTCTGATCTCTCGATACTGTTCTATTGATGTATTTTGAGTGTCTCTACCTCACATCTTTGTGATTTTCGGTGTAAACAAACATGCTGTTTTAAAAATGTTTATTATTTTTCAAGAGAGAGAAAGAGCAGGGAAGAGTCAGAGAGAGGGAGAGACTGAGTGTTGTCAGCACAGGGCCTGATGTGGGGCTTGAACTTTTGAATCATGAGGTCATGACCTGAGCTGAAACAAAGAGTCGGATGCTGTACCAACTGAGCCACCCAGGCGCCCCTCTAGGGTTTTGATTAGATTTGTATTGAGTCTGGGCTGCTGGGTGGATCAGTCAGTTAAGCGTCTGACTTCAGCTCAGGTCACAATCTCACGGTTCATGGGTTTGAGCCCCGAATCGGGCTCTCTGCTGACAGCTCAGAGCCTGGAGCCTGCTTCAGATTCTGTGTCTCCCTCTCTCTGACCCTCCTCTGCTCATGCTCTGTCTCTCTCTGTCTCAATAATAAGTAAAACATAAAAAAAAAAATTAAAAAAGATTTGTATTGAGTCTAGAGATAAATTTGGGAGGCAATTGACATTAGCTAACAACTTTGATTTTTCTGGCCCATGAACGTGATGTAACTCTCCATCTATTTAGGTCTTCATTACCTTTCTCAGTAATGTTTTGTAGTTTTCAGTCACATGTCATGTACATCTTTTGTCACGTTTGTTCCTAAATATTTCATACTTTTGATGCATTTGTAAATGCATTGCTTCTTTGAATTTAGTTTTCAGCTCATTGCAACTATGTATATTTGATTCTGTATCCTGCAACCTTACCTGTTACTTCTAGCTTCTTTTTAATAGATTCCACAAGATTTACTATGTTAGAAGATCTGTAATCTGAGTAGACAGTTTTGCTTGTACCTTTCCAAACTGGATGCCTTGTCTCTTTCTTCCTTATACTGGCTTTAACTGCTAGTCTAGTGTTAAATAGAAGAAGTGAGAGTAAACATCCTTGACTTATTTCTGATTTTAAGAGGAAGGCTCTCCGTCTTTCACCATTAGGGATGTTGTTAGCAGCTGGTGACCACACTTCTCTTGAGGAGCATTGATTGAGTAATGTCTAGAATTGTCAAATCATTTTGTGTACACTTGAAATGAATATAACATTGTGTGCTGATCACACTTCAATTAAAAAAAAGAATATTGTTAGCTTAGGAAATGTTCCCTCTTCCAGTATTTTCTTAGTATTAGTATATTTTTCTTCCTTAGAAATTTGATAGAATTTATCAGTGAAGTCATCAGGGCCTAGAATTTTCTTTGTGGGAAGAATTGAAATTGTGCATTCAATTTCTTTAGTAGTTAAAACTCACATTCTTTATTTTCTGTTGAGTCAGTTTGGATAAGTTTTGTTGTTCAATATATTAAATTATAATAAGATGTCATTATTCCCATTATCTTTTCAGTGTCTCATATCCGGTGTGATGTCATTCCTCATGCTGATAAGTGTTTTTCCCTTCCTTTTTTATGAGTCTAGACTTCAGGTTTATCAATTTAATTGATTCTTTTCTGAGAATAACTAACTTTGGTTTCATCCATTTTCACTATTTTTTTTCTATTTTCTTGATTTCTGCTTATTGTTTTGTTCCTTCTCTAACTGACCACATATATAACATTTCTGGCATCTTTCACTCTTGTATATATTCAAGTTTCCTTTTGATAGTATTTTCTTTTCATCTGGAGAACGTCATTTCTCTTACTACAGGTCTTTTGGCGGTGACTGCTCAGCTTTTATTTATCTGAAAAAGTTTATTTCAGTTTTATTTTATTTTACTTTTTTTTAGAGAGAGTGAGAGTGTGTGAATGGGGAGAGGGGCAGAGGGAGAGAAAGAAAATATTAAATAGGCTCCACGCTCAGCATGGAGCCTGCCGCAGGGCCCGATCCCACGACCCTGGGATCATGACCTGAATGGATATCAAGAGAAGAGTCTGACGCCCAACTGACTGAGCCATCCGGGCGCCCCTCAGCTTTCTTTTCAAAGAATATTTTTACTGGATACAGAATTCTAAGTTGATGGTTTTCTTTTCTTTTTTTAAATGTTTATTTTTGAAAGAGACAGTGCGAGTGGGGGAGGGACAGAGAGAGAGGGAGACAGGATCCAAGGTGGCCTTCACGCTGAGAGCAGAGAGCCTGATGTGGGGCCCCAGCTCACAAGCTGTGAGATCATGGCCTGAGCTGAAGGCAGAGGCTTCACCGACTGCGCTGGGCGCCCTGACAGTTATTTTCTTTTAGCATTTTAATAGATGTCATTTGTTGCGTTCTGGCTTGTATGGTTTCTGACCTTTGGTCATTCTTATCCTTATTTATATAGAAGTATTGTGGATTTATAATTTTCATAATATTTGGCAGTTTTCAGACATTTCTTCAGATACGTTTTTCTGTCTACTTTCCCCCTAGTTTCTTTGAAACACAAGTTACTCATATTTCGTATTATCCTACAGGTTACTGGACCTCTATTCATTTTAGTTTTTCTGGTTTTTGTCAGTTTGCCTCATTTCATGATGACTTCATGTTTAGTTATTTTTTTTTTTTTTCCTTCTTCAGTTCCTACTAAGTGTTCATTTCATCCAGGGAGATTTTCATTACAGACACTGGATTTTTTATTTTTGAATGGAATATGAACAGTGTGAATTTTACACATTTTATTACTGGCTTTTGTTGTATTCCTTTAAAGAAAGTTGGATTCCTTCTGGTGGGCAGTTATGTTACTTTTGAAGTTTATTATTAGGCTCTTTAAGGGCAAGTCTAGAGTAGTCTTTTTTTTTTTAAATACTCTTAAAAATTTTTTTTTAATGTTTTATTTATTTTTGAGAGAGAGAGACAGCATGAGCAGGGGAGAGTCAGAGAGAGAAGGAGGCACAGAATCTGAAGACAAGCTCCAGGCTCTGAGCTGTTAGCGCAGAGCCTGACGTGGGGCTCGAACCCATGAACTGCGAGATATGACCTGAGCCAAAGTTGGAAGCTTAACCGACTGAACCACCCAGGTGTCCTGAGTAGTCTTTATTCTAGGTCTTATTTGTCCTCCTGGGGTATCTAGTGATTATATCACGTATTCATTGACGTTTTTTCCCTTTGGCTGGAGGAAATTTGAATGAGTTCTGGCCCCGTGTAAGCTCTGGGAAACGTGTTTTAAAGTTTCTCCTAACTGTTCTAAGAACAACCAGAATTGTTTAAGGCTGGGCTGTGCTCTCCCCTGTGCATTTACAGATTGGAATCTAGCCAAAGACTTAGGAGAACCCAAATTCACATTTCAGGGAATCTTTCTAACTGTCTTCTCACAGAAAGTCTCCAGAAATCCTGTTCACGTGGCTTTACCAAGCTAGTATGGTTGCTTCTTCAGTGAACAAGAAAGCCTGGAGTACAGTAGGACTTCCCTCATTCGTATGATTTTTCTCCGAGATTGGGTCCTGTGCAGTCTACTTTCCAATGTCTGGAAACAGTCACTCCGTTTTGCCCAGGGTTTTGGCTGTTACTGTGGGAGTGCAACTCTGGACAGTTACCTGCTCGTAGCTGGAGCGCCAAGGGCACTGTTTGTTTTAGTTCACTCCTCGCTCTCAGTGTCTCCTGCTGGACACAAACTTCAGAAATGCTTTCAGAGAGGCTGTGGTTGGTAAATTTTCTGAGTTCCTGATTTCTGAAAGGTTCGTAGTCCCAAGATTTGAGAGGATTTGGTTTTTGAATTTGTAGGCTCGAGGTTGTTTTCCTCTGAACTTGGAATATGTTGTCTGTTTCCTGCTATGGAATATTGTTGACAAGAAGCCCGTTTCTATTCTGATCCTTGTTACTTGGTAGGTAGGTTACTTTGTTTTAAATTTCTTATGATACCTAGTAAAATTTTCACTTTATTCCCACTTTTCTGAAAAAGATATTTTTGATTGTGTCCTTCCAGTGTGATGGATTAATTTTTAAAATATGTCCAGCTTTTCTCTTAAGCCGATTTTAATCCAAGGGTTTTGTCTTTTTAACTTCTGAGAAATGCTGTTCTCTTATTTCTTGGAATATTGCCACTCACCGGCAGTTATTGAATGTGGAACTTTTTACTCCAGCTGCCGTTAACTTTTCTTCTCTAATTTCTGTTTCTTTGTGCTTCACTGTTGTTCTGAGAGAATTCCTCCGTTCTGTCTTCACTTTCACTTGCTCTTCACCTGTTCTGTTCTATTAATTTCACTCATCAATTTAGTAATTTCTTTGATTGCTATTTGATACCTTTTTTGAAGATATCTTTTATACATTTATGTGTTTTGTGCTTTTACTTAGCCTTTTATCTGTTTCTTTGTAAATTATTTTTTGATGAGTTTTGGTGCTTTGTAAATATTATTTTTGTAAAATGTTTGTTTTTGAGAGAATGCACGGTTATAAGTGGGAGAAGGGCAGAGAGAGAGAGAGAGACAGAGACAGAAGGTCTGAAGCAGGCTCTTTGCTGACAGCATAGATCAGGGCTTGAACTTATGAACCGTGAGATCATGACCTGAGCTGAAGTCAGATGCTTAACTGACTGGGCCATCCAGGTGGCCTGGTGCTTTTTTTTTTCAAGTGGCTTTGACTTTTCTTCAGTGTTCAGTGTTTTTTGGTTATGTTTTCAACTTTGTGTCTAATATTTTTTCTTATACTATGTATGAATTATGTTTTACTATTATCTGCTTATAATGTCTGGACCTCTTATTTATTCAGTGTTTCAGTCTGGGCAGCTCACTTTTATCTGTTTTTGATTAAAATTTTTTTTTGTTGACATATGATTCCTATAACATAAAACCATTTTAATATGTACAATATCTTTTAGTAGATTCACAATTGTTGGGCATCCATTATTGTTATCTAATTCCAGAACTTTTCTGTCACCTGAAATGAAACCTATACCTTATAGTAGTTAATCCCAATTCCCCACTTTCCTCCGTCCCCTGGCAGCCACTAATCTACTTTCTGTATTGATTTGTTTCTCATAGACATTTTATATAACTGGAATCACAAGACATGTGCCCTTTTGTGTCTGTTCATATTTAACTTAGTATTATGTTTTCCAGGTTCATCTAGGTTGTAGCGTATAGTTAGTACTTCAGTCTTTTTTATGATTATTCAATCAGAGACATACCATTTTGTTGATCCATTCACGAGTCACTGGGCATTTGGATTCCTTCTACTTTTTGGCTATTGTGAAGAACACTGCTTTGAACATTAGTGTACAAAGTTCTGTGTATGGACATATACCTTGTGTATATACTTAGAAGTGGAATTCCTGCATTCTTTGGCATTTCTGAGTATAAAATATGTTTATGATTGTTCGCATTAATAGACTACTTTTGAAAAGAAGCTTTTGTTTTTTTCACTGAAGACTCAAAAGTAGGAAAATAAACATAAAAGCACCCACCTAGAATGATGGAGACTGTTCCTCTTACCTAGCAGATGGAGTCTGTGGATCTCTGTCTCTGTTTGTAAATTTTCATCGATTTAACTAAATGGCTTTTGTGGCCCTGCCAGCTTACCGATTTTGAATTTGCAGTTGGAATGATTTCTAAGATTTCATATTGAACACATGAGTTTGAGATCTTACTATTTGAGTAATACGGAGTGGGAATTACTTGTAATGCATGTTACAGTAGAGTGAGGCAAATGGAGACTGAACACAAAATTTCATTTTGAATTCTCTCTTTTTTTTTTTAAGGTTTTATTTATTTCTGTGTGAGAGAGAGAGTGCGAGCGCGAGCAGGGGAGGGTCAGAGAGAGAGGGAGATACAGAATCCGAAATAGGCTCCAGGGTCTGAGCTAGCTGTCAGCACAGAGCCCGACGCGGGGCTTGAACCCACGAACCATGAGATCATGACCTGAGCCAAAGTCGGATGCTTAACCGACTGAGCCACCCAGACGCCCCCATTTTGAATTCTTCTGAATGATACTCAGTTAAAATGTCGATTTTTAGGTTTATGGGGAAGAAGTAGATCAGTGAAGGATCAAAATCATCATTGCTCCTTCCCCATACTTAGGAGCCCATAACTGTCTCTGTGCACTGATACTTGCTTTAATTTCACGATGCTCTTCATGTTTTGGCTAATGATTAATTTATGATTATTTCAATGCCAGGAATTTGCGGTCCCTGATTATCGGTCTTCTCATCTTGAAGTGAGCCAGGCGTCACAGCTCTTGCAGCAGCAGCAGCTTCGCAGACGACCTTCCTTGCTCTCAGAATTTCACCCAGGCTCTGACAGGTGAGCGGGCTCTTTTGTGTTTCCATCTAGGACACAACCTCTGCGGTGTGTGGATACTTGTTTCATAAATGTGCCATTAAATGTACTGTTACTTTTCCTTGATAATTTTATTAACCCAGCTGCGAGTGGTCGCTTATCATTTATATATTGAGCTCTTTTATGTTTGTTGATCTTTTGGAGTAGTTCTCATAATAGTAAAAAAACTCCGCAAACTTGTTTCCGGAGCTCATGGCTGATGCTGTGTAGTGGGAAGGCTGGTGGACTGGGTTTACACTCTGCTCACTTGCGGCCTTGGCCATGGGCGTAAACCTGCGTTCACAGTTTAGGCGGCGTATGAGAAGCACCTTGGTCTTTAAATGTGATGCCCAAGCCCCATCTCGGAATAATCAAATCAGCTCCTGGGATCGGGCCGGGATCGGGTGTGTCTGAAGTTTCCCAGGTCCTTCTCGTTTGCGCGTGGGTTACAAGTTACTGATTTAGATTCTTTAGGCCTTAGTTTTCTCACCTGTAATAATGAGAATAGTAATGAGATTGTTCCCAGAGGATCGTCTTTGATCAGGTAACGTTGGCCCTGTTCATGGTAGGCACTCACCTCCCCAGTGTCCTTACTGTCTCTGCTCTGTCTTACCCCATCTTCACTCTCAATCTAAAGAGTAAGAACTACTTGTTATTGAATCGCCTTTCTGCCGTCCTCATTTTAGCAATTTTATAAAGACCCTGATTTCCTGTTTTAAAGATATGTTTACTGTTTACGTTTTAAGATGATAAAAGGATTGGAGTTATTTGGCTGTGTTTAAAATTATTATAAAAGACATTTCTTGGTGAAGGTTGTGGAGGGAAATCATATCACTGTCCTCCATAATATCGAGCAAACATATAAAAATAGCCTTTTGAAAAATGGCCCCAAACCACCCTGTATAAAGCAGGAAAGACATACAGCCACTGCCATACACTCGGAAAAATGGCATTTAAGGAAGGAATTAGAAGAATCTTGCACCTGTGTTCCTACTTCTACTCTCAAAGAAGCAGTGTTGGAGATAGAAGGAGGGTCAGTAAAATCCTAGGATTTCTTGGAAATACTCCCTAATTTGAGAAACTGTGAATGGCTGGGGTGTATTGTGAATTGCTTGCTTGGGAACATACCCCCCACCCCCATCGTGCAGGAGGGGCAGGCACGGTGTGCCGTTTTGCACAGTGATGAGCCGAAGCCTTCAGGACTGCTTTACGTGTCTGGCTTGTAGAGTGGCCCAGAGCCTTAGGAAGGCAACAGAGCCCCAGCCAGGTGTTCTTCTCCCTCACCCCCTGTCCCTGTTCCCTCAGGCTGTAGAAAAGCATATAGAAGCCAACTCCAGTCCTCTGTCTGTAGACAAATGCCATGCAAAGTGAAGATGAGCAAGGAAAATACACATATCACCATTCTACAGCGAAGACAAAGTCTGGGTAGGGCTGCACGTGACGTCCCTGAGCAGGGGGGTAAGGAAGACATGGACGGGCCAAAGGTATTCCTGAAGGAGAAGATTAAAGAAAGCAGTACGGAGTGTCAAAAACAAAGAGCCCTGTGTGTAAGAAGTAAAAGAAAAAAACAACAAAAAAACTAGCCCCCTAAGTGCTATACACTGTAGGCAAACTTAAAATTAAAAAGAAGATATTTGAAAACAATACAAGACAGCCTGATTCGATCAAGTGAAAGATTGGACATTCCAGGCCCCCCAGGCCCGCCATTATAATTTCAATATATAAAATAAGAAAGAACAGGGAATAAAACAGGTGTGGCTAATAGTTAGACCTTTGTCATGCAAGAAAGTCCAGAGACCATCCGAGTGGATGTAGGAGAAAAGAATAAAAATTAAAAAGTTAAAGCGGTTATCAAGAGGTTGTGAGAACATGTATTTCTGAGGTGGAAAACCTGTCAAGGAAAGGGCGTAATATTGGTAATTTTAAAAGTACTTTTTTCTCTGTAAAGTGAAGGAAGAAGTCTATAGATGGATAGGACATACCTTGCCCCAGGGATCATGACACAGAATGATCAGTTATCAGGACAGGACTTGGTTCATTTATCAAAGTTCAAGGGTACGTAAAAGAATCAGGAGGGAAAAGAAATCCTTGACAGGGAGGAACAAGTCTGGCTTCAAGCAACTACAAGGATGGAAGATAGGGGAGCAGTAGCCACAAAGTTCTGAGAGAAAGAAATGAGATCTAAGAATATCATATACCACTCAAGTTTAAGGATAAAAGCAATAGGCAGACCGTCTTAGACATGGACACACTGATCATCTAAAGCTTCTTGGAAGAATTTTAGGTGATAGAATCCAGCCAAAGAATGGAAGCCATGGTAAAAGGATTGTGGTAAGCCACACACACTTTTAGGTAAAAAGTCCACGTGAGACGCCTAGGTGAATTACGGTTCCATAACTGAACGTCCGTAACAAATCTTGACAAAGTGATAGTAATGTAACTACAGGCTCTAGAGGTATTGTAGGTATTGGGAGAATGTTTGAGGGATGCCCTTGAAGACTGTGTCTGGTGTAATCCGATACGTCTGAAATGGAAATGTTAGGTTAATAAAAAAAATTCCCATCTTAATGCTTTTCATAGTTTTCCCCTTACCCTTTAGCAGTAATCTTTTAGGAACTAATTTCTTGTGGTAAAGGAGCGATTCCTTCCATTTTAAGCTTTAGTTCGTTTTATTTTTTTCTCCTAATTCCTATATAAAAACAAACCAAATATTCTTTTTTTTTTAATTTTTTTTTTTATTTCTAGGAGAGAGAGAGAGACAGCGTGAACAGGGGGGGGTCAGAGAGAGGGAGTCACAACTGAAACAGGCTCCAGGCTCTGAGCTGGCAATCAGCACAGAGCCCGACGCGGGGCTCGAACCCACGAACCGCGAGATCATGACCTAAGCGGAAGTCGGACGCTTAACCAACTAAGCCACCCAGGCGCCCCGCAAACCAAATATTCTTCACCTAAAGTTTTGTTTTTGCCTGTATATCCACTACCCATATGTAAAACTAAAGTGATGTCTGGGTATGGGAGTCACCTAATTTTAGCATTGTTTCTATGTGGTAGGATTTGGGGCAGTTTGCTGCTTAGTTTTGTTCTGTATTCCTGGAAAATTTTTGGTTAGCAAATGTACATCATTTTATAAGCCCTGTTCTTAGAATATAAGATTCCTTTCTGGTTGAATATCATCAATCGTGTTTTCTAAATTTCATTGCAAAAAATTAGTCCACGTAATTAGAGTATTTGGATATTTAGATAAAAAGATGAAGGGGCACTTGGATGGCTCAGTCGGTTGGGCATCCGACTTCGGCTCAGGTCAAGATCTCCCGGTTGGTGAGTTCGAGCCCCGCATCGGGCTCTGTGCTGATAGCTCAGAGCCTGGAGCCTGTATTGGATTCTGTGTCTCCCTCTCTCTCTCTTTGCACCTCCCCCGCTCGCACTCTGTGTGTGTCTCTCTCTTTCAAAAATAAATAAACATAAAAGCAAAAGATGCAGAACAGCTTGAGGTAGTTTTCAGATATTATGAAAGATTCACCGAAATTCAGATAATTGGTTTTCCCTTGAGCAACAAAGAAGAAGTCAAATTATGCTTATACATTTGAAAATTCAGGTGAAATAAATTTCCATAGCTAGGAATAAATAAAATCAATTCATGTAATTCTAGATGAGCTTTGTGGGCCACTGTTTTGAATAGCTATGAACTTTGTTCCCCTTAATGAAAGTTATCTTTTCCTTAAAATTAAAATGATACGATATAGATATGTTACATTACAAAGCCCATTTAAAAACTTTAATTTGTTTTAAAGGCATTTAAAGATGGTACTAAGAGGTCATGGAGGTCCATGAAATATGAGAGCTTTTAAGTTTAAAAGTCTACAGAGAGGGGTGCGTGGGTGACTCAGTTGGTTAAGCGTCTGACTTTGGCTCAGGTCATGATCTCACGGTTTGTGGGTTTGAGCCCCATGTCCGGCTCTGTGCTGACAGCCAGCTCAGAGTCTGGAGCCTTTTTCAGATTCTGTGTCTCCCTCTCTCTCTGACACTCCCCTGCTCACGCTGTCTGTCTCTCTCAGAAATAAAATAAAACATTAAAAAAAAATTAGAAAGTCTACAGAGATTTTTTAGTATGAAAATCTGACGTTTGTTTTTATTTATATGCCTCATTTGTCCATTCGTCAGTTAATAGATATTTGAGTTTTCGCTTTTTGATTGTTATGAATAATGCTGCTAGGAATACTCATGCACAAATTTTTGTGTGACTGTGGATTTTCCTTTCTCTTGGGAATATGCCAGGAGTAGAATTGGTAGTTCTCTGTTTGCTGTTTGAGAAATTACTAGACGTTTCCAAAGTGGCTATACCTTGCCACTGGTGTTAGGTTTTAAATTTAAAAAAAAAATTTTTTTTTATTTATTTCTAGGAGAGAGAGAGAGAGAGACAGCATGAGCAGGGGAGGGTCAGAGAGAGAGGGAGTCACAGAATCTGAAACAGGCTCCAGGCTCTGAGCTGGCCACCCAGGCGCCCCATGGTGTTAGGTTTTAGAAGGCAAATACATTCATTTAAAATGGAGATTTCATGCTTAACTCCACCAGGACTCCAATATAAAATTGTATTTGTTTTCACAAAGATGAAATGATAAATGACTTTGATAAATGTCATAGGCAGATTCACTAGAGGTAAAATGTAGTACTTGGAAGTTAACTTTTATAGGTTGAGGGGACAGCTGAGGACTGAAACCCTGCTTGGACAGTTTGCCAGGCCCTGCGTACCAGAGGGCTGCATTTGCTCCTGCACATCACACACGCAGTTTTCTCGCAGGCTGGCAGTGGCCCTGATTCTAAGTGCTGTGTTGAGGGGCTTGGCCTTTAACTCATGCTGGATGCTTGTGTCTGATACGTTACCTCTGGTCGCACTGTGGTGGATGAATTTGAGGTGGATCGACCAGAAGCGGAGAGATCGTGTGAGAGTATGGGCATAAGATAGGACCCTGAAAGGGAGACGAGACAAGCTGGAGGAAGTTAGGAGGGAAGGCTAACGTCCCAGCAGCTGTCAAAGGTGAGGGAGGAGACCTGGACGAATCTTGGCTTTCTAGCTTGTTGGTTTCATGGCCGCGACCCTGTGATACGGATTAAGGAAAGAGCAACGAGGATAAGACCACCTGAGTTCGGTGTGAATCAGGCTTGAGGTACCTGTGACACATCCAGCTGGAGATGTACCTGGCGCGCTCGGGGGAGGATCTGGGTTTAAGGTCCAGATCGGTGCCTATGATCCAGGGGAGGGTGGAAAATGAGAGGGCAGCAGTTCAAAGATGAACCCAGAGGGTCCCCAACATGTAATGATGCTATGAGGCCGAAGCCTCTGAAGGAGAGAGAGAGAGAGGAAGGAAAAGGACTGAAATAGTGATCTTCAAACTTGTTACTTGCGTATTTCTCAAAAGAATTTTGAAAAGCTATATTGTACATTTTTAAGTTGACATTTAAAAGTTTCCTAAGTTTTAAAAGATGAATATAATTTGCCATATTGAAAGTATTGACATTTTAAAGCAAAACTGCTGCAATACATTTTTAAAATTATCTGACAGAATCTAAATACCATAGTGATTTGATACCATCATCCACTTAAAATGATACTATGTATGAGCAACCTTGTCTTTAACAAAACTTCTTTTCCTGTTCTTATTTTCTTGGAGCTCATGTGTTCATCTTTTTTCCAAAATTTATCCTAACGTGATTCGCTTTGTGATTATTCCAAGTCATTTATTGATCAACCTACCTTCCTTCTTTTTTTTAAACTTTATTTTTTAAAAAATTTTCATGTTTTTTATTTATTTCTGAGAGAGAGACAGACAACATGAGCAGGGGAGGGTCAGAAAGAGAGGGAGGCACAGAATCTGAAACAGGCTCCAGGCTCTGAGCTGTCAGCACAGAGCCCGACGTGGGGCTTGAACCCACGAAATGTGAGATCATGACCTGAGCTGGAGTCGGACGCTTAATTGACTGAGCCACCCAGGTGCCCCAGCCTACCTTACTTCTATTTAACAGCAAAAATATGGAAAAGTATCTGTTTCTAGAAGATGCTCTATTTTAAGAAGCTTCTTTTTTTCCCCCCTTTTATTCTCAAGTTAGTTGACACACAGCGTAGTCTTGGCTTCAGGAGTAGAACCCAGTGATTCACCTGTTACATATGACACCCAAGACTTGTCCCGAAAGGTGCCCTCCTTAATGCCCATCCCCATCTAACCCATCCCCCCACCCACTTCCCTTGTTCTCTGTATTTAAGAGACTCTTATGGTTCGTTTTGATCTCTGTTTTGATCTTATTTTTGCTTCCCTTCCCCTATGTTCATCTGTTAAGTTTCTCAAATTCCACATATGAGTCAAATCATACGATACCTGTCTTTCTCTGATTTATTTCACTCAGAATAATACCCTCCAGTTCCATTCTCATTGTTACAAATGGCAAGATTTCATTTTTTTTATTATTCCAAGTAATATTCCACTGTATATATACCTCATCTTCTTCATCCATTCATCAGTTGATGGATATTTGTTTTTTTTTCTGTAATTTGGCTATTGTTGAGAGTGCTGCTATAAGCATAGGGGTGCGTGTGACCCTTCGAATCAGCATTTTTGTACTCTTTGGATAAATACCTAGTAGTGCAATTGCTGGGTCTTAGAGTCGTTCTATTTGTAATTTGTTGAAGAGCCTCCACACTCTTTTCCAGAGCGGCTGCACCAGTTTGCCTTCTCACCAGTAGTGCAAGAGGGTTCCTTTTCCTCCACATCCTTGCCAGCATCTGTTTAAAAAAAACTTCTGGGTGGAAATACTATAAGATTGATCAAAACAGCAGTCATTTAAGAAAATGAGAAACATTGATCAAATATTAGTAAAGTTTCGTGGAAATGTATCCATGCATTAATGAGATAGATGGTGGCTGTTTTCAAAATATTACTTACTGATAGAATGAAGGTAGCGTGTGCTCTGTTGTTAGTTTTTATTCTGATGAAGGTGCCATGACACCTTATTCACAAAAGTAATCTCTTATGAGGCGTTTGCCCTCAATCACTTATTTATCCAAGATGAAAATGTTAGTTAACAATAAGTTCTTCCATTTTGTTGGAGGCAAAAATTTGGGAACTGTTAGCTTGCCAAAGGATTTGTTTCATTGAGGCCCTGGAGGCGTCGTTACTCTGGGGGACAGTGCTCCTGGCAATTGCGAGAGAGAGAGAGAGAGAGAGAGAGAGAGAGAGAGAGAGAGAGAGAGAAAGAGAGAAGCAGAGAAGGGAGAACCACAGCTTTGTTTTCCAGCAGGTCAGTTTAAGTAAAGACTCATCATTGCTGGAAGCGAACTGTTTTATACTGATCTGTGCTCGGATTCCCTGTGGGAAACTATTAGACCCTGACACCCAGGGATGATCATGTCCTGGAAACCAAGAGGTAGAAGAGTTTCAGGAAGGAAGGAGTAAGTAAAGTATAAGAGCCAGCAGATAGGTCAGCATATATCTAAAAATACTTGTTTGCTTTCAGTATTAGGAGGTCATTGCTGACTTTAGTGTGGGGTGAGTACTTGTAATAAAATGAAATGATGGGGCATGAAGTCCGAATCCAGTGAATCGAGTGAATGGGAAAAGAGTTAACTGTTGAGAAAGAGCATGAATTATCCACTCAAGTGGTACTAAGCTTCTAAAAAGGTTAGATGCTAGAATTTCCTGGGCTAGTCTTTATTAATAATGATTCCAAGAATTAACTTGTATGTGATCTTTTTTACTGTGGTAAAATATGCGTAACTTAGATTTATCATTTTAACCGTTTTTAAATGTTCCAGTTTAGAGGCAGCAGGTGCACAGCAGGATTTTGTAACCATCACCACTGTTTCCAGAGCCCTTTCATTACCCCAAAGAGAAGCCCCTGTTCCCATTAGGCAGTAATTCCCCCTCCTCTCCTTCCCCCAGTCCCTGGCAGCCTCCAATCTACTCTCTCTCTCTCTACGCATTCGTGTGTTTGAATTACTTCATATAAATGGAGTCATACAGTAATTGTCCTTTGTATCTGGCTTAATTCACTTAGCATAATGTTTTAAGTTTTATCCATACTGGCGCCTGTGTCAGAACTTTATTCCTTTCTGTGGCAGAATAATAATCCACGGAGTGGGCCATGTAGCACTGTACACCACTGTATGTAAATGTGGACGTACGTACCACAGTTGTTAATCCGTTTTACCTGCCAGCGGACATGGGCTGTTTCCACGTTTTGACTGTTGTGAATAATGCCGCTTGCACATGGGTGTCCATTTGCACTACTTTGGTATCTGAGTCCCTGTTTTCAGTACTTTGGGATATATACCTTACATACCTAGGTGGAATTGCCGTGTCCTATGGTAATTCTGTGTGTAGCTTTTTGAAGAACTGCAAAAGCTTTCCACAGGGGCTGTCCACTTTTGTGCCCCAGGCTCCAATTTTTCTACATCTTTGTAAACACTCGTTATTTTTCTTTTTCTTTTTTTCCCAAACAATTCTAGCCAAGAAATACCTCAATTCGGTTTTGATTTGTGTTGCCATAATGATGAATGATGTTGAGCATCTTTTCATGTGTTTGTTGGTCATTTGTATGTCTTCGGAGAAATGTCTGTTCACATCGTTTGCCCATTTTTCTTCTTTCTTTCTTCTTCTTCTTGAGTTGTCTTTTTATTGTTCGTTTGTGGGAAGGCCATTAATATTTTGGATATTAAAAGCTTATAAAATCATGGTTTGCAGATATTTTCTCCCTTTTCGTGGGTTTTCTTTTTACTGTCTTGATAGTATCCTTTGATGTACAAAAGTTTGAAGTTTTGATGAAGTCCAGTTTATCAGTTTTTTTTTTTTCTTGCCTGGGCTTTTGGTGTGATATCCAAAAATTCATTGCAAAATCCAACATTGGGAAGATTTCTCCCTGTGTTTTTTCTTAGGAGTTTTAGAGTTTTAGGTCTCATCATTTAAATCTGCAATCTGTTTTGAGTTGATTTTTGCAGGTGATCTGTGTTAAGGGTCCAACCTCTTTTGCATGTGGGAATCCAGATTCCCCTGCACCATTTGTTGAAGAGCTTGTTCCTTCCTCTTTGAATGGTCTTGGCACACTTGTTTTTTTTTTTTTTTTTAATTTTTTTTTTTAATGTTTTACTTATTTCTAGGAGAGAGAGAGAGAGACAGCGTGAGCAGGGGAGGGTCAGAGAGAGAGAGTCACAGACTCTGAAACAGGCTCCAGGCTCTGAGCTGGCAGTCAGGACAGAGCCCGACGCGGGGCTCGAACCCACAAACCGCGAGATCATGACCTGAGTGAAAGTCGGACGCTTAACCGACTAAGCCACCCGGGCGCCCCTTGGCACACTTGTTAAAAGTCAGCTGATCGCTGATGTGAGAGTTAATTCTGGGCTTTCAGTTCTATTCCCTCGGCCTGTATGTTTACCCGTAAGGCAGTATCACATCTGATTACTGTAGCTTCGTCGTAAGTTTTGAAATTGCGAAGTGTGAGTTCTTCTAACTTTGTATTTCTCCTCCAAAATTGTTTTGGCTCTTTTCGGGGGGTGGGGGGGGGTGGGGGGGTGGGGAGGCGTCCCTTGAGATTCCATATGAATTTTATGGTGGGTTTCTCTGTTTCTCCAAAACACGCCACTGGGATTTTGATAAAGATCACACTGAATCCGTAGATAGCTTCGTGTAGTATTGTCATCTTAACGATATCAAGCCTTGGGTACCTGAGCCTGGGCCGTCTTATCTTACTATTTAGGTTTTCCTTGGTTTCTTCCACGGTGTTTGTGGTTTTCACTGTGTAAGTCTGGGGCCTCCTTGGTCAAATTTATCCCTAGCTTTTATTCTTTTGGATGCTACTATATAAATGGAATTATTTTCTTAATTTCATTTCAGATTGTTTATTGCTAATATATAGAAATACAATTGATTTTTGCATGTTGAATTTGTATCCTGTCGCTTTGTGTTATTCATTTACTAGCTCTAACTTTTTTTTTTTTTTTGGTGGATTCTGTAGATTTTTCTACATACAGGATCATGTCATCTAAATAGAAATACTTTTATTTCTTCCTTTCAGATTTGGAGGCCTTCTATTTCTTTTTCTTGCCTAATACTCTGAGCTCCCAATACTGTATTAAATATGGGCGGCGAAAGCAGGCACCTTCACTTTGTTCCTAAGGCTTTCTGCTGCACTATTATTTGTGACATCATGGTGAATTTTAAAGTAATAGGATTTATGGCTTGAATGAGAGTTCAAATTTTTGAAATATAATAACTTTATAGACCTTGGGGTTTATTGCATCATCTCTTTTAAAAAGGAAACCCAGTGATACGTTTTCATTGAGAAATATTTTGTGAGATGTTCATTTAAAGCTCGGCCACAAAGTCAAATGTTGCTTCTGTAAATACTTTGATACGAAAGGGAAAGTGAAACTAATGAACACCCACATGTAGTACTGTGTACAGTACCCTCACTTAAAGGAATCAAAGATTCCTGACTTTCAAGACACTTATGTACTTGCAGAAACTAGACAGAATATGTATTTTAGGGGTCAGAACTTCAAAGCAACGTTACATTTCCACTCAAGAGACTTGTCTTTAAACCTTAGTGATACTGCAAAACTCAAGTCATTTATATTTCCATGTACAATTGTTGGGAGATTTGTTTCCTGCTTGTTTGTATCATTGGTTCAGAATGGTAGCTCTTCTGGTTTAGATCATTCTAAATTCAATTGGTATGCCATAGGCTTAAAAATTGTGTATTAGGGGTATTCTTCAGCAACTTTAAATTTTCTGCAAATGGAAATCTTTTGTTATGTCTTTCACTTCTTTCCCACTACCATTCTCACCTCCCCTGAAGAAACTTTTCTATTAGATTTAGAAGTTTAGGGGTGCCCGGGTGGCTCAGTTGGTTAAGTGTCTGACTTCGGTTCATGTTGTGATCTCACAGTTCGTGAGTTCGAGCCCCGCGTCGGGCTCTGTGCTGACAGCTCAGAGCCTGGAACCTGCTTGGGATTCTGTGTCTTTCTCTCTTTCTCTTCCTCCCCTGTGCATGCTCTCTCTGACTCTCAAAAATAAGCACTAAAAATAATTTAATAAAAAAAAGAATTAGAACTTTAATAGCACTTTATATGTATTCTTTTGGGGTGCGAGAGTGGGGCAGGGATTCACTTTAAGCATAATTTTCACACTTATTTCAAAGTCCAACCAGGGATGTTAGCAGGAAGTTGTACATCACCTAAAAAATTTCAAGTGTTTCTTCTCTTTTTATATGTTAGGCCTCAGGAGAGGAGAACTGGCTATGAACAGTTCCACCCAGGGCCGCCCCCAGTGGATCACGATTCCCTGGAGTCCAAGCGACCACGTCTGGAACAGGTTTCCGAGTCCCACTTCCAGCGCGTCAGTGCTGCCGTCTTACCTTTAGTGCACACGCTGCCAGAAGGGCTGAGGTCTTCTGCAGACGCTAAGAAGGTACATGTTCGTTCTCTCACCCCGGGGGGTTGTTGGTCAGTACTGTGTACTTAGCCATCCTCAGGCACCGTGCCGAGAAGAGAATCCGATTGTGCCGGTCTCTAAAGGTCAGTGCTTATGGGAAAGTAAAAGTTGTTTTAAACAAAACTGAAAACCACAGACCAAGCGCTCCAGCCTTCTAAAGTCAGTACGTTTGCCTTTTTGGTAAATGAAAACAATCTCTGGGGACTGCTGTAAAGAAAAATTGCTACTGACTCGCTCTCATGCATTTTTGCCCTGGCTTGTGGGGCTGTACACCGTGGCCAGTGGTTCTCGAGAAAACCACAGTTTTGTTAAATTTAAATTAAATTGAAGAGAATCCCCTTCAATGCAGTTGCAGTTTATTATCTTGCTGTATAGGAGAAAAGGCATTTTAGGTGAGGTTTGTCTGTGCTTACAATTTTGATAAAGAAAAATAAAGTTTTCTTATAATTTCTGTAAAAAATAGTTTCTTTAGAAAACTTGCAAACACAGACAGAAAAAGTTACCTATAGTTCTCGAGGTTGTAGAGAAATACGTGCTTCTCATATAGAGAGAGCTATGTTTTGTGACGTTTTGAACAAAGTATATTGTGAATTTATGAGAAGGTTCTATTAAGATCAAATATCTTTTCCTCCTGTGTTCTTGTTACTTGCCTTTTGTGAAATGCATGTTTGTGCATTATGCCCTTATTGCTGAGTTTATTTTTTAATTAATTAATTTATTTTTATTTTTTAATGTTTATTTACTTTTGAGAGAGCAAGACAGAGTGTGAGCAAGGGAGGGGCAGTGAGAGAGGGAGACACAGAATCTGAAGCAGGCTTCAGGTTCCGAGCTGTCAGCACAGAGCCCGATGTGGGGCTCGAACCCACGAACCATGAGATCATGACCCGAGCCGACGTCACGTCGGATGCCTAACCAACTGAGCCACACAGGCGCCCCTGAGGTTTTGTTTTTTTAACTATGTATTTTGTTTACCATTAAATCTGCAGATTAGGAAGTACCTGGCACTTAGTAGGTACTGAATAAATATTGGTCTTAGAATAAACTAATTTTTTTTTTTACAAATAGTTTAATAAACTAATTTTTTTATACTCTTTAAACAGTGTAGTGTTAACCCTTTTACTGTCCCCGTCCCCCTTCCCATTTTGTTGGTAAATCTCTCTTCCTCAGTGTTCATTTATTTTTTGGCTAATGGCCCTTTCCATCCTGATAGCAGATAAATAAGTACGCACACATTTTCTTTCACTTTTTATGCAGCAAAAAGTGATTTGAGAGATAGTGAATGTGACTGCAATTTGTTTTCAAATAGTTCTGCCAAAAAAAAAAGGTGTGTGGATATGTTTATAGAAAAAGCAAAAATCGTAAAATGTTGAGTAGGGAGGGTGAAGGGTAAATGCATATCCATTATGCTGTTCTTTGAACTTTTATGTAAATTTGAAAATTTACAAAATGTTAGGATAGGCGGGGAAAGCCCTTTGTGATCACCTAGAAATTAGCTCAACTTCTGGGATTTTTGAGGCCTGCCTCTTTGTGTGAAATATATGTGTTCTGGTCTGTGGGTTTATAAGAAATGTTTTTCAGCATTAGCAACAAAAGGAAAAATACAAAGAATGAAAGTCTTCTTTTAAGAAGAATTTATTCAAGGCTGAATAAATCACTATAAACGTTATTCATAGCTGTAGAATTTTTTGGCAGAAAGGGCTCTTAAAGTCTCATTCATTAAAATGTGACGTGTTGGATCACAGTACAACCTATTTCTATTTTATAGTAGAGAAAACAGATATTAAGCAAAATTAAGCAACCTAGGTTGTGTCTCCTGAATTGGAATGAAAATCCCTGACCCCTGACTCCTTGTCCTCCTTTCCCCCACCCCAATCTGTAAACCGTGACTTTTTTTTAGAAGTTGGGATTTTGAAAGAATTAGTATGTTAGTTTTGGGGTTTTTCTTAATGTTGTCAAGCTCACTTGTGTCTTTTTTAGAAGAATTAGACAAGCATGAAGGAGAAAGTTACTTTACAGCCTCACCAGTTAGAAATTGCTAACTTTGTGAAAGTTGGGTGGGTATTTTAATGTGTTCACTTTGTACATCGTTTACAACTTTATTTTTGCCTAAGTGTGTCATGAGCTTCTTTTCGTGTAAGTTTGCAACTGTACTTTTAGTAGTTACTTAATATTTCATGTATGATACAAAGTAATTTGTCACACATGTAGGTTATCCCTTGGTTTATTAGAGCAATGACATGTTCTTTAGGCTGATTTTGTTGTTCATTCTTACTTACTTCCTTAAGGTAAATTCCTATTAGTATAAACAATTTCTGATCAGAGTTGGCATGTTTTTCAGGCTTTTGTGAAAGCCAGATTGCCATGCCCAAGAGTAGTGCTGATTCTTATTCCTGACAGCAGAAGGCAGGGTGTAGTTGCCCAATCAGTGCTATCACTCTTGCTAAGGCCACAGATTCTGTTGTTTTTTTTTAAAAAAATCATTGTTAGTCTGGTAAAATTTTAACTTGCATTTATTTTCTTTTTAGTAAAATTTACATTTTTCATTTGTTTATTGGTTACTCATTTTTTCCTATTTTATAAATTATTTTTCCTATCTGTTCAGTTTCATGTTGGTCTGTTTTTGATTTTATATTGAGTTTTGAGTTGACATTTTGGAAATGATTTTTCTCATTTGCTTTTAAATTTGTTATTGCTATCTTGATAAACAGAAGATTGTTTTAATCCATCAGTCTTTATTTTTTTTTAATTAGTATCTTTCGCTTGTTGCCTTTTCTGAGCCCAGGATAGCATGAATACTGTTTGGTTTGTTTGAGGCTTGTGATTTGCTAATAAAGCTCATGTAAATGCTTGCTCTTATTTGGCTTTTATTGTGATATAAGATATGAGGTAGGAGTCTAACTTTCTTTCCTCAAAATTGCTATTGTTATGTTCCAACACCAGATTATAAACTCCATGAAGGCGAGTGTCATGTCTGTTTTGTTCACCCCTATACCTAGTGCCTGTCACATAGGAGACCCTTAAGGAATTGTTTTGTTGTTAAATGTTTAACTAGAAGGCAAGTCAGGGGAAAATAGTGCTTTGTACTAGTAGTTTTTAACACATGCATCAGATCACCTGAGAAACTTTTGTAAAGTCTGTGTTCAAAATATCTGTTTTGCTGTTTTACTGTTCTGTAACACACATGAACTCATTTGCATATGGCAGGAGAATATATTGATAAAACATGGAGGTATCAGTGGTTCATAAATGATTTTTCTCTGCACGTTAATGTTTCAAAAGCTCTCAGGATCAAGCTGTCCTATTAATTAAAAGAAGTAGCCTTCATGATGTCTGAAGACCTTAAGAAGATTTGAAAATTATTGCATTCAAGAACTGTTCTGCTTTTCAGTATTAAGCAGATTCAAGTGTCAAAAAGAAAACGTGAAGATAAATAATATCGCCTATGTTTTTCTCTGCATTTTTTGTTTTTAAAGGTTGATAAAGATGGTTATACCCTGAGTTGTGTTTTTTAGTTTTTTATCTTTTTAATGTTTGTTTCTTTATTTTGAGAGAGAGAGAGGGAGAGAGAACAGGGGAGGGGCAGAGAGAGAGGGAGAGAGAATCCCAGGCAGGCTCCTTGCTAACACCGCAGAGCCTGATGCGCGGGGCTCAAACTCACAATCCATGAGATCATGACCTGAGCTGCAATCAGGAGTCAGATGCCGACCAGCTGAGTCACCCAGGTGCCCCTGTATTTTTCATTTTGATGAAACATTGTTTTCTGTTAGAAGCAAATGCCTTCAAGGATTTACATCTTAACAGCAGAAGTGTGAACCTCAGAGTTTGAAGCTAGCGAAGACTGACTTTAGGCTGATTGCGCATGACACTGGGACTTTATTATATTATTATTTCTATTAGGATTGTCACTGTTTTTTTTTTTTTTTTTAATGCTCTGTATGCAGAGTTGTACAGGTTTTAAGTAATAGCCATAATCCTATTTTCTCTGGAAGTCTTTTTTTTTTTTTTTAAGTTTATTTATCTATTTTGAGAGAGAGAGTGCATGTGCGATAGGGGAGGGGCAGATAGAGAGGGGGACAGAGGATCTGAAATAGGTCTGTGCTGACAGCAGCAAGTCTGATGTGGGACCCGAACTCATGAACTGTGAGATCATGACCTAAGTTGAAGTTGGATGCTTAACTGTCTGGGCCTCCCAGGGGCCGCACCCTCTCCCCCCCACCCCCCACCCCAGGGTCTTATATTTAGCATTTACTATCACAGAATATGAGGGTTTTTTTTTTTTCAGTAATATACATATTTTAGCTGAAAATCTCTTGTTCCAAGTTGTTTTGGAACAAGTATCCAAGTATAGTTATATGCATTCTTTGTTAGAAATACTGATTTCTCACAGTTACATAGTCATTATTTAATACATTTAGGACTGTATTGTCCTATGAACTATGCTCATTCTAGGCTTCTTAAAGCCTGAAGAAAACAAGTGCTTTAAACTAAAATTTATCTTTGGGGCACCTCGGTGGCTCTGTCGGTTCAGATCTTGATCTCTGGGTAGTGAGCTCAAGCCCCTTGTTGGGCTCCATGCTGGGCACAGGGTCTACTTAAAAAAAAAAAAAATTCATCTGCTTTACAGTATTGCTTATATCTTCACCTTAGCCTGGAAATTAACAGATGATGTGTGTGTGTGTGTCTGCGTGTTGACAAGGTGGTTGGTTTTGGGTGGAGGGGCTTTCATTCTGATTGGAGGTGGAATGGAATGACATATTTGGTTTCCTCGAGGTGTGTGTGCTGTCGCGTGGGCAGATCTGCTTGCCCTTTAGAAGGACGGGCCTAGGTGGTGGTAGCAACAAAAGTTGCTAGGTCATTTCTCTGTCTTCCTATCTCATTATTGGCCCTTGGGGAGGCTGAAAACCTTTTGTTAGGAACGCTTGGCCATATACTAGCTGTTAAGCAGGATGGACACACAGCTTTTACATGGAGTTTACGATTTTTCCCGCCTTGTGAAGTTCCGTTGTAAGGAAATGGTTAAGAAACGGTACCTTCCTTTTTCATGATCGCGTTAGTATTTCCCCAGATGTTCGCCACAGTCTCAGTATCGTTCCATTAAAGGCTGTTCAGCCTTTTTGCCACCTCCTTCTAAATAGCTTTCGGGATGTTCAGAATAGTGATGATCCGTGCAGACCCTGAAAATGGCATAAACATCAGTGGAGTGGAGTGTGTGTGTGCAGGTATGAAATTGCTACCGTAAGACACCAGACAGGGAAATAGCCTTTATGGCTCCGCTAGGTTTAAAATGGACTTTTTCAGGTGAGAATCTTGACGTTAATATTGGCTATTAGTGAGGAATAAACTGTTCTTGATTTTCTTCCCTAAAGGATCCGGCATTTGGAGGCAAACATGAAGCTCCATCCTCTCCAATCTCTGGGCAACCATGTGGAGATGATCAGAATGCTTCCCCTTCAAAACTTTCAAAGGAAGAGTTAATACAGAGTATGGATCGTGTAGATCGAGAAATTGCAAAAGTAGAACAGCAGATCCTTAAACTGAAAAAGAAGCAAGTAAGTGTTTGATTTTACTGATATTTTATCGATATACTAAGAAGATATGTTTGTCTTTCTTAAAAAAGATAATGTTGAATTTTCCATAGTTTTCAACTTTATGTGAGTGGAATCAAGCTTTTTTTTTTTTGCTTTTAAGTTTCCTTCATTGCATCCACTCATGCCCCCCGCCATGTTGTCTGTGTGATTACAGACAGCAGGACTTGTTTGTCCATTCTATTTTTAATGTTATTGGATGAGTCGCTTCTAGTTTGTTGCTATTTCAGTACAGCGGTGCTGTGTTTTTGGTTCACGTATGCACAGATTTTCACGGGCACGCACCCAGGAATGGCATTGCTTGGCTCGAGACTGTGCCCATCTCTGAGTGTATTAGATGATGCCCAGTGTGCTAACACGGCAGTACCATTGGCGCCCTGTACAGGCTCCAGTTTGTGCAAACGCTTGTCTTCACCCGACGAGTTTTTCGCAGTTGGATGTGAAATAGTTCTCACTGAGGTTTTAATTTGCATGTCCTTGTTTAGGAATGAGAGCTTCTTTTCATTTATCTCTGGGTTCTTGCTGTTCCTTATATGGACTGTTATTTTGACATTTTCTTAATTCTAGTATTTCCTAAAGTCTCTTGTCAGTTAATGTATATGGCAGCTACCTCCTCATTTGTGGCCTGGCATTTTGCTTTTTGGGGATGGGAGAATGGAGGATTTTTTTTCTTTTTTGATACTGAAGTTAAAAAATTCACAGAGCATAATACTTATCCTTTTAAAGTATACAGTTCAGTGGCTTTTAACCTATTTATAAAGTTGTGCAACTGTCACCACTATGTAATTCCAGAACATTCTTATCACTTCAAAAAGAAACCACATATCTGTTAGTAGCGGTTCCACCTCCCCCTCTCCCTGGCAGCCACTAACATGCTGGCTGTATGGATTTTTATCCGGACATTACGGGTAAATAGAATCCTGTAACATGTGTGACTTTTTCCTCTTTGGTGCTTTCATTTAGCATGTTTTCAAGACTCATCCATGTTCCGTCCTGTATCAGTACTCCATTCCTTTTTATGGCGGAATAAAACTCCATTTCATGGATACTGTTTATTCATTCACCAGGCGATGGACATTTGGGTCACGCTCACATTCTGGCTGCTATTGGCTGTTAGGAATACTGCCGCTATGACATTTGTGTGCAGGTTTTTGTGTGGACATGTCTCTTTCCGTTCTCTTGGATATATACCCAGAGTGAAATTGCCATGTCCTTTGGTAAATCTGTTTGAATTTTTGAGGAACTGCGAGAATGTTTTCCAAAGTGGGCTGCACCATCTTACATCCCCACCAGCAGTACATGAGGGAGGGCTCCACTCGCTCTACTTCTGTGGCAACACTTTTTTTTTTTTTTAAATAGTCATCCCAGTAAGTGTTATGGTTTTGATTTTAATTTTCTTAATGATTGGGTGCTTGGGTGGCTCAGTTGGTTAAGCGTCCGACTTTGGCTCAGGTCATGAGCTCACGGTTCATGGGTTCGAGCCCCGCGTCAGGCTCTGTGCTGACAGCTGGCTCCAAGCCTGGAGCCTGCTTCGGATTCTGTGTCTCTCTCTCTCTCTCTGACCCTCCCCCTCCTCACGCTGTCTCTCTCACTCTCTCTCTCTCTCTCAAGTGTTTTAATTTTCTTAATGATTAATGGCAGATGTCCTTCATGTGCTCGTTGGCCTTTTGTATATTTTCTTTAGAGAAATATCCAGATTCTTCCCCCATTTTGTAGTGGGGTTATCTTTTTATGGTTGAGTTATAAGAGTTCTTTATGTATCGGGGATACTCAGATATGTGATTTTGCAGGTATTTTCTCTCGTTCCGTGAGTTGTCTTTTCACTTTCCTCATAGTATCCTTTGCTTTAAAAAAGGTTTACCCCCCACCTTACTTGGCTCATTTAAGTATTTAATTGAGCAGCTAGGGAGATACAGAAGGTGAATAAAACATGGTCAAAGAGCCGAGTCAAATGCACAAGTCCCAGAAAGCAAAGAATAAGGTGGTGCTTTGGGAAATCAGGAGGGAGATAGCTTCCAGCCTGGAAGGGGGGTGTGGGTGGGTGGCAAACTGGGAACAGGGATTGAAATTAAAATAGAAAACTTTCGTCTAGATTGTTGATTCTCAGTAGAGACTATATTCGTCTCTCTTTTTCCTCTCCCCATCTTTGGGCTTAATTTACCAAGACCATTCAGCAAGCTTTTTCTAGACTCGCTTGCATTTTTGCTTTAATGCCTTCTACAGAAATAGATCCTTTGGCTGTTTTAAGACTTTTTCCCTCTTTCTTTCTTTTTTTTTTTTTTAAAAGGATTCGTGACCTTTTGATCTTGGTATTAATGGTTTTGAGTCTTTTCCATCCTGGTTTGATGTTTTTGAGCCTTGTAGGCTAGAGTATCGAGCATAGATTTCTTTACTGGCGCTTTTTCCTCAGCTTCCTCATCCTCATCTGCCAGCTTCACTTTTTTTTGGTGGAAACTTGCTGTGACTTACAGGGGCAGATCACTTTCCAGATAGACTCAGGAATTTCACACTTTCATCTCCTTCGTCTTCCTCCAGAGCTATGAGGTGCTGTCCGCAGGCACAGGCCCTGAACCACGTTTAGATCACAGGTGGTGTTATTTCAAAGCCCCCAAGGGAACCTGTTGGCTGTACAGATGCTTTCGAAGTTGCAGTGTCACTTTAATTGGATTGCCTTCACAATTGCCTCTCCCTCAACAACGTGCAATTCATCTTTTGCATCAGCTCCCAAACTGACCATTCTTAAAGGTAGCTGGTGCTCATTTTCTTCATTATCCATTTTAAAGTGATCATCTTTGGCCTTCTCTGGCCTCAGAACTGAAAAGATATTTCTGGGGCCTCACGGGGCTCATGTCTGTGCCCACTGAATCTTCTGTGGGGTGGGGCTCTTGTGTGCAGAAGAGGGCGACTGGAGAGAAATGATTCCTGTGCCAGGGAACAGCCGTGTAGGACTGAGTCAACACCAGGGCCAAACGTTTTTAATTGTGATGAAGCCCAATTTATTTTTTCTTTCATTACCTGAGATTTTGGTGTCCTGTCTAAGAAACTGCTGCATAATCTAAGGTCCCGTGAGGGTTTATGCCTTTTTTTCCTCTGTAAATTTTGTTGTTTTAACTGTGATATATAGGTCTTTGAACCTAATTATGTTTTTTGGTGAACAGAATTTGTTTAGATTTTATAGGAGACTTTCCTGGAATCCTGAAAACAGTTGACTATTTGTCTTTTTAAAATCTTCATAGTTTTGCATTTTACATTATTCTGAATTCACCAGAAATTGAGTTTTTAATATCTGTCTCAAGGTGTGGGTCACATTCATTCTGCTACCTGTGGATAATTAATTGCAAAGTTCATCCTTTCCCAACTGTTCTACAATTTTAGCTCTATTATAATTCAAGTTTGCGTCTATAGATGTGTTGATTTCTGGGCTTTGAAAATTCTTATTTATTGCCCTTTTGTGGTATTCATGCAGAAATACAGTATATATTCTCCTAATTACTAGAGCTTTATAATAATTCTTTTTTTCCAGTGAGGGAAGCCCCACTTCTAAAGGCGTGTTTTAGCTATTTAAAATTTTTTAAAATCTCATGTAACTTTTAGATTCTCTAAAACATCTTTCTGGAATTTTCATTGGAATCATATGGAGTACACAGATCAATTTGGGAAGGATGAATTCTTTATGCCATTGAGTCTTCCATCCATGAATATGGTGTATCCATTTATTTAGGAGGTCTTTCATGTTTTATTACCTTCTGTCCATAAATAATCTCTATGTCTTTTATTTAAAAACACTAGGCACTTTATATTTTTGATGCTCTTATTAATAATGTCTTTTTAAAAATTACATTTTTTGCTACATTTGACATTTTTTATAGACCAGGAGTCTCCCTAAATTATCCTTTTATTGCTAATTTCTCATTTGTAAATTCTTTTGGGCTTTTTAATTTTTTTTAAAATTTATTTCTGAGAGAGAGAGACAGCGTGAGCAGGGGAGGGTCAGAGAGAGAGGGAGTCACAGAATCCGAAGCAGGCTCCAGGCTCTGAGCTGTCAGCACAGAGCCCGATGCGGGGCTCGAACCCACGAACCAGGAGCTCATGACCTGAGCCAAAGTCGGACACTTAACTGACTGAGCCACCCGGGCACCCCTAAAGTTTATTTATTCTTACACAGGCAGAGAGAGTGCGACTGGGGAGGGTCAGAGAAAGAGGGAGAACCTCAAGCAGGCTCTGCACCATCAGCGCAAAGCCAGTGTGGGGCTTGAACTCACGAAACAGAGATCATGACCTGAGCTGAAATCAAGAGCTGAACACTTAACCACTGAGCCATTCAGGTGCCCCCCCCACTTTCAGTTCTCAGTTTTTATCCTGTGTATTTTCAGCCTTTTATTTTAGGTTTATTCAAGTTCATGGTTGTTACTTTCCTGGTCAGTGAAACCTTTTATTATAAGGCAATGACATTCTATCTCTTGTAATGCTTTTTACTGGAAAATTTGTTCTTCCTGATACTGACATAATTAGATCAGCATTCTTTTGGTTGATAGTTTATCTTTTTTCTTCCCTTTACTTTCTGTGCTTTTACATTTAAGATATAGCTCTTATATAGGTATATACCTAAAGTTTGGTTTCTATCCAATCTGACAACCTCTCTTTCCGCAGGATAATTTAGTTCTTTTAACCTGATTATAATGATTGGCAGTATCTCAGTTGTTTTTATTAATAGTTGCCCTTTCCTTTTTTATGGTATTTTTGTTTTTTTCAAACCTTATATTGGATTGATTATTTGTCTGACTACATTTTCTTTATTCCACTAGTTTGGATTTGATACACTATTTTTTTGTTTATAATGGTTCCCCTTAAATTTATCAGCCCTTTTAACTTGAAGCCTAAAATTAAATTGTATCCTAATCATACTCTTGAGAAGTAAGAGGGCATAAAACTTCTTGATTTCTTTCTGTTTTCTCACAACTTTTATGGTACTTTTGCCATTTTTTCCCTAGTTTTTTCTTGTTTTATTTCAACCACCGAAGACATTATTTTATACAGTCAGTGTTCATTTGGGTTTACCCACATATCTGTCATCTTATTTGCTCAGCATTCCTCCTTGCCAGAGAGATCTTCCATTTGGGGGTATATGTTTCTGCTTAAAGAACATCCTGTAGAATTTCCTTTAGTGAGGATCCATCAGTTGGCAAATTCAGTATTTAGTTGTTGAGACTTACATGTCTTTTATTTATGCCTGTTTATTGAAAGATATTTTTATTTGGCATATGATTCTTTGGTACCACCACTCTGTCTTCTGGCTTCCACACTAAGACATCGGCCCTCAGTCTAAGTTTTATTCTTTTGTGGATGGTCTGAATTTTTTCTCTGGCTGCCGTCAGTATCTTTGTTTGCTGTTGTTTTTACTATGATGTATTAGGAGTGGGTTTTTGCTTTTATTTTTATTTATTTATTTACTTTTTGAGAAGGGGGGGTGAGAGAGATGTGGGAGGTAGAGAATATTAAGCAGGCTCCATGCCCAGCGGGGAGCCGTACACAGGGCTAGATTTGATGACCAACTGTGAGATCATGACCTGAACTGAAATCAAGAGCCAGATGCTTAACCTACTGTCCAGCTGAAGATTTACTGGGCTTCTTGAATGTGTTAGTTTTTAATCTGTTCTGGAAGATTCTAATTCATAATCTTTTTTTTTTTTTTTTGTTAACAAAATTGTTTCCTATAGTTTCTTTGTTCTCTTCTCAGATTCCTGTTAGATGTAACATCTTACCCTCTTGTCTTCCATGTCTTTTTATTGTTTTTTTCTTTCCCAGTTGGTTGTTGCTTTGGGCTTTACTGTGGGCGGTTTCTTCATTTCTGTTTTGTAGTTTGCATTTCTCTTCTCAGTTATATCTAATCTGTCAAATATATATTTAGTTTCACTGATGTTTTTATTGCTGGAATTTCTCTTAGGCTAATTTTTAAATCTCATGGAAAAAAGATTACCTTTCTTTAAAATGTTGAGCAGACTTGTTTATTGAGTCCTACTAAATTTATAATAATATGTCTGACAGTTCTTTTAACTCTTAGTGGGTCTGATTCTGCGAGTTGGTCTGATCTGGTCTTGTCTTTAGTTTCTTCACTTGTAAAATGGTAATAATATAGCTAATAATACTAGCTACCTTATGTGATGGTTGTGATGATGAATATATTGTTTAATATGTGGCATATAGTAAATGCTCAATGATGTGTAACCGATTATAATAATTAAAAATAACAAAATATATTGCATGACCATTATGAGATGTACAGGAACTATACATTTTACTGAGAAACATAAACAACTTGAGTAAATAAAGAAGCCTACCATAGATGCATAGAAACATAGTATTCATAAATGTTAACTTACAGTGTTAATATCATTAACACATAATTGTATATGTTCTGTACAATTCAAAAATTCCAACTAAATATTTTAAATTTGCAAAATTATTGTAAACTTCATGTAAAAGAACAAATTAAATGAGGAAAAGTTTGTTTGAATTTTTTGTTTCATTTGTTTTTAGTCTTTCTGTTACAATGGTTTCATCCCAGGACTACTTCAGTTTTAAGAACAAAATGCGATTTCTGGAAGTTGGTTTATGCCTTTCTCCATACCTACTTAACAGGGACCCTCAAGGAAGGCTTCTGAGCAAAGCTAAGAGAATGGTTGAAGAACTCAACCCCATAAAAATAATTTCACAACTCCAAATATCTGTCTTTAGCGTATACAGATATCCGCTTGCCAAAGCACTTTGAATTCTAAGGTGGAAGTGGTCATTGAAGCTTGTCTCTTGGAGGAATTTTATCCTTATGTTGGGTGTGATCTGACCTATTTGATTAGGTGTCTTGATTCTTAGTCTTAGAAACTTATATTCACAGGACTATTTCTCGAGCATTTACTGTGTATCAGGCTCTGGCTTAAGTGTTGAAAGATAAAAAGCAGTGAACTGACCAAAGTCTCTGCTTGCTTGAGTAATAATAGTTGGTAATGTTTACTGACTCTTTATAGTTGTGATGCGCTATATTGAGTTATTTAATCTTCTCCAAAGCGTATGTGATAGATAGGATTAGTGTTTCTGCTTTATGTATGAGTTTATACAAGTTTATATACTTGTTCAGGATTGAAATAAGGCCTAGAAAGGATCCTAGGGTCACAGTGCTTGTAAAGAGTGACCTGAAGGCTCAAACCCAGGCAGCGTAATGCAGATAGCTTGCTGTTTTGTAATTGTATCCAAACTTGTAGTTTTTTGCCAGCGCCTCTTGGCTGCAAAACATACAGGCTGGCGGGGGGGCTGAGCATGGTGCTGTTCTGAGTTGAGGATTATCTGTAAGTGCTATGCTGCACTATTTTCCGATCAGACCTCAGCACATATGTGGACCTATGACATACAAACGTGTTTTTGCCTGTGCTACAGAAGCTCATTGTGATGGAAGTATCTGGGGTGGCTTCATAGGTTGAGTTTCTCTTGTTTTGCTTTAAATTTATCAGAATTCAAATATAAAAGGATTTCTCTGTCTGATGATTATGTTACATAGTTCTCAGTCAAAATAAATCTGATTGGATTTGTTAGAACTCTTGGGTCCATTAGACCCTAGTAGATTAAGAGATTACCCTATAGAATTAGCAAAACATTGCTCAGTAGCGTGTGTTATCTCTGGCGATTAATTACTGGTAGGGGCGACGTGCATCAGATGCCTGATTCTTTCTTTCTGGGTCTCTTAGCAACAGCTCGAAGAAGAAGCAGCTAAGCCTCCCGAGCCTGAGAAGCCCGTGTCCCCTCCTCCTGTGGAGCAGAAACACCGCAGTATTGTCCAAATTATTTATGATGAGAATCGGGTAAGCTCATGCCTTTTTTTTTTACGGCACACAGGCCTTTAAAAGCGCTTGACTCTGTCTTGTAAAATTATCCTTGTGTTCTGTGGTAATGTTAATTGGATTAAAACCTGATTTCTGTTGTAATTTTTAATGTTCTTAAACTTTGACTAAAGCTTGATGTTTTTTCCTTACAGATCAAAGTTGATAGCTGTGTCATAAATTAATCTTTATATATAAATTTTATATATAAAATATATAATTTATATATTATATTGCATAAATATTAATGGGAATATAATTTTACCAACTAAGTCTCTCTCCTACCTTACAAAATTGGCAAGCAAGTTTGTAGCGCATAATGCAAAACAAGGCATTATTCTGTCGGTTTTCACTCTGTAAGGGACATTTGATGCCAACTACTGACACCATCCCATTAGAGACGGGCCATTGGATATGGAAATAATGTGCATTATCAGCTTTGGAATTGACAGCTGGGCTGTAGTTTGAATCTTAGTTATAAAGTGTGAGGCCATTGACTTATAGGTAGACTTTGTTTGCTATTTAAAAAAAAATGTCTTCTTTGATATTCATAATTAAAAGCGTCCATCGATTTAGGAAAGCCAGGCCTCAATTCTATGAGTAATTTTGTGATGTTGAAGTTAGTTTGTGGCTGGAGTCCAGCCCAGAAAACTTAGCAGTTAAATGGAAATTGATTTCACCTTAATATAAAGCAAACTTTCCAGTACAGCTGCTTAACGCTGGGCTTCCAGAAGTTCCCAGTCTAAAAAGGAATATGATTCAAGTACTACGGGAGAGAATCAACTTGTGAGCTAAAGACGATCACGAGGTTGAAGTTGAGATTGTTGTTTCAATTGATTTTGTTGTGAGTGGAGTGATCATGATCAGTATGTTTTATACAGGTAGCCTGTACCTTTATAATAGCTCAGGTTCTAAAGGCGATTGGCCTTAAGGGCACCTGTGAATTGTTACATAAACATTTATAAGAATGATCTTAGACTCAGATAAACACGTATGTGTGAATATTAGATGGGAACCTGAAAGTCATCAGATATCTAATGCTTGGGATGATGGTTAAGTGTCACAGGCAGGTAAAAACAGGGCAATTTATATCATTTTCTTGGCTGGGTTCAGAATGAGTCCAATTTATTGAACGGACAGAGCAGTCTCCTTGAAGAGCTGTTTGAGTATCTGTCCAAAGAGGATGAATGGCAGTAAGTGGAGTGAGTGATAAGGGCAGCCTCCTGTGTTGCCTAAAGGGGCAGTGACTCTGGTCAAGCAAGATGTGGCCCAAGGTTGACAGGTGCGCCCTTGTTTAAAGAAAGCAGAGAACATGTGAATCTCCGCCTTAAAAAAAATACTCTGTAGGACAATAAAACACCTTTGGGCTGATGGGCATCACGGCCAGTTTCTGACCTCAGAGATAAAGTAAGTGGGGATCAGAGCCAACAATGGAAAAGAATCTTGGAAAATAAAATGTTGACTTCTTAGTGTGAGTCAGTTTTCAAAGAAATTGGATTCAAGGATATTTATTAATTGATGGAGTTTCTTAATTAGCCTTGTCATTAGTAGTGCATTTTCTGGTTGCCTAAGCTGTGAGCACCGAATATTATTGAACAAGATCTGATGGGGAGTTTACCTTGTGCTCAAGTATATATATGTGTACATAAACACACACAGACACACACAGACACAGACACACACAGACACACACACACACAGACACACACACAGACACACACACACACACACACACACACACACACACGCTTTCATTACTTAGTGCAGTAGATATTTCTTGATGCCCAGCAACAAAGCTGGAAACTTTCAGACCTCTTCTTTGCCCTATAGCACCCGTGTGTTCAGATTCTGTGAAGAATTCTAAGAACTACCAGACTTGAGATCTTAGTGTTAGATTTGCAGTGAAGGTTCTATTTCATTGATAGGTAACTGTGGAAATCCTCATTTTACAAATCTCTTGTTTCTGATTGCCCTGCTACTAGTCTGCGGCGGTGGTGGATTTGGAGGGGAAGCCACGAGAGCGTGGCTGGGCCCGGAGCCCGGGCTTCCTCACTGCTGCCTCACCGTGCTGCCTTGTGTAAGGCCTTCGCGGCCTTTTTAGCTTTCTTTAATGAATGACTTAAGCTCCTTTGATACCAGAGGGAAGGAGAGATGGCCCAGGGCAAGCGGACGTTTCTCTCTTGTTCCTTTTGTGGCAGCAGTCTACACTGCTTGGGAATTCAGTCCAGTTGGCTTAAGAGATGGGGGCTGTTGTCTTGTATTAGGCCTCTTCGGTTTCTTTAGAAAGTTAGTGGGAAGGGGGCACCTGGGTGGCTCAGTCAGTTAAGGGTCTGACTCGGGCTCAGGTCATGATCTCAGGGTTCATGGTTTCAAGCCCCGCATTGGGCTCTGTGCTGACAGCTCAGACCCTGGAGCCTGCTTCAGATTCTGTGTTCCCCCCCCCTCTCTGCCTCTCCCTTGCTCGCACTCTGTTTCTCTCTCAGATTTAAATAAACATTAAAAAGACGAAAAAAAAGTGGGAGGAAGAAAACTACCCAAAAGTGGCTGTTTAATTTGAAAGTTGGTTTCCTGAGAGAAAAACTGTCTTGCATCATATTTAAACTTTAGACGGCGATTTATTTAGTCTCTAAATAGACTCTTCTGGACTGTTTTTAACCGTTCAATTTGCTGTTACTCTCCCCAGTTGTAGGATCCAAAAATATTTATAAATGCTCTAATTTCAGAATGATAATACATATAGAAAAAGGTGTGCCTGGAGGGCAGTTTTCAAAAACAGCTTGTTTTATATTTTGATTGCGTGATTTGCAAGTTAAAGTGACAACAGATGAAAGAAAAGGATCGGAGGTAGAAAGTATGTGCCAGCAGCCGCTAGTCACCTAGGCCCGGGTCCTCGGAAGTCTGATGCCCTCTCTCGGGCATGCTGTAGGTTTAGTTAACTCACGCGGAGCGTCCTTCCCACCCCTGAATAGTGCTCTCGCTCGTCAGAGCTTCTCCCTTCCTCCTGTGGCAGTAGCTTATTTGAGCCCTCATCACTTACATAAATAGTGAGTTTTCCTTCCTTCAGTCGTTTTTCTTTCTAACGAGCCCTTCATATTTGAAGTCCAGTTACGTGCGTCCCCAAATAAGACCTTTTGATTATTTCCCTCTCTCTGCAGAATAGCCCAACCTTTTCATCGGTGCCAACATGCCTGCCTGCCTGGCTGTTGGCCCGGGCCTCGTTTCTTAAATCTGTCCTATCACAATAGGTTTGAAAGTCCCCTTTCAGTTGTTAGTACCTTTATCCCAGGGCCTTGCGCCTGCCTTCAAGGCATCGGATCAAGTGTCCTGTCTTGTCTGATTGTTCCTGGACTTCGAGACCCTGGTCAAGTAGCATTTTCCCTATGAAGCTTTCAGGACCTTTTTGTTGTTTTCTTGGTATCTAGCAAGCACCTGGCACATAGAACGAATCAACGTGTTTGAGGAATTAAGTACTTCTGTCTATAGACTTAGACTAAAAATGACAATATGGAAATGTGAGGGCTTTAAATTAAAATGTTTGTCTGCCAAGCTTGTTAGGTTAATATGTTCTTAGCAACTAAACCAACTTGAAGTCAAATATTTAATAAAACTTTGCAAAACTTAAGTCTTGGGGCCTGCAAACATCCTAAATACCAGCTTTTAAAATTAGCTCTGGAAAGGTAAGTGCCTTTACGTAATAGGATACTAGTATTTGCCAGAATATAATTTTACTCCCTTGTCTCAGTGGTGTTTGTGTACAGTTCCACTCAGCCTGCCTGTTCCTGGTGTATTCTCTAACACAGAGTGCCTTGAGAAAGCCAAGTTAAGGGGCTCCTGGCTGGCTCAGTCAGTAGAGCATGTGGCTCTTGATCTTGGGGTTGTGAGTTTTTTGAGCCCCACTTCAGATATAGAGAGTACTAAAAATAAATTAATAAATAAACTTAAAAAGCAAATTTACAAACTGGTGAGTGTCGTGTCTGGAGAAAGTTAGTTGCAGGCACAACTAAATTTCCAAGTTCGTCATCTATGATGATGTTATTTGCATGCTAGTTAATATATGGCTAAAGCTAAAAAATTTGAATTTCGTGATAATTACATTTTGACTTCTGGAGTTAGTTTGACAGTTACCTTAGAACAGTGATTTGTTCTCAGCTGGAGGCTGTTCTGGTTGTTACACCTTGGAGGATAGACAGAGTGCTACTGGCATCTAGTGGGATACTGCTAAATATCCCAGAATGCATAGAGACAGTCCCCAGAACACGTATCTGACCCAAAATGTTCATAGTGCCAAGATTGACCAATCTTGCCTTAAAACTGCCTATAGAAATAGGATCTATTTGCTAAGCAAATTTAATGGAGCTTTGTAGTTTTATAGTCGACATTTTTGATAGATTTATGTTTCATCTTAATAACCTTTTCGGTTTCCTGGAGTTTGGAAAGTGCATTACTACTGTTGTAGTAGTAATTTTCCCATATATATATGAAATATATATATTTCCCATAATATATATGAAATAAATATTTGATTCTGATTGATAAATGAGATGAAAAGGAGAATGTTTGTTTTAAGGGAACATCTTTCTACTTGGGGAATATGAGTACCCATTCCCATTTGTGTGCCCCGTCGGAAGCCACGGAGGGTCTCCCAGCAGCAAATGCGCTGCGGTGCGGCCTGCGCAGCCGGCGGGGAGCCCTCGCGGCACCCGGGCTGTGGCGGCGGTGACGGGTTGGAGAACCGCGGACGCATTCGGTAGGCCCGCAGTTCCAGCTCAAACATCGTCAGCATCAAATTTGTTATATTTCATTTGTCCATTCAAGGAGGATGTCTGTTAGATGGCACATCCGTCTAGATCAGTTTACTTTTGAAAATGGACTGTAAAAAGTAACAATTCAAAAAATATATCAATCAGCACTTATTTACTACTGAACATTTGAGTAATTCAAACTAGTTGTTTCCTCTGTTCAGTGATTACCAAGGTTTTCTTGTAACTAGAATATAAGCTCATTATAAGGTTTTCTTCCAAGAGCTCAATTTGACTTACGCCACTAAGGACTGGTGACTTTATGGTATTTTATGTTTAGAAATTTTTATTAACGACAGTATGAGTCAAAGTGTTGAGGGACTCATTTCTAAGAGTGGATCTGTGTTCCTTCTCCCTAGAATCTTGAGATCTGCTCACCGTTAGGAACTTAACAAGTCTTTAGGTGTTATTTCAGTACAAAAGTGAAGCATTGACTGAGTTTTGTGAGGAAGCTGTGAAAATAAAAGAGGATATTTCAGCCATTCATGTGACAAGAATATTTGGGAATACAGATACGTTCAACTCTAGAGTAGTCTTTGGGTAAATATTAAATTGGTAGTGGTTTTGCACTTAGGTAATATAATTTTTAATTGTACAATATAATGATGTCTTTATCTGTAGAAAAAAGCAGAAGAAGCTCATAAAATATTTGAAGGTCTTGGCCCAAAAGTGGAACTGGTAAGTAAGAAATTTCTTTTTCTTTTTATGTTTGTTTATTTTTTAGAGAGAGAGAGAGAATGAGAATGAGAATGACTGGGGGAGGGGCAGAGAGGGAGACACAGAATCCGAAGTAGGCTCCAGGCTCTGGGCTGTCAGCACAGAGTCCGATGTGGGGCTTGAACTCAAGAACCTCAAGATTATGACCTGAGCCAATGTCAGACGCCTAACCGACTGAGCCCTCCAGGCACCCCAAGAAATTTCTTTTTTAACATCAAGTGCTGTTTTCGTAATAATTTTTCTTACGGAAAAGAAAAATTTTTCTTATGGGATAAGATGGAATACAGTCTGTCTACTTTGGAACGAGGGTGATGTGGCTGGGCAGTATGTTGAAAATAATGCCATATAAACTTGGTTACCTTTGCAGAAGTATTATCCTGGGCTTTAAATTTTTTTTTTTTTCCCCCTGAGGAGCCATTTAGTCACACCAGGTAAAAGCAGGAAGAAGGAGTGAGAACAGAAATAGGAAGCCCTTTGGACCATGTGTTCTTCTTTGCCTTAGAGATGAAAAAATCTGAATAAATGTATTTCCTATGGGCTACAGTGGATTTATAAACATTTTTACAGCAGTGCCATTAATAGGAGATAGGGTGAAGAGAATTGATCGGGGACTGGAAAGTCTGGAGGTTTTAGTAGGGCATGTGTCGTGTAGACACATGAGTGCTTCACCTAGGATTAGGTGAAAATATAAATTGTTTCTTTGTATTTTCATAGACGTGTGTACAACATTTTATATGTCAATATTTGATTTATTTTATAGCCACTCTATAACCAGCCATCAGACACCAAGGTGTATCATGAGAACATCAAGACGTAAGTATTTATCATCTTTGGAGTTCTTCAGTTAAAGACCATATATTCTATAAAGAGATCATTTTTATGTTATCTGCTGACATATTATTATAATATAGTGTAGGTGTGTTTTAGATTTGTGTAATTTGCTGTCGTTTTACTATATGTTATCTTCCTCTGGCTTCTTGGGGGTTGGGGTAACAGCTTTGAGTTTCCGAGGCCAAAAAATGAAATAAATTATTGCATAAAACTAGCTGGTTTTATGATCTGCTAGTAAAAAAGGTGAATACTTAACATTGAAATGGCTTACCTTGAGGCTTGAATTTTTTGCCTCCTGTTTTGTCTTTTTTTCAGTGGAGTACCTGCAAGGCGCATGATGAAGTAAGATAATGAAGCTTTTTCATTTAAGACTAGTGATGACACCGTCCCCCACCAAGCCACATCTGCCATTGCAAAGTAGAAGTGCCACGGATCATTTTATCATTATTCAAAATCCTATTCTAGGGAAATCCCTTCCATGACTCTTGCTAATGACGGTATTTGTAGACCCTTCTGCCATTTAATGTCCTGGTGCCTTGGAAGCGCTCTGTCACCTCACGTGGGTGAGGAGACTGCTCCACAATGTAGTTTGTGTAGCCTTGCTCATCCTAGATGCTAGGCCTTTCTGGATGCAGATTCTGAAATAAGAGCATAAGTGCAAAGAAAACCTAATTTCTCAATCTGATCGAAGTAAGAGAGGAAGCTAGATAGATTTTTTTTTTAATTATCATACTTTAAGAGAGTTGAGGTGAATGATTCTTAGTTTGTAACAAAAATGTGATATTTCTACTTTATGTTTTATTAAGAATAATGATAAGAACATTTTAATTATCTACGAGTACAGTAACTGATGAGCACATTGCTATTTATATATCATCTATATATTTTTTCTTTGAAAACATTTCTTACTGAGAGTATGTACAATAATTGACTACTTTGCAGAATTGGTGGCAAATATAATTTGCATGGTAGTATGCATGAAAACAATGGAAATTTGAATAATTTTAACTTTTGTTAAGTAAGTGGTTTATAATAATAGTCATATAACTTAGAATTTTTCTGTGAGATGCTACTGTGGTCTTGACAACCCTTAGAGGTAGGTTTAGGCAAAACTCAAAAAATATACCTTGTTTTGGACTGTGTAGCACTTTTAACATTTTTTTGCAAAGGAGAAAAGCAGCTAAAGTCTAGTTGGCTGCTGTTAATGATTTTTTTCCCCCCACCAAGCTTCAGTTATGTTTGTGTTCTGTCTTTTCCCCATTAGTATCAGCTGGAGGGCAGCTCTGTCTGATTTATTTCATGTTGTCCACATCGCCCCACTGTGGTGCTTAGCACACCATCCCGGGATGGGTTACTGACTGGCTGACTTCTTCAAACTTAAATCCTAGGAAACCTTTTAAATTATATTTATCGATTGCCATTTGCTTTTGAGTAGCGCATAATGAAAATGAGAGCAAACTGAATTATGGTAGCGTTTCCACTGTACGTCAGCTCGTGAGATAATCGTTTGCTCAGCTGCATGCATCCGTATGAATCGTGTGGTAGCTCTTCTCTCATCGCCGTCATTTGCTTTGTATGAAATAGCAAATATACCTTTTAATAATTCTTTTCATGTCTTGGCTACTTTCCCATATAGCCAGCTCCTGACTGTCCATGCTAATTTGAGTGGAGCCAGTGTCACTGTTAGTCCTGAGTGGCAGATAATCCAAAAAATTACTTCTACTTGCCTTGGCTTTGTATTTATATTTGAATAATCAGCTTGAAATCCTTTCTGGAAGTAGGTGGGGTATAAATATTTATATTTGAACCTGCATGTCATTGTTTTTGAAGATCACAATGCTTCACATTTAAAAAGTGTAACTGTTTCATTAAGATGCAAGAGAAGTCTTCCTGTCTCTCCATGACTTCTTAGAGTGGATTGTATCATTTCTGTAACGGAAGAAAATCTTCTGTGTAAAGCAGAAGTCCCTTCTCTCTTTGTGGGTGTACGTTCTCCCTAGAGGGGAGATCGGCACCATACCTGGGGCAGGGAGGTAACTTTAAAAGCTTCTTCTCTTCTGCCTCCCCTCCTCCAAGAGCGCACAAAGACGCTTACATGACCAGAGTTCTTAAGAAGAATCAGTAACGGTGTAGTTAATAACGTGAAAATGTTTGCATTATACTTGGATGTCATAATTGAAAATGAAGTATTTGTATCAAATCTTGCTGTAGAGTGGGAGGAATTTTAGTCAGTTCTAATTATTGCAAAAGTCTTATTTTGCAGGGTGAAAAAAAAATAAGATTAACTTTGATTACATCAGATACTCCTAAGTGATCTTTGCTTGTTTTTCAGTGTCTCTGAAAAAAAAAAAAAAAAAAAGTGAATGCATTATTAAATTATGCTTTTTCTTAATGTCATACAACCATATTTTTCTCTTCTAGAAACCAGGTGATGAGGAAAAAACTCATTTTATTTTTTAAAAGAAGAAATCATGCAAGAAAACAAAGGGTGAGGTCCTATCCTTTAACTGAAATTTGTACAACTTTCCCATTCATGCTCATTTAGGCATTTACTTTCCCTTTATTAGTGAGAATGGCTCTTGATTATATTGGAGAGAAGGTGGTGATGTAGAAAGTAACTATGGGTAGAACTTAAATACAAATGTAATCCTAGCCAACAGTCGACATGTAATGTCATTATCAAATTAATTTCTTTGGCCATCTGTGTGTAACATTTTCATCTAATCGAAATAAAGAAAATGGTGAGTAGTTAAAAGAGTTATGAAGGAGCTAGGATGTTCTACATTTAGTCTCTCAAAACCCTCAAACAAACGTGGGTAAGTTACGGTCATGCTAAGTAGACATTACTGTTCGTTCTTACTAGGAACCAGGTCAGCTAAAGTTCAGCTTTTTGAAATTCAGACACTTTTTCATATTTATGACATGACTCGCAGTCCAGAAGTTGGGTGGTTATGATCTTCATGGAGATGAAGTTACAGAAAATACAATGCCAGTGTACTACTTTCCACAATGCATTCGTGCTCAATTTAGACAAACTTGGTTCGTTGAAATTCACTTGCTTAGCAAATAGATGATGTTCTTTTAATTCACATCAGAAATGCACCATGTATGTTATACTGAATGACGTGACAGTTTAATGGCTTGTAAAGCTCAAGCAAGAGTCAGCAGCTTTTACTCGATCTACGACTTCTCATGTAATTTGCCAGTCCAGTCCTTCAGATGCTATCTGAAATCACTATTTTTTTGCTTTGTTTTGGCCAAAATCATACAGATATCAACTAAGAAATCAGCTAAAGTATTTTTTCCTTCCAGTAATTTTGTAATTGTGGTAACTGCTAAATTCACTGTCTGGTGATGCAAACATGAAAGCATAGACTTTGTTTTTGGCCTTCACAGAGTATGTATATAACGTTTCTGTGTGCACTGATTTGTTTAATAAATATCTGTTGGCTGTTTATTCTGTCCCATGTATTATTCCGCAGAGGTGAGCAAGATAGCCATATGGCTTTAGTCCTTAGGGAGCCTGCCATATAACTGGCGGAGACAGGTCAGCAGGGACTTACAGGATCATGACTGCACTGTGGTACAGGACATATCGAGGACTGTGGGCCCGTGTACGAGGGGCAGCTGACTCGCCATGTGCAAATCATAAAAGGGGAGTTTGGAGGAAAACCAGAAACTCCGGAAATTTGCATAGGCGCAGCTTACGTGAGGGTCTGGGAGGTGGAGGGAGTGGGGTAGGTTCAGGCTGAGCTGCACAGCCCCTGAGGTCCACCTGAGAGACTTTGGGTTAGGTCCCAACAGCCTCTTTTGCAGTGTTTGAACTGAGGAAGTGACATGTTCAGGTTTGTATTCTAAGAATTGGCATCTGGCTACACCATCAGAATGTATGGGAGACATTGAGGAGGCGCTGACTGCGATGTAGGTGAGGGATGATGTTGGCTTGGACTGAGCGGGAGACATGGAGAAAGTGTGAGGGATGCATAACACGTACAGGAGTTGGAAAGAATGACTGAGAAGCGTGTGGGGGTGGGGTGGGGTGTGAGGAGGATAATGTTCTCCGCTCTAGTGCCACTTTTGTGAGATGACCAGTGTTCATGGTTTCTCCTGAGTCCTTCTACACTTTTTTCTGTGTGTTGACATGTTCATGGTTCTGTGCTCCTCATGGAGGCTTCTTCTCAACTTAAAAAATGAAATCATACATTACTCTTTTCTCTAAAAGGATTGACTCTTGATTTCATGTAGTTCACTGCATTTGTTTTTATCATAAAGTACAACCAGTTTCTGACTTTTCCAAGACTATCAAAAATGTGTGTTAGATACCATTATTTATAGTAACAAAAACCTTCCAGTAACCAGAACCTCCAGCAGCAGAGGAAGGGTTGAAGTGTGAGTCTTTTCTCTGAGAGATTGGAAGGAAAGCACCAAGATGTTGATATGATTGCTGTTGGGTGATTGGGATTATGAACTATTCACACGTTTCTATTATTAATTTTCCTTTTTTTTTTTTTGTTTTTGTTTTTGTTTTTGACAATGAAGACCTACATTGTTATCGGGAAAATAATAAAAGTAGCTGATCAGCTGCCAGTAGTGGCTCGTTAATGAATTAATTTGTATTAGTCTTAAAGTTAACAACAACAACAACAAAAAAATCCAGCCAAAATGTGCTTGTTATGCTGACCTTCATAGGAGACAGCTCTTTTCTCTCTCCTCTTTCAGATGGAGGACAGCTTTTCATTCACAGTTGAGTGCTAGGCCACGTGTACTCCTTCCTGACTTAGCCTTAGGAGTAGCATTTACTTTAAAGTATTAGGTTTGTCAGGATGACAGAGTTTAGTTTAATTATTAATTTGCTACGGGTATTTAATAGGAACAAAAAATCTGCCAACGTTATGATCAGCTCATGGAGGCATGGGAGAAAAAAGTGGACAGAATAGAAAATAACCCCCGGAGAAAAGCTAAAGAAAGCAAAACAAGGGAGTACTATGAGAAGCAGTTTCCAGAAATTCGAAAACAAAGAGAACAACAAGAAAGGTTTCAGCGGTAAGTAGTTTAGTGTTTCGTGGCTATGCTCTTCTCCTGGCTACTGGCCAGGCCCTTCTCTCCGAAAGAGTCTCTCTTGGGCTCTATCACAGTCGTACTGGTTATCTGAATCTGCTCCTAAGAAAGGTCTCAAAGAACTTTGATTTTGAATATAAAACTTCATTATCAGCTTGCAAAGATTATGTCTTGGTGGATTTAATATATTTTTTTTATATTTAGTGATGCTGTTCAGTCTAAATTTAGGTGAATATCCTGAAATTCTTTTTTATAATTTTTTTTAACATTTATTCATTTTTTGAGAGACAGAGACAGCGTGAGAGTGGGGAAGGGGCAGAGGGATAGGGAGACATAGAATCTGAAGCAGGTTCAAGGCTCTGAGCTGTCAGCACAGAGCTCGACCCCATGGACCGCAAGATCATGACCTGAACTGTAGTCGGCCACTTAACCCACTGAGCCACCCAGGTGCCCTAGTTCCTCTGTTCTTGAAGATCCTCATTCCTTTAGAAATGATAGTTAATAAGAATAGACTTAAAACATTTCTTCATCCTTCATTACCTAGCAAATGGCCAAAGAGTATGCAGATAGATTGCTAATTAAGAAATTCTTTGGTATTGGTAGATAGTTCCTGATTTGTTTTTACTTTATGTTATTTAAAACAAAATTTTTTAAATGTTTTATTTATTTTTGAGAGAGAGAGAGAGAGAGAGAGAGAGAGAGAGAGAAATACAGCGTGAGCAGGGGAGGGTCAGAGAGAGAGGGAAACACAGGATTTGAAGACAGGCTCCAGGCTCTGAGCTAGCTGCCAACACAGCACCCGACGTGGGGCTCGAACCCACCAACCATGAGATCATGACCTGAGCTGAAGCTGGGCACTCAACCCGGGTGCCCCTTGTTTTTACTTTAGAGAACAAATATTTTGCAAAAGTAAATGCTTTAGAGTTCTTCTCCGCTGTGTCTTGTAAGAATATATGCAAGCCTTAAGTCTTTTCATCTTGATTAAGTTTCTGTGAGGGACGATGGTTGTTTTCCCCCCCTCTCTTTAAAAAAATATTTAATGTATTTTTCAAAGTCTGCTGTCTACTCTGGAAGGCAAAGATTACTATTTGAAATGGAAATGTCAGCAATACCTGTGGTTTTCCAGAAGTTTCCCATAAATGGTTCTGCTGTTTGAATTTGGACATGTAACCTTTAAATCTTAATCTCAGGGGTACCTGGGTGGCTCATTTGGTTAAGTGTCTGACTCTTGATTTCAGCTCAGATCACGATCTCACAGTTCATGAGTTTGAGCCCTGTATCGGGCTCTGTGCTGACAGTGTAGAGCCTGCTTGCGATTCTGTCTCCCTTCCTTTCTGTCCCTCCCCTGCTTGCTCTCTATTTCTCTCTCTCAAAACAAAACAAAACAAAACAAAACAAAAACTCTTAAAAACAAAAAATAAAAAATTTAAAAAAATCTTAATTTCAACATTTAAATTGTTCTTCTATAGAATTCTAATCTTCAGGCATATTACTTAAAAGTAGTGGCTCAATAGCATTTCGTCTCTGACTTCTAGTTGGTGAACAACGTCCCATTCAGAAGAGTAATGTATATAAAAGAAACTTAATTGGTGTTTTCTTTATGAAATGCCTTTAAATATATTTATAATTTCTTTCTTATATTTAGAGTTGGGCAGAGGGGAGCTGGTCTTTCAGCCACCATTGCTAGGAGCGAGCATGAGATTTCTGAAATTATTGATGGGCTCTCTGAGCAGGAGGTAAGACAATTAACTGAATTTTTAATTCATTGATTATTCAGGCATTTTAGCCGCCTGCCCCAGGAACTCAGGGTTCATTTGTACACCAATGAGGGAACATTTATAGAGCTCGGACTGTTCCAAAGACTGGCCAACCACTGAACGTTTTAAACCAGGCAGTCGCACGATCGTGCTGGCATTTTACACAGATGGCTCTGGCAGCTGGGAGGCCTGGAAAGAGGCGAGGAGGCTGTTCAGATAAAAATAAGGGCCCGAATCAGGGCAGCAGTGGCAGGGATGTATGGCAGCAGACTGACAGGAGAGACTCCTCGGAGGTGGAGTGGGCAAGGCAAGATGGATTGAGAAAGAAAAGTGGAAAGTGACTCCCCGCTTTCTAGGTGAGAAGATTGAGCTAGTGCTGCCATTTTCTGGAAGAACAAAGGAGCACGTATTTTGCGGGTACATTGAGTTGTGGACCTGAGGGGCGGGTGGGTTCTCCAGAGTGTGCTGTCTAGCCAGGGGAGTCTGGGAGAGAGATTCGATATGGCATCAGTAAATCTGGGCTGAAGAAGAGGAAATTTCAGTCCCTAACATGAGTCTTTTTAGCTGTTGTTCAAACTGTCTCTGAGGGTTGGTCCAGAAGCCAGGTCCTGTTCATTTAGTTTTAGATTTTAAGTACTGTTTTTTTCAAAACCTAATCTGTGGTATCAACTATACTTTGATTAACACACACACACACACACACAAGTAATGATCAAAGACGGTGACTCAGTGCTATATATTTCAAAATTTGGGGTCATAATCCCTGCCATGATGACTAAATGTGTCAAATTTCGTTGCTTGCTTTTTGACTGCTTTCATTAGGGCACGTCTATAAGCTTCCAAAACCAGTACCACCTGAGGTGACGTCAAGCTAATGTGTCTGCCCAAGCCGTTCTTTGGTGTTCAGACTGATTGAGAGTACCCCACAAAATTAGACACTTTGTAAGGCCTGAGTGTAAGGTGGTACCCACTTCTGTGAGGAAAAGATTTAGGAAAATGAGACCTTGCTTTGTGTTGGGGCCAATACCTGTAATTTTGGTTAAAGGTTTTTCAGAGAAATTTGTGCTTATGAACTTAGGAACTTAAACTCTGGGGAAGACCTAATTGTATAGATGTAACAAAGTTTTAGTTGAAATTCTAAGGATAATAGTCTTCAATTTTCAGTGGGGAGATTATGTAAGATTCGCGAGAAGTATTACACGCGTGAGTTTAATTAATTTAAAATCAACACCCTTAGGATTTGGTGCCTGTTTGCTTTTTTTTTTTCCTATTTATTGGTCTCTAAATGACATTAAGATTTATTGTCTAAAATGACGTTAACGGGGCGCCTGGGTGGCTTAGTCGGTTAAGCGTCCGACTTTCGCTTAGGTCATGATCTCGCGGTTTGTGGGTTCGAGCCCCGCGTCGGGCTCTGTGCTGACTGCCAGCTCGGAGCCTGGAGCCTGTTTCAGTCTGTGACTCCCTCTTTCTCTGACCCTTCCCTGCTCTGCTGTCTCTATCTCTCCTAGAAATAAATAAAAACATTAAAAAAAAAAAATGACGTTAAGACTTTTAAAAATAAGACTGTTAATGTAATTAAATGTTTCTTAAGATCGCTATTTCAGTGAACCTGCCCTTACTTTGTGTCCTTTAGGTTGAAAATTTTATTATCTGATGTGCCTGAATGGCTTAGTTGGTTAAGCATCTTATTCTTTTTTTTCTTTTTTTTTTTATATATGTTTATTTGTTTTGAGAGAAAGAGTATGCAAGTCGGGGAGGGGCAGAGAGAATCCCAAGCAAGCTCTGCACTGTTAGCACGGAGCCCAGTGCGGGGCTCCATCTCAGGAAACTTGAGATCACGACCTGAGCTGAAATCAAGAGTCAGGTGCTTAACTGACTCAGCCACCTAGGTGCCCCTCAGCGTTGGACTCTTGATCTCAGGGTCATGAGTTCAAAATCTGTGTTGGGCTCCTCACTAGCCGTGAAGCCTACTTAAAGAGAAAAATTATTACTTGAAGTATCTTCTTCTTTTAAGAACTCTTTTCAAATTGCAGTAGTAAGGGGGCACCTGGGTGACTCAGTCATTTAAACGTCTGACTTCAGCTCAGGTCATGATCTCATAGTTCGTGGGTTCGAGCCCCAGGTCGGGCTCTGTACTGACAGCTACCTCAGAGCCTGGAGCCTGCTTCAGATTCTGTGTCTCCCTTTCTCTCTGACCCTCCCCTGCTCACGCTCTCTCTCTCTCTCTCTCTCTCTCAGAAATAAATTAAAACAAACAAATTGCAGTAGTAGGATATAAAAAAAAATAACATGTACTCTCTGTCTCTATAATTCATTTAATGAGCGTTATTTTTAATGTTTGTTTATTTTTGAGAAAGAGAGAGAGACAGAGCACAAGTCAGTGAGGGGCAGAGAGAGAGGATACCCAGAATCCGAAGCAGGCTCCAGGCTCTGAGCTGTCAGCACAGAGCCTGGTGTATGGCTCAAATCCGCAAACTGTGAGACCATGACCTGAGCTGAAGTCGGACACTTAACCGACTAATCCACCCTGGCGCCCTTCATTTAATGAGTGTTTATTAGATATATGAGTAATTAATATATGTTAGGTGTTAGGATATACACTACTATTGACATTAAATTAATATGTGGTTTTTCTGGCTTCTATTATGATAGCTGGTCTGTGGCCCTCTTTAAATTTTATTCTACATAAGTTATGTTTACTTTTTTGTTTGCTTTTGCAGAATAATGAGAAACAAATGCGACAACTCTCTGTGATCCCACCTATGATGTTTGATGCAGAACAGAGACGGGTCAAGTTCATCAACATGAATGGACTTATGGAAGACCCTATGAAAGTTTATAAAGATAGGCAGTTTATGAATGTTTGGACTGACCACGAGAAGGAGATCTTTAAGGACAAGTAATTTAAACTTTAAACTATTTTCTAACAAGCTTACATAAATGCACAAAAAAATATTTGGCATTCACTTGTAAATTGAGCTCTTTCTCCAAAAATTTGGCCCCCTTTTGACATTTGAATGGATCCTGGGGCAAGTAGAGAATGTAGATCTTCCCATAGCTTTGTAGATGGGAACATAAGTAGTAACAGGTAAGAGCTGAACTGGGGTTACAGAGTCATGTTAAGTGTGGCGCCCAAACTTGGGTGATGTCTGAGTCACCTGAGGGGTGCTTTTTAAAAGTCCAGACTTGTGGGCTGTACCAGAAACCAATCCAGTGGTTCCTGGTGGATGGTGCCCAGGAATTGGTGCCCTTAAAAGACTAGTGATCCTCCTGTTGTTCCTCAAGATGGCAGTTAGGGACCCCTGGGAAATAGACTATACTAATATTTTTGTTCCCAACGTCATTCCCTGCCCCCCACCTCTTTTTAAGTTGTTAAAATGTTTGTGTGTGTGTGTGTATGTGCGTGTTGTTGTTTTTTCTCTTTTTTTAACTCAGGTTTATCCAGCACCCAAAAAACTTCGGACTAATTGCATCCTACTTGGAAAGGAAGGTAAGAAATGGTTTGCATTGAGAATGTTTATAGGTTTGTGATAGTTGCTAGTTTTAAGTTTTGTGCTCTAATACATTGATATAGTTAAATAAAATAGATTTTTATAAAGATTCGCATGTGACTAGTATAGTGATATTTATAATTATTTAACAGCGTAAGCACAGAACATAGTCTGATCTGCATAGTTAATGAAAAACAGCCCGATACTGGATTTTCCTAGAAACACATAGACTGCAATGCATTTTAAACATTACTAAGTTTCCAACCAAAATATCAGAATCTTGACTGTTCCCTGAAAAATTTTCCCACAGTGGATTGGGTGTAGTCTTTTATTTTTATTTTTTAAACATTTTTATTTATCATTGAGAGACAGAGCATGAGCATGAGCATGGGAGGGGCAGAAAGAAGGGGAGACACAGAATCTGAAGGAGGCTCCAGGCTCTGAGCTGTCAGCACAGAGCCCAACGTGGGGCTCGAACTCACAAAACGCAAGATCATGACCTGAGCCAAAGTCGGAGGCTTAACCAGCCGACCCACCCAGGCACCCCTGGATGTAGTGTTTTCGAGCAAAATATTTAAAGAGAGATTTTGAATGTTTACATATCTGCAACAAGAAAGAGAATTTAGTTCCTCCTTAATAAGGAAGTGCTTGAATGTTTCTGATAGCTTCTGGTATCTTTTACATAATTTGGATTAGGACAAGTGTAATTGTCCATTAAAATAGTAAATATAATGAATATATTTTTAGAGCCTAGATATGCCTTAAAATGCTAGCCATATGTTTCCCCTTCATTTATACCTTGAGAATACCAGAGATTTTCCTTGAAAGTGTTACTTGATTCTTTAAAGAAAAAAATAATTTCTTTGGCTCTTCAAAATATTTTTTTCCCTTATAGAGTGTTCCTGACTGTGTTTTATATTACTACTTAACCAAGAAAAATGAGAATTATAAAGCCCTAGTAAGAAGGAATTATGGAAAACGCAGAGGAAGAAACCAGGTGTGTTTCATTACTGTGTAGAAGGTGCTTCAGGCTTGGTGGAGATGCGGAGACCAAAAATTTTATAACCGGAGCCTCGTACTTAATAAAGTGTATTTTAGGGATTGGCTGGGATCATCACTAGGATGTTATGAACATGTTACTATTTTGAAATTAACGTATATTTAATGTGTTACATCATCTATTTTGAATGTACTGGAAGTTTCTAGTATGATAATATTAATGAGAAACGTTTTATACTTCTATATTACCTAACTTGTGCCTGTCAGTGTTAACAGTGACAATGTAAATAGGGGACCCATAAGACCTCATTTAATAATATCTTTACAAGCCCTTTTGTCTAAGGAGGGGCAGGTAGAATATGGGAGGAATACAGAGAAACCGGGCATGGTAAGGATCGTAGAAGATAGTTTACTGCAATCCGGGGGACCTGACTAACTTCAGGTTAACTTCCTTTCTGGAGTTTAGACAGTTTATCTTAAAAAGCACTTATCTTAAAAGATCGTTTTCCATACAGTGCAGTGGACGCTTTCACAGTTGCAGTTCACTCCTTCAAAAACTATTTTCTCCAGAATAAGAGATGGGCCGCCGTCACGGGGTGCCTGTGCGTTGCCGGCGTGGCTGCTGGGACAGGGCTGTCGCCCGTGCTCCCGGCACCCAGACTCCTCTCTCACGGCAGCCGCTGACCGTGCTCCCCGCACCCAGACTCCTCTCCCACGGCAGCCGCTCACCGTGCTCCCGGCACCCAGACTCCTCTCCCGCGGCAGCCGCTCACCGTGCTCCCCGCACCCAGACGCCTCTCCCACGGCAGCCGCCGGCCGTGCTCCCGCACCCAGACGCTCTCTCCGCGGCAGCCGCTGACCGTGCTCCCGCGCAGACGCTCTCTCCACGGCAGCCGCTGACCGTGCTCCGCACCCAGACGCCTCTCCCGCGGCAGCCGCTCACCGTGCTCCCCGCACCCAGACTCCTCTCCCACGGCAGCCGCTCACCGTGCTCCCGGCACCCAGACGCCTCTCCCGCGGCAGCCGCTGACCGTGCTCCCGCACACCCAGACTCCTCTCCCGCGGCAGCCGCCGGCACCCCGCCTCTGCGTGCTCCCGCACCCAGACGCCCTCCCAGGCACGCACCGTGCTCCCCGCCAGACTCCTCTCCCACGGCAGCCGCTCACCGTGCTCCCCGCACCCAGACTCCTCTCCCGGCAGCCGCTCACCGTGCCCCGCGCCCAGACTCCTCTCCGCGGCAGCCGCTCACCGTGCTCCCGCACCCAGACGCCTCTCCCACGGCAGCCACTCACCGTGCTCCCGGCACCCAGACGCCTCTCCCACGGCAGCCGCTGACCGTGCTCCCCGCACCCAGACGCCTCTCCCACCGCAGCCGCTGACGGCCGACTAGCGTTCTGAGCGTGTCCCGGCTCCCCGCACGGCCGCCCTGGCTTCCTTAGCCGCCCCGCTCTCCGGATACAGGTCGTTTGACCCGGGTCTCGTGACCCGTAGCCGGGACCTGCTGTGTTTGCCGGGCCGTTGTTGCCTCCAGAGTTCCCCTTCCTCACGGGGCAGGATGCGATGGCATGTCTTTCGGAGCAGTATTTCTTGGTCACTGAAGGTAGAGGGAGTGGTTCCCGACCCGGCCGTGCAGAGCCGCATAGGTGGAGGGAGCCGAGGCGCCCTCAGCGCGCAGCCAGGGGTGGTGAGGGGGCCGCAAGCAAGGTGGGCGGAAGGGGAGCAGTGGCGGCGGTGCAGCTCTGCCCCCCCCAACCCCCCCTGTAAGATTTGCTAATGAAGAGTGAACAGAGAAATGGGTGAGGAGGGTGGAAAGGGAGGAAAGAGGACCTTGTTCGCCGACGCGGCCAGCCCTGTGGACACAGACAGGGACGTGGGCTCCACCACGAGTCGCTGCCCGACGGGAGCAAACTGAATGTTGGCAGTGAGGCGGGCAGTGCTGTTCTGCTAAAAGGCACCGGGGCTTCCCACGGACAAAGTGGAATCAAACAAATTAGCTAGAGATGCTAGAGCCCAGCTGCAGTTTGAACAAGTTTCAGCTACAGAGTATTGACAAGAGAGACACAGAATCCAAAGCAGGTTCCAGGCTCTGAGCTGTCAGCACAGAGCCTGATCCGGGGCTCCAACTCACAAACTGAGATCATGACCTGAGCCAGAGTCACATGCTTAGCTGACTGAGCCAGCCAGGTGCCCCTCAGCTGCAAATTTTTAACAACAGCTTTGTTTCTTCTTACCACCTGTTACTTGTAACTTGAATTGAATTGTCAGAAGTTATATATTTCATACTTATAAATTGTTTCAATTTTTCAATCCCAGAGAATGTAAGGGGACAATTTGATATTTATTGCATCTTACCTTTGTAGGATTAGCAGTCTGTTGCTTGTGTTGATAGAGGAGAAAGCTCTAGCAGGAAATTCTGTGTGACAGAGGTTGTCTGTTACCCTGAAGCCTTCATTTTCCGTCCTAAAGTGCCCTGGGACACCATGTCGCTGCTCTCTGTGGCATACTTATGCTTGATCAGTTCCAGCCGTGTTGGTGTTTCCTCTGCACATCCCTGTTCTGTGTGCTCACACTTCTAGCACGTCCCAGAATGCATTTAAGGAACTGAAATTGTCCATTTGTGCCCTCACCTTGACCCTAGGTAGGCTCAGTTTGAGGTTTCCATCAGCCTGTTCCTGTCCACGTTAGCTTCTGCCTTATTACCTTGAAGATTATTCTCTAGTTTTATATTTTTTCTGGTTGTTTCACTGGGAATTTGGGAAAGGAGAGTATTGAATTATGGAAACATAGCACCATCTCAGACCAGAAGAATCTTCTCTCTGTTTCTTTATTGCTTGTGTACTTCATTCCATTTGTGTCAGAATAGATGCACAGGTTTTCCAGAATTAGGTGGTGTTAGTTTAAAGGCTCGTGTTCGTAGAAATTAATGACATTAGAGCTGATGCCAGAGAGAGGAGGAGCCATTGGACTTTTGAGCAGAAGAGCAGAATCAGATTTTAGTAGTGGCTGGATCATTCTGGCTGAGACTAGATTGTGAGGGAGGCTGAGGCAGAAGCAAGGAGACCAGCCAGTAGGTTCTGTTAATCCTGCCAGTGGCGTGGACTAGACTGCAGTGAGGGAGGTAGGGAGAACCAGTCCGTTTCTGGATGTTTTTTTTTTTTTACTGTTTATTTTTGAGAGCACGAAAGACAGAGTACAATCAGGGAAGAAACAGAGAGGGAGACACCGAATCTGAAGCAGGCTCCAGGCTCTTGAGCTGTCAGCACAGAGCCTGACGTGGGGCTCGAACCCACAAACTGCGAGTTCATAAACTGAGGCAAAGTTGGACTTAACCGACTGAGCCACCCAGGTGCCCCTCTGGATGTATTTTTGAAGGTGAGGTAAAATCCAGGTTTTGCCGATGGATTGATTGTGGGGGATTCGAGGACAGTTACCAAAGGTAACCCAAGATTTGGCTTGTGGGGTTGCCATTTACTGCGTAGGCATCACTGAAGGAGTGGCAGATGTGGGGGTAAGAATTGGGACATGCCGAATTTCAGATACATATTAGATGTCCAAGTGGTGGTGTAAGGTGGGCAGTTAGACGTAGAAGTCTGGAGTTTACGAAACAGATCTGGGTTGGGAATGTATAATTTGCTGTATAGAAAAAAGTTTAGAAAGACTTCTTTTTTTAAAAAAAAAAAAGAATCTTGTTACAAGAATTTTTAAATTGCTTTGCCTTGATTTTACTTTGGTAGATAACAGAGATCCAACTAATTTGAAAATCACTTTCCTGCTCTATTATCCAATCAAGTTTGAATCAGTAGGAATTACCGCAGGTAATCCCAGAGCGCTTAGTGCACATTTATTTCAAGGCTGTAGCGTTCTCTTGGTTTATGCCTGATCTTTTCAGTTTATTTGATTTCGTTTCCCACCTCCCCCTCCCCCCCCAACCTCTTACCCAAAGGAAGTATTATTGACTGAGAGATTCCACGTTTGCAAGGTTTGATTTTTAACCTGCTCTCACTGTACAGAACCTTGCATATTGTTTATTCTGAAAATGAGGTTAATCTAAGAAACATAGGGAAATAAGACAGATGATTGTATTTTTGTTAGACTTGTGTTCACAGATTATTACTGGCAAAAGTCTTAACTCACAATTCCATTAGCTCCTGCCTACACCGGTTCGCCGTTCAGCTTCCTAGCATCTCGTTACAGGAGCGAGTGTGGTTCTTCATAAATTTTAGCTGAAGCAGTGAATACATATCAAAGATTAGAAGCCAAAAGCCACTCATCGAGTGTTACTATTTGGGGTCTAGATTTATAAATAGCATGCCAAGTAGTAATTTGATTCTATGTGTAACATTTTTGTTAGAACTAAGAATTTCTTCTTACTTTCCAGCATAAACTCCATCTAATAGGTCTGTCACTTTGCAGCTAGAATTACCACGCTAACTGCCAGTGGCCTACAGTAAAGCAAGTCATTGTTTGGAAACTGCATTCTTCATTTCCAAATACTTTATTACCTTTCACAAGAATTTGTGCCCTTCCTTCCTTCTGACAACATCTTCCTCTTTAAATATGTCAGCATGTTTTGTTTCTTTTCCCCCCAAAGGCACTGAGCAAGCATACACTTATGTAAATGTAGTAACTTTGGAAGTTGGGGGAGTTTCTGGCTAAATTGTTAGATAGACCATAGTTAGACCGTTTTAGGTTTAAAAAGTGGAGTATAAAAAATTTTTTTTTAAACTAAAAGTTGGGCATAATGGAAAGAGCTTTAGACCCAAAGCAGCTCTGCCTCTGTGTGACCTCTGTATCTGTGTGACCTTAGACATGGCCTTTCACTTGCTAACCCTTGGTTCCACATCGGCGAGAGAGGGAACAGTACTATTTCCCTTGCAGGGTTAACATGAGAACGGGGTATGTTGTGTGTGTGAAATCCCTCGAGTGCAGTGTGTCAGGCACAGAGGGAGTGCCCAGTAAGTGGTAGCGACGGGCACCTTTGTAGCCTTCACAGCGGGCGTTTCTGGTGGTTGACAGCTTTTATTCTTCAGGAAAGTAGTTTCAAATTCAGTTGGTTTAAAGGCATTTGTTTTTAAATATATTCTGATAAGATATTTTCTTCTTCTTTTTTTTTAATGTTTTTATTTATTTCTAAGAGAGAGAGAGAGAGACAGCGTGAGCAGGGGAGGGTCAGAGAGAGAGGGAGTCACAGACTGAAACAGGCTCCAGGCTCTGAGCTGGCAGTCAGCACAGAGCCCGACGCGGGGCTCGAACCCACGAACCGCGAGATCATGACCTAAGCAAAAGTCGGACGCTTAACCGACTAAGCCACCCAGGCGCCCCTGATAAGATATTTTCTGTTTACTGCCTGAACTACTCAAAAAACTCAGTGGTTACAGTAGGACTTCATTCTTTTTGTTTCCTGTATGTTTCTAGCTGCCTATAAGCTTATTCTTTTAAATGTCATTTCATTTCTTGCACCTCCTGTCATCTGCTGAGTGGGAATTCGCTAGTCTGTTTTCTGAAGACTTGAGCAGGTTAACAGATACACATAGGGTACACGTAAGTGTTCGCTATTCAGTTAGATATGGTAGAGTCACATCTCAGCATAAACTGCCTTTTGACCTTGCTATAAAGGACCCGGTTGAAATTGACCTTGTTCTTCACTTAATCATCATTATGAAATACATAAAACCTTCCTGTTTTTCATTTGCACTTTCATTTTGTTTTGTAACGTGCTCTCACATTTGTAGTGCATAGTTTGCCGTTCAGCACAAATGCTTCATGTCATGAGATCCTCCCTAACAGAATGAAACCTCTTTTTATTGACTATGAAGCGTTGGGCTTCAGGAGAGAGAAACCGGACAGGAAGCTACTGGGAATGCCTCTATTTGGGGACCTTTTGCTGAATTTCCCTTTGAAACGGTGGACCTCTACTCCAGCCAACCTGCTGAAGGTTTTGAGGGTTGTAGCCTGTTGCCTCCTTCCCAGACCATGGGGACTGACACGTCTCTTTGCAGATTTGCATGCGACAAAAGCAGTTCCAGTCACTTCTTGTTAAAATCAGTGGTTATTCCTCACTCTCTTTACTGCGATCGGTGGTCATTACAGTGGGCCTCGACGCGTGTCACGCAGAGGTGGATGCTCGCCGTACGCTGTGGCCTCGCTGGCTCTCCCTCTCCACCCACTCCTGCCCAGTTCTGTGGGTTTTGCCTCGACGGAGGGTCTCTGGATGTGTCACATATGTCCACACACTGTTAGCGACTCCATCAATGTCTTCGGGTCAGGTCCACGCCTTCTGCAGAATTGGGGGTTGTGCTTCACAAGAGACCCTGCCCTCGTCTTCCCGTTGACTGGGTGAAGCAGATGCTACCTTGCCTTTCAGTCTCTGGCCCCAGGGAAGGGGGAGCAAAGTCAGCTGTTGGCTGGATTCCAGACAGCAGGGAATGGTGGGATTGTTTGCTTTCTTCAAAACACTGGTTGGCATTAGAAATAGAAAAGTATTAGGGAAATAGATTATGTATTCATCAAGTCTAACAGAAGAGTGAACCTCTTTACTCATCTTCTGCTGAGTTGATAGTTCCCTGTCATTTCTTAGGGCCATAAACCATTTTCTGGGTTATGCAGCCCACTTGCAAAGGGCCAGGTTTATTTCTGGCTTGCCATCTTGTTTGTTCAGAATGCTGTATCTGTGGCAGGTTTGTGGCTTGAGGTTATTAGCATTTGAAACCAGTCTTGACACCACTGTGGAATGCTCAGGAATCAGTCTACCTTACCAAAGGTGAATAAAACATCGCCAGTCGTAAAGCAGACCTTGCATATTTGGAGAGTGTACGTATGAAAACCGTCCTGATTTCGTAGTATTTTGTAGTAATAATAAACACTCAGAAGAAAAGAAAATTGGCACTTGCCAGGGTGAGAAATCGGGAAAGTCAGGTAAAGCAAGGGAGGGAGCCGTGGTATTGAAATGATTTAGTGAGGGGTCATAATGGAAAAGTAGATACAGTTCTTCCTGATGGACTGTGACATTTCATAAAACAAAGGGATCAAAGGTCACGATGAGAACGCATAGCAGGATCAACAGCAATGGAAAAGCGGGATGGGTGGGGCACAGGTGGTTGTTACAGAGATTTTCTCGTTTCAGGATCTTGGAGGTAAAGCCCACTGATGATGGCAATTGTGACTTCACCATTGGGGACTTTAATGGGCGTGACCTGAAAGTATTTTTATTTTAAGTTTTATTTATTTGTGTGAGAGAGACAGCATGAGCAGGGGAGGGGCAGAGAGAGAGAGGGAGAGAGAGAATCCCAAGCAGGATCTGTGCCAGCAGCACAGAGCCCAGTGCGGGGCTTGAACCCAAAAAACCGTGAGATCATGACCTGAGCCAAAACCAAGAGTCAAACACCTAACTGAGTGAGTCACCGAGGCACCCCGAAAGTATTTCAGTTGTAGGATATTATGTTGCTAGAAAAGGCATTAGCCATGTAATAAAGTCATTTCTCTGTCCTTAGGAATATACGAGAAGTCAGTCCGTAACACCAAAAGAGATAAAAGGCATTATAGGTAGATTTCTGAAATTTGAAAAAGGAAGTGATTTTTGAAATACTACAGGTCAGCAGTGTTCTGGAAGTGGCATTTGGGAGCAAGAAGGATACAAATTCTTCTTCCTGCCGTGGATCCGAAGAGGGCATGGGGCCTCTTCTGGAGGGGCCAGGATGGTCTTCGTTATCTTAGGGAAAAAGCCAGCTTTGCTGAGTAGGTAAAGGACCTGGAGATGCTATTAAGAGTTCAGGAAAACTTTACCTCACATTAGTGAGTACCTCACGTTGTCTGGTGACAGGACCAGGCAACAGGACAGGCAGTTCTTATGAGGAAAATTGACTCTGGCCTCAGTCAAAAGATTGAGGTGGGAGGGCAAACGCTTTGCAAATAACCAGGATGAGGGAACTTGATTTTTGCTGCATCCAGCACGTGCAGATGCTTCTAGACACCTCCTAGGAACTGGGGATACTTAGATGATGAAGATGGGGTCCTTGTTCTTGATGAGATTGTGACACAGTGAGACAGACAGACCCTGACCGCCAGCTACGGGACGCCCTGCCGTAAGCGCACTGCGAGCAGCTGCGAACCCTGCAGGGGGGAAGGTAGGGAGCCGGGCCGGAGAGCTTGTGGAAATCAAGAGAAGCCTCACAGGAGATGGAGCGTTTTGAACTGAACTTCAGAGGCTGTGCAGGAGTTGACTGGGCAAGGAGGGGTGGAAAGGGTGTTCCAGGCAAAGACATGACATGCTGGCCGCGTCCAGGCGAGTGCAGAGCAGGAAGTAGAGTCGGAAAGGGCGGAGGCTTGCAAGTGGCACCCCCGAGGCGGGCTGCGCGCGTAACGCCCTGGGGTAGTTCAGTCCCCCTGCAGTAGACGGCCTTGGTTTCTGCATTAAGTAAGAATAATACACAAAATTAATTTCACCGTTTCTTTTGGAGTCACAGTTTTAGCAAAGATAATAGGGTCCATAATCTCATTCTCTCCTAGTCTTTGTTCATATACATATTTGTAATTACAGACTGATAATGACAGCTTAGAGATATTTGCATGTTTTATTTCTTTTCACTTTACTATGTCCTTAGTGTGTTTTCAAATTAGTCTTTAAGAAAATTTTTTTTAATGTTTTATTTATTTCTGAGAGAGAGAGACAGCGTGAGCAGGGGAGGGTCAGAGAGAGAGGGAGACACAAAATCTGAAGCAGGCTACAGGCTCTGAGCTAGCAGTCAGCACAGAGCCCGATGCGGGGCTCGAACCCACGAACTGTGAGATCATGACCTGAGCTGAAGTCGGACCCTTAACCGACTGAGACACCCAGGCGCCCCTCAAATTACTTTAGTCTTGATGATGACCATAGCCATCTACAATCGATTAAGTGAATGTTTGCACAGAAGAATAAAAGCATAAAGATGTTTCTTAGAGTATCGTCCATAGTGATGAAAAAGTTGGAAGCACACCTGATACAAGGTATTAGAGGTATCTAAGAGGAAGGGAATGGGTTGGCAAATGACAGGTTATCAGATTGTAAGGTAGAAATGAGATGCTTGAGTGACAGATGAGATGTGGGAGTTACAGAAGAGAGAACCAAACTCAGATTTCAGGTTTCTAAGTGGAATCTTAACACTTTGACCTCTCTGATGGGAGTGTGTGTGCGTGTGTGTGTGTGTGTATGTATATGTGTGCGCACGCTTTTAAGCAATAAATGTGGAATATATTAAAGAGCTTTAGGCTGATTCTTAATACACTATCTCTAATTATAATGTAAGTGACTAATAAGGTAATTGTCTATTAAATTTTTTTTGCAAAGGTATTTATTGTAATTTGCCATCACAGTTTGAGGAGCTGTTTCTTTTACCTTAGAATCTGACAAATGGTGGTTCATTCCAGCAGCAAATTGCCCGACCCTCACAAGAAGAAAAAGTAGAAGAAAAAGAAGAAGATAAAGCAGAAAAAACAGAAAAAAAAGAAGAGGAAAAGAAAGACGAAGAGGAGAAAGATGACAAGGAGGACTCTAAGTGAGTTAAATGATTAGATATTATTCTTATTTCTAAATAATGAACCTATGAAATCCATCAGAGGTATAAAATTTTAGATAAAAGAATGAATGAGATATGTACTTTGACCCTGCAGTAGTTATCATTTGACATAATTAAGGAATGGGATATTCTGGTAAATAGAACTTTTGGCTTAATGGACTTAACTTGCCAGACATGAGATGTTACTTTTCAGAAGGGATGAACTACATACAATAATATACACTCGTCACTGAGATCTGTTGAATGTAATTTAATCCTTGAGTTGGATCTTTTTGGTGTACCTTTGATAGTTTACATTAACGTAAAAATGCTGGTAAATGGTTTTCTTCTTTATAATATCTTACATTCCAGCTTTATTGGTCTTATTTATCATATAGAGTAGACTCCTGGCTTGTTAGTGGTTCTGTTGCTGTTTTCCTGGTTACAAAAGTAATTCTTGTTCATTATAGAAAGTTAGGAAAAGGTTAGGAAAATTAACCTGTGAGTCTGCCACTCAGATGGCTACTATTGATGCCTTTGAGTACATATTGCGGGGAGCGGGGGTTGCTTAGAGCTCAGTTGGCTGTTTTTCCACCAAGGATCAGCTTGATTGAGGCATTATTTACACAGAATAAAATTCACCAATTTTAAGTGTATATGTGGATGTACGTTGACACAAGTATGCACTGGTGTAACTGTGGCCACACCTGTGATGTAGAACATTCCCATCACTCCCGAAAATTCTCACATGCTCCTTTGCACTAGGGGGCCCCCGCCCCATTCCCAGCCTCTGGCAACTACTAATCTGTTTGCCTTTTCTAGAATTTTATATAAATGGAGTTCTGCAGTATGTGGTCTTGTGTGTGTGGCTTCTCTTCCATAGTGGAATGACTTTGAGATCCACGCAGGTTGTTGGCACGTGGCAGTAGTTTTCATGTAGTAGCTTAGTTCCTTTTAATATCCGTTTATTACCTCTGTGACCCTCTTGGAAATACTGAAGGTTTATCTGGTTTTGTGACAGCTACAGCCTCCATCACTCCACTACACCTCCATGACTGTTACAGAGGTGGATACCCATGCCGTTGCCATTCTCATTTTGGCACTTCAGGAAGACAACTATTAAAAACAATTTTGGGTTTTTTTTGTTGTGAAGATAAAACATTTACACTCCCACGAGGTCCGTGGTTCTGCTCATACGGAACTGCCACATCTTGGTTTTTACTTTTTTCTTAAAAGCTCTATTAGCAAACATTCATTCATTAGCGATGTGAGCTAGCTCTCAGAGAGGATGCAGACATACATAAGGTGTGTACTGTTCCCAGGTGGCTTATGATCTAGTAGGGGAAAACCAGGAAAGGTGCAAGTATTATTTAAGAAATGAGCAGAACCAGGAAAGGGTGTTGGGAGATTGAGAGGAGGTTCAGGGTTACTTCCGTCTGGATAATTTATTTATTTATTTATTTATTTTATTATTATTTTTTTAAATTCTTTTAATGTTTTAATTATTTTTAGGAGAGAGAGAGACAGCATGAGCAGGGGAGGGTCAGAGAGAGAGGGAGTCACAGGCTGAAACAGGCTCCAGGCTCTGAGCTGGCAGTCAGCACAGAGGCCGACGCGGGGCTCAAACCCACGAACCGTGAGATCATGACCCAAGCGAAAGTCGGACGCTTAACTGACTAAGCCACCCAGGCACCCCCCGTCTGGATAGTTTAGAGGACTTTATGCAGGAGCTAGTGGGTTCGTGTGGAAAGAACAGAAGGAACAGCAAGAAGTGATGTGCTACATTGAGAAATGGCAGATCATGGTTTCATTAGACTGGAACATAGGGTGGCTGCAGAGGAAAAGTGGAAGGTGGATTGGGGTTACATTATGTGAAGCCTTAATGAAGCTAAAATTGACATTGTTCAGGAGGCTGTGCTGTGAGTTGTTGGGAGTAGGTAGCGGTTTAAGTGGATGGAATGGTTTCTCGACAGAGCTGTTCCGCTAGAATATTGACCCACGGGCAGCCTAGAATGAATGGATCGGAGATGTAAGTCAGGGAAGAGTGGTTTGGGGTACCGAGGCACTGATCAGGAAAGTGGTGGTAGAAATCGAGATGGTGGAATGAATGCGAGAACTGTTACCCAGATGTAACAGCCAGACCTGGGCATGAGATCACATATAGGAAGTAAAGAAACAGGGGAGAGCTAAGGATGATGTCACATCTGTAAACGCGGATGAACATGATCATGGTTGTACTGTTAGCGACGGGTGATGAGAGCCTGGGGTGGAGCAAGAAGCAGAGTGGTGACGGGCATGTTTTTGGACGTGTCCAGCTTGTATTGCTGAGGAATCCGGTGTATTGATGGGCGATTCCAGCAGGTGCTTGGGAAGGCAAGTCTAGATCTTAGGAGCTTTAGGAGATATGAGGTGTGAGGCTAAAGATGCAGACTGGGGGTTGTCCCAGTGGAACAGATGTGAATGGGGTAACCAACCACCCAGAGATGCAAGGCCGGGGCGAGCCTTGGGAAAGCGAGAGGACAGGCAAGAGGCAGTCCCCAGAAGGAGAGCCAGGGTAGCAGCAGGGATGCGAGGAAAGCACGAAGTCCTAAGAGCTCAGCTGAGAAGGATTTAGAGAGAACTGCCCATAGGATTGGTTGCAGCAGGATGATTAATGTGACAAGAGTTGAGAAAAGTCATTGGATTTGCAGTTTGTAAGTCTTTGGTGACTCTTCCCCCACTACCCCCCCATTGGTGACTTTTGACAAAATAACATCAAGAGGAGGCTGTAGTAACAGATTGGTAAGGGAATAAAGAAGTGAAGAGAGAGGGCTACCTGGGAACTTCAAGGGCCAAAGGGGAAAAATTCTTGAAGAGTTGTTTTATTTTGGGGGGAAACCAGTAAGCAGCTACAACAGATCTTTGCTTGAAGTAGATAAAATTTGAAATAAATCAACACCTTCTAGTAAACATGTGCAGCTGAGTCTTTGTGTACTGGCACCTATCCATTCATTCGCAAAAATGTCCTTTAAGGACTTTGTTTTTCAATCTAACAACCCTGGGAGACAGTAGTACAGAGAATAGTCCTCCAGCACTACATGCAGTATGATTGATTGGTTGATTGGTTGCTTAGTTTTTCCAAATGCTGGAGGGAGGTTTGGCCTTAGTAATAGCAACCACATATAATGTTTACTCTGTTCCAGGCACTATTCTGAGCTTTTTATATAAATTGACTCCTTTGAGCCTTGAAATAGCTCTGTGGAACATACGGTTATTATCCTCACTTATAGATGAGAAAAGCTGAAGCCCATGGAGGTGAGGTAGCTTTTCAGGGTCATCGCATGGCTAGAAAATCACACAGCTCTGGTACCAACCCAGGCAGCCTGGCTCCAGACCATTCTCCCAACCACTGGGCAGGGCTGCCCTGTTTGCATATAACAAGCATTGCAGATGGTTGAGAATACTGAGCCTGGTTTAATGAAACCGTATTTATTGTAGATTATTACCGATAGGGTTTTGGGATGGTGTTGGGGGGGCGGTTCAGAACTGACAGCCAAGAATTCTTGAAGACGTCTTCGGTGCAAAAAGGTGATTTTGTTAAAAGCACGGCGACAGGACCCGAGGGCTGAAAGAGGTACACTATACTTGTGGGGGGGTGACTGGTTTCTGGAATGGGGTGGAGGGAGATAAAGTCAAGAGGGACTTCCTAAAGGGATTTTCGTATGCTAAAGACTCAGATTATTGGATGCCTTCTATTGTCAAGCTAAGGTTGTTTTTCCCTCTAGCAAAGCATTAACATTAAAACCATAGGGAGTTCTTGGACTTTAGGCTATTGATGGGGCTGCCTTTTCTTGTAAACTGGTGGAGACTTAGCAGTTCAAGAGTTTTATTTTTGTCCTTTTCCTGTTTCGGGGCCCGGGAGCTCCTGAGGAATGTTACACACTTCGCACCTTGAGGAGGTGGGGGGGGGGGGTTCCAGCTTGTGCTTGGCCCTCAGCTTGCCTTGTGGTGCCTCATCCTCACTACACAAAGGGCATCTGTGTCAGCCCCTCCAATGCACAGAGGACACAACTTGGAGTAAAGGCAAGAAGTCGAGGACCCCGGCCCCTTGGCGAACCCACCGCCTCTGCATGGCAGCTTTTCTGGGGGCTGTTCCGCGGCCATTCGTTTCTTCCTCCGAGTGCTCTATGTTAGAGGGGATTTGAAATGCGGGTAGATTGTAAGTCCATTAATGAATAAAACAGACCTTTGTTAAATATCTTAATTTGAGCGAGTCAGGAGTCAAAACTCTTCAAAATTGGGTTATGGCAACATTTTTCATAAATTTTGTTTTCAGTTAACTGAGAGATTGGGTAATTTCATTTAAATTCTATTAAAGAAATTCGAAGCTGCAACCTCCTTAGGTGTCTCTATCCTTCTGAGTCACACAAAATTCTCGTTTGCTTTTGCTTCCAGAGAAAATGCCAAGGAAAAGGACAAGACGGAAGGTGCAACAGAGGAAACGGAGGAGAGGGAGCAGGCCACACCCCGGGGACGCAAGACCGCCAACAGTCAGGGCCGCAGAAAGGGCCGGGTCACCAGGTCCATGACGAACGAGGCGGCAGCTGCCAGCGCTGCAGCCGCCGCGGCCACCGAGGAGCCCCCACCGCCTCTGCCGCCGCCACCAGAACCCAGTGAGTGGACGAGACCGAGTGAACAGGCCATAATTTTGTTTGGGATTCTGTTTCAGTGCGCGTGTAGGGCAGGAGGGACCTCTGATACCCAGGATCTAGAAATACTCTGAAATTCTGGCCTTTCCTTAAGTTTTTATTTTAATCACCAGCTATTCACCGTGACAAAGGGCCCTCCTTCACCCCATCACGTGTTTCACCTTCTCCCACCCACCTCTCCTCTGGGACCTTCAGTTTGTGTTCTATGGCTAAGAGTCTGTTTCTTGGTTTGCCTCTTTTTTTTTTCCTTTTGCTAGTTTGCTTTGTTTCTTAAATTCCACAGATGAGTGAAATTGTATGGTATTTGTCTTTCTCTGACTGGTTATTTCACTTAGCATTATACTCTCCATTCATGTTGTTGGCAAATGGCAAGATTTCATTCTTTTTTATGGCTGAATAATATTCTCTTGTGTATATATCATTGAATAATATTCGATTGATGGACGGATAAAGATGGTATACCACATCTTTATCATTTTTATCCGTTCATCAATGGATGGACACTTGGGCTGCTTCTGTATCTTGGCTACCATAAGTAATGCTGCTATAAATGTAGGGGTGCGTGTATACCTTCAAATTAGTGTTTTCGTATTCTTTGGGTAAATACCCAGTAGTGGAATTGCTGGGTTGTGGGGTAGTTCTATTTTTAACTTTTCGGGGAACCTCCACACTGTTTTCCACAGAGGCTGCACCAGCTTACATTCCCACCAACAGTGCACGAGGATTCCCTTTTCTTCACATCCTCGTCAGCACTTGTGTTTTGTGTTTTTGATTTTAGCCACTCTGACAGGTGTGAAGTTATCTCATTGTAGTTGTCTTTGCATTTCCCTGAATGGTGAGTGATGTTGAGCATCTTTTCATGTGTCTGTTGACCGTCTGGATGTCTTTGGAGAAATGTCTGTTCATGTCTTCTGCCCATTTTTAAATCAGATTATTTGTTTTTTGGATGTTGAGTTTTAAAAGTTCTTAATAGATTTTGGATACTAACCCTTTATCAGCTATGTCATTGCAGATATATCTTCTCCCCTTCCCTTAGGCTACCATTTAGTTTTGTTGACTGTTTCCTTCATTATGCACAAGCTTTTTATTTTGATGTAGTCCTAATAATCTATTTTTGCTTTTGTTTCCCTTGCCTCGGGATCTTTCTAGAAAAAAGTTGCTGCATCTCATCAGATAAATGATGTGCTCTTTTCTAGGATTTTTATGGTTTCAGGTCTTACATTTAGGTCTTTAATCCACTTTGAATGGATTTTTGTATATGGTATAAGAGAGTGGTCCAGTTTGTCTTTTTTTATGTTGCTGTTCAGTGTTCCCAACACCATTGGTTGAAGAGACTGTCTTTCTCCCCTTTGTTTTTTTTTTTTCCTGCTTTGTCAAAGACGAGTTGACCATATATTTGTGGGTCTATTTTGGGGTTTTCTGTTCTGTTGATCTATGTGTCTGTTTTTGTGCCAGTACCATCCTGTTTTGATTGCTAGAGCTTTGTAATATAACTTGGAGTCTGAAATTGTAATGCCTCCAGCTTTGCTTTTCTTTTGCAAGATTACTTCGGCTATTTAGGGTCTTTTTTGGTTCCATACAGATATTGGGATCTAGCTCTAGATATTGTTTGCTCTAGCTCTGTGAATTTCGTGTATTTTGATAGGGATTGCATTGAATGGGTATATTGCTTTGGGTAGTGTAGACTTTTAACAATATATGTTCTTCCAATCCATGAGCATGGGATATGTTTCCATTTCTTTGTTTTTTCTTAAATTTCTTTTATCAGTGTTACAGGTTTTTGACCTCTTTGACTAAATTTATTCTTAGGTATCTTATTATTTTTGGTGTAGTTGTAAATGGGGTTGTTTTCTTACTTCCTCTTTCTGCTATTCCAGTATTGATGTATAGAAATGCAAGAGATTTCTGTACATTGATTTCGTATCCTGAGACTTTACCAAATTTGTCAGTTCTAGCAGTCTTTCGGGTTTTCTGTTTACAGTATCGTGTCATCTGCAAATAGTGAAAGTTTTATTTCTTCATGGCCTGTAAATTTCTTAAACTTTAATATCAGTGTCTTTTGGAAAAGATCCCCCCCCACCCCCCACCCCCATCTTGCTATCTTAATACAGTGAATTTTCTTTGGACTTACTTGTAACCTTAGTCTGCCTGTCACCTTTTCTGATGTTTTAACTTAGTGTATATTCTAAATATTTTCTAGTTTCTAAGCGATCTTCATTTTTTACTTTTTGATGGCTGTGAAATGTTGGCATTGTGGTCCTGGAGTCACAGTTTCTTGAACCATTCCCTGTTGTTGAATGATTAGGCCATTACCCCACCCCAGCCATCACCTTTAAACTCCTATAGATAAGACTTCAAGGAAAAACAAATCTTGATTCACATAACATTTTTTTTTTTCCTGTTTAATTATTTTTTATAGACAAGGAATACTGGGTCTAAGGGTCTAAGCATTTTTCTCTTTTTTACTGAGTACTGTCTCATTAATTTATAAAGGGATTCTGTTAATGAAGTGTACCATCAGTGGTTCAGTGGTAGCAATTTTACCATAATGTGAGGCAGGAAAGAAACCGGGCTCTGGGAATGGTAAGACAGATGGGCAGGAAATACCTAGACAAGAACATGGGGCAGGTCAGGATGGACCTTGTTTAAATTACATCCTGCTTTGCTTACAAAGTGGGAGCTTACAGAGGTGTTTAAATAGAGGCATGCTATAATTAGATTGGTATTTTAGAAAGCGAACTGGTGACCATTGTGGAGGTCAGGTTGGAGAGAGTAAGGCCTAGAGAGAGGCCCAGGGACCAACTAGAAGGGCGTCATTACACATATTGCACTGGCCCAGGCAAGGGGAGCGTGGATTCAGATTAGAATTGACATACATCCATGGCTGTGAGTAGTAAATGGGAGGAAAGTTTAAAAAATTGGTCTAAGGAGACGGGTAATAATTTGAGTGACTGGGTGGATGATAGTACTATTGTATTAAGAGGGGGAATATACCAAGAGCTCATTTCACGCATGAGAGTCTTTATTTCCTTTCTAAAGTAAAAGAGAAAGTGTTCACTTCCTGATCAATCTGTGTTTCCTAGCCGTCAGGCACTGGGGATGGACAGAAGGGCCTCTGGGAGTGAGGAGGAGATAGGGGTTCAGAGAAGAGGGGAGAACTGGACAGGAAGGGGAGTGTTATTTCTTCTTTGACAGCTCAGGAGAGGAGGGACTAAGCTCTGATACGTATGCAGGCACTGGGTGAGATGGGACTTCTTAGAAAATAAACTAATGATGTTCAAACATGAAGACATGGATGGAGCTTCAAAGAACATTGCGAAAGACTCTAACACTGAGAGGTTTTGAATATTCATTCCCCTTTAGTTGATGGGGGAGAGGTTGCCACCATCTTGTTTCCATAGTTGACCTCACCTTATGCTTCAAATAGGCTTTATGTCAGATAAATAGCTTGGTGCCATTTAATCTGTGAATGAAGGATTGATCTTAGTATTTAGTATCTCTCTGCCTTACTCAGTTCTCTATCTTTATTTCAGTTTCCACAGAACCTGTAGAAACCTCTCGGTGGACAGAAGAAGAAATGGAAGTTGCTAAAAAAGGTAAATGATAGTACTTTAGATTCTTCAGGGTTTTTGTTTTGTTTGGTTTGTTAGGGTTATTAATAATAAGTCAGAGGGACCCAGTTGTTTTTTTTTAATTGCAAAAAGAAGAAAGTTCTACAGCGGTAAACAATTCAGAAGTAGATTCAAGGGTCCTTCAGGATGGTCTGGTAACCTCTCAATGTACCTCATTGTGCCTTGCCTAAGACGTCCACTTTGGAGGGACTGAAGATTCTCTAAACAGTTGTTTTATTTATTTAAAGAAAAAAAATTTTTTTTTTTTTTAAATATTTATGTTTGAAGCAGGCTCCAGGCTCTGAGCTGTCAGCACAGAGCCCAACACGGGGCTCAAATCCACGAACCATGAGATCATAACCTAAGCCAAGGTCAGATGCTTAACCGACTGAGGCCCCTAGGCGCCCCTGTACAGTTTTAGTTTGAGTGTTACTTCATTAGAGAGCTAGTGGGCTATTTTCATTTTCCAGAATAGTTGTGATTAAATGCTATTAAAGTTGTTTTGGAGGGTATTTTAATATAGAGTCTATATTTTCTGTTATTTAAAAGTTGGATTTAACAGTGTGGCACATATTTTTTCAGTTTGTATTTGGTAAGGCATTTGGTTATAAACTAGTAAGAAATTGCAAAGGAGAAGGCATGAACTCAAGCCAGACGAAGATTTGAATTTTGTCTCTGCCACTCATCGTTGTGTGGCCCTGATCTTACTTAACTCTGTAACATTATGAATCTTGTATTTTTCTGTTGTTGCTTATTAATATAGTTTTAAAATGAAGTAAGTTTCTCATAGGATACATAATTGGTTTATAAATAAAAATAGTTTGTTTCAAATAAAATGCTTTGTAGAAAGATTAGCCAACGTTTTGGAGATTAAGTATTTACCTTAAAGTTTCAAAGAGAAATTACTGTAAATGGGTTGACCTTTTACTGACACATTTCAGATTTATTTTCTATGTAATAGGTAATGATACATTTAAGAATCCTATAAACCACCTTTACCAAAAATATAGCAGTTTAAAGTTTTCTGTGTTCAAAATATTTTTATTTGAACTTTATTTGCCATGCTTAGCAAATTTGTGATTTGTTATGATTACGTGTAAAAGATTCACATTTAGAAGATTCACATTTAGGGGCGCCTGGGTGGCTTAGTCGGTTAAGCTTCCGACTTTCGCTTAGGTCATGATCTCGCGGTTGTGGGTTCGAGCCCCGCGTCGGGCTCTGTGCTGACTGCCTGCTCAGAGCCTGGAGCCTCTTTTGGTCTGTGACTCCCTCTCTCTCTGACCCTCCCCTGCTCACGCTGTCTCTCTCTCTCCTAGAAATAAATAAAACATAAAAAAAAATTAAAAAAAAAAAAAAAGATTCACATTTATTCTCATCCGACCATCAGAATGTCATAGTGGAGGGTTGCCTGGGTGGCTCAGTCGGTTAAGCACCTGACTTGGGCTCAGGTCATGATGTTGTGGTTCACAAATTGAATCCCGGAGTCAGGCTCTGAGCTGTCAGCACTCCTTCGGATTCTGTGTCTCCCTCTTTCTCTCTGCCCCTCCCCTGCTCGTACTCTCTCAAAAATACATAAAACATTAAAAAAATGTTAAGTAAAAAAAGAATGTCCTAGTGGAATAAATAGATGTTAGCTCCATCATAGGGTCATCTTTTTCAGGTAGATGCGCCTCCACGTGACTGTTTAGTCTCCATTCAGCTCTGTTCATGTATCAGGCAGGATTTGGAAGTGATCTTTCAGTTGTCATTAGCAAGGAAGCTACTTGAAAAACTGATGTCTTCCTATAAATTGTTAAATTTGTCCTGGAAATTCCTGTCTGGGTACACCTGTATCTAATGCGTATTCCTGTCTGTATAGCTCTCTGTGTATATGTGCATTTATATACCCACATTCCTTCGATAGGTATGTGTATGTATTGATATAATTTGACTAAAAAGTGTCAGATTGCATCAGTTTCTGTGATGCATTGTAACAGGCTTTTAATTTATTTTTATTTATTTAAAAAAACTGTTTAATGTTTATTTTTGAAAGAGAGAGAGAGAGAGCAAGCGAGCGTGAGCGGGGGAGTGGCAGAGAGAAAGGGAGACACAGAATCCGAAACAGGCTCCAGGCTCTGAGCTGTCAGCACAGAGCCTGACGCGGGGCTCGAGCCCATGAACTGTGAGACCATGACCTGAGCTGAAGTTGGACACTTTAACTGACTGAGCCACCCAGGCAGCCTTACAACGGACTTAAAACAAAACAAAACAAACCTGTTTGTTTTTTTTTTTTGAGGGTATTTCTTGATTATGAATAGATTGAAGACAGGATAATTATAAATGTAGTCATACATGTCTTTATTGTGTTACTTATATGATTAACTTTATATTGATAGACTGTCCAAAGATTTAGAAGGACCTAATCACTCAGTTTACAAGTGTTGGAGTTGTTACTCTGTGTCCAACATGGCCCTAGCTCTCTGAGAGACACATAGCAAGGATAAGGTTAAGCCCTTCCATTCATGAGCATGTTGAAAATGTGGGTGGCAAAATAGAGGTGTCAGCGCATTGTGAGCCAATAAATATTTAAGTAAGTATTGAAATATATCAATGAGGGGGCGCCTGGGTGGCTTAGTCGGTTAAGCATCGAACTTTCCGACTTTCGCTTAGGTCATGATCTCGCGGTTTGTGGGTTCGAGCCCCGTGTCGGGCTCTGTGCTGACTGCCAGCTCGGAGCCTGGAGCCTGTTTCAGTCTGTGACTCCCTCTCTCTCTGACCCTCCCCTGCTCACGCTTTCTCTCTCTCTCTCCTAGAAATAAATAAAAAAAAAAAAAAAAAAAAAAAAAAAAGAAAAGAAATATATCAATGAGTAATTGAAAACATGCTTTTAGTGCTAATGATTGTGAATACCATGGTTAGATTGACTTTATTATTTGTCTTGTTTGCTTTATCAGGTGACTGTTGAGTTAATCTTTGGTCTGTTTTTAAAATCTAGGTCTTGTAGAACATGGTCGTAACTGGGCAGCCATTGCCAAAATGGTGGGAACTAAAAGTGAAGCGCAATGTAAAAACTTCTATTTTAACTATAAAAGGCGACACAATCTGGACAACCTTTTGCAGCAGCATAAACAGAAAGTGAGTATACCAGAATCTTTTTAAATTTTGTTTTCATTTTGTTTTTGCTTTGTCTTCGAGCTTGAAATATTGGTTCAGTGAGAAACTTTTTTGCATCTTGCAGTTTTATTTATTGCATTTACCTGTAAAAGGATAGGCTAGTTGCTCGGCACAGGTTGACTTTTTCCTCTGTTTACTGTCCAGGGAGTGAAATTCGTGTTAGCAGTAATGGCGGTTCAGTACTTTTGAATTCCCGTCACGGGATTTGAAAAATAGAAACATTTTGGAGTTCAAATTGAAAAGTTTCGTTGGAGTTCTTCTGACCTTGTTGAACGAATTGATCTGGCATATTAAAACCATTTTCTCAGAAAGAAAGAGTCCCAGAGACAAACACTGAAAACCAGAAGTGTAAATTATTGAAAATTCCTTAACGAGGAAGTTGCAGCGTTCTCATAGTCCACAGAGCTCGTTGGGGACTCCACGAGGTCACAACTGTTTTTGTAAAAATATGAAGAAGGCACTGACTTCTCCCCACGGTGCTGAGTTCGCACAGACAGTGTCAGAGTTGTGGGGGGAGAACGGCGGTGCCTCTGTGGCAGTCGCGGCAGGACCCCGCGGTGCTGCGTGCTCCTCTTCACGTCCAGCGTCTGCAGTTCCAACACTAATATGCCAGCTTCACTTGTCCTTGGGGACGCAGCCAAAATGAGCTTTACGAGGTCTTGACCCTTGAGTGCGGGTGTGTGGGATGACGTGAGAAGTGTGTGTGGCCCTTCCGTTCCACCGCGAAATGCCCTGCTTCTGTCCTGGGAAAGCACTTTGTGGTTGTTTGAACCCCCCTTGTTTTATGGGATGTCAGTTTCAGTGGGAAAAATGACAAAAACTGTGGTTTTCAGACTTGGATCCATAGTCGACATTTTCTTGAAAATAGGTGACCCTGTCTGTCAAAGAAAGCAAGGAGTAGTATTTGCTGCCACTTAAAATTTTTTTTTAATGTTTTTTATTTATTTCTGAGAGAGAGAGAGAGAGAGACAGCGTGAACAGAGGAGGGTCAGAGAGAGAGGGAGACATAGAATCTGAAGCAGGCTCCAGGCTCTGAGCTGGCAGTTTTCAGCACAGAGCCCGATGCAGGGCTCGAACCCAAGAACTGTGAGATCATGACCTGAGCTGAAGTCGGACGCTTCACCGACTGAGCCCCCCAGGAGCCCCTACTGCCACTTTGAAATGTCAAGCTTTCAAGCAAGGTTAGAAGTTTGGACAATTTGTATCCCTCTGCCTGAGCTTACCATCTTACCATCTTACCGAAAAGCTTACTCACACTTTTCAGATGAGATCAGTGGAAATTTAATAGAATACAAAAAGCTTATTGATATGGTTTCAGATTTCACATCATAGTTATCCTTTAAGAGACGAGTATAGTTTGAATTTTGGTACAGTATCAATTATATCCATGGTTGTCTCAAAAGATACTAAAATACACATCTTTTTCCGACTACATTTCTCTGTGAGGCCAGATATTTTTTATTATGTGTTTCAACAAAAACAGTATTATGTCTGCAGATTAGGTTACATGTAGAAGTACATTTGAGAATTGTGATGCTCTCAAGGCAGACATTGAAAAAAATTTCCAAAAACAATAAAAGATATTTTTCACTAATTCTTTTGTTTTGGAATGTACTTATTTTTAGTAAAAATGTTTTTTATGTTGACATAGGATGTGTTTATTGTTACCTTAAAATGAATTCATAAATATTTATTTTCTTAAAGTTTTTTTTTTTTTAGTTTATTTTGAGAGAGAGGGAAAGCACACAAGGGTGGGGGGTAGTCACAGACCGAGCATTCCAAGCCGGCTTCCTGTGCTGTAATTGCAAAGCTGGATGTGGGGCTTGAACCCATAAACCATGGGAGATCATGACCTGAACTGAAATCAAGAGTCAGATACTTAATTGACTGGGCCACCCAGGCACCCCAAATTCATAAATATTTTAAATGTTTTTCTGTTTTAACTTTAAATTCAGTAAATGTCATTTTATATATATATATATATATATATATATATATATATATATATATATATACACACATATATCCTCCTTAGGGTCGGGGGTAAGGGACAGGGAATCCTTAGTCTTGGCTCTATTAAGGCCATCAGTTGATTAGGTGAGGCCCACCCAACCACAGTATGGAGGGTCATCTGCTTTACTCAGAAGTCCACCGATTGAGTTGCTAATCTCATCTCATCTGACAAACACCTGCACAGAAACATCCAGAGGAATGTTTGACCAAGTATCTGGGGTGCTGGGGCCCAGCCAAGTTGACACAAAATTATCCATCAGAAATGTCGATAAAACTTCTTGCTCTAATCGTTTAAATTATAATTGAAATGATAGGACAGCAGGCTTCCATTTTTTAGAGTGTTTTACCATTTTTAAAAATTTCTAGAAAACATGACAACATGTCTAGTACCTTTTAAAACAAAGTGGATGATATATAGGGGTTATATTCTTGAGGTTTTGAATTATTACCTTACAGTTTAGTGAGTGCTGTCATATAGTGAAGAAAATGCTCAGAGAGAGGAGGTTTTTGCATGTGGCTGGAGGGAAGCTGCATGGTGGTTAAATGTTGTCTGTGCATCAATGGAAGGACCTGAAGAATGGGTGGGTATCAGCAAAGGAGGCATATCGCCTTCATGCTGGAAAAATCCACCTAGAAGCTACTATCTAATGCCTGAAAATGTTGCACTCATGCAGTCATTTGCAAGCTTTTTAAAAAGTGTAGCCAGAGGATTCTTCCCTTGCATTCTCTAGGAGCATAGTGATGAATTAAAAAAAGAAAAATTTTATTTATTTAAATCCAAGTTGGTTAACACAGAGCGTAATAATGGTTTCAGGAGTAGTATTTAGTGATTCATCACTTTCACATATCACCCAGTACTCATCCCAGCAAGTGTCCTCCTTAATGCCCATCGCCCATTTAGCCCACCCCCCACCCAATACCCTGCCGACAACCTTCAGTTTGTTGTCTGTATTTAAGAGTCCTTGTGGTTTGTCTCCCTCTCTGTTATCTCATTTTTGCTTCCCTTTCCCTATGTTCATCTGGTTTATTTCTTAAATACCACATATGAGTGAAATCAAATGATATTTGTCTTTGTCTGACTTATTTCACTTAGCATAATACACCCTAGATATATCTGCGTTGCTGCAGATGGCAGATTTCATTCTTTTTGGTCGCCAGGTAATATTCCATTGTGTATATATTTATACACACCACATCTTGATCCACTCAGTAGTGATAGACGTTTGGGCTCTTTTCATACTTTGGCTATTTTCGATAGCGCTGCTATAAACATCGGGGTGCACGTGCCCCTTTGAATCAGCATCTTTGTGTCCTTTGGATAAACACCCAGTAGTACAATTGCTGGGTCGTAGGGTAGTTCTATTTTTAATTTTTTGAGGAACCTCCACACTGTTTGTCAGAGTGGCTGCACCAGTTTGCGTTCCCACCAGCGGTGCAAAAGGGTTCCTCTTTCTCTGAATCCTTGCCAAAGTGATGGATTTTTTTAGCCTCAGACTTTCACCTAGTTCTGTGACACTGACCTTGGGAAATGATTTTTTTTTTCCTGACTGAGTTAATGCTTTACATTGGATCCTACTAGTGTATTCATATGTAAACCAAAAATGAGAAAAAATAAGAAACAGAATATTGGTAATTTTAACAGCTGGGGTAGCAGTAATTTATTTTCCTCTGTGAGGAATGTCCCTGGGAGATGTGTACAGCTGAAGTCTGATATGCACGGGATCTGGAAGGGGTGGAGAGTAGAGAAGTGCAAGGGCTGGGATCCTCCAGGCTGCAAAGACAAGAACCTTAAGTTTCATAGTTAGCAGTGTAAGAGTATAAATATGATAAATGTCTAATGTCTTAAATCAAACTATGTACGCATATTCGTATTACAGATATATGATACTAGTAGAAGAGTGAGCAGTTTTACATAAACACGGGGTTTACAGAAGGGAAAATCCTGTTATAAAAAAGAAAATTTGTCCTTGTTAATAGTAAAAGAAATTCGGTAACACTAGTGATGATTGGCAGCGCCAGTGATCAGATGTTGCGAATGAAATCACAGAATTCTTTTTTTTTTTTTTTAATGTTTTATTTATTTCTAGGAGGGAGAGAGAGACAGCGTGAGCAGGGGAGGGTCAGAGAGAGAGGGAGTCACAGACTCTGAAACAGGCTCCAGGCTCTGGGCTGGCAGTCAGCACAGAGCCCGACGCAGGGCTCGAACCCACGAACCACGAGATCATGACCTAAGCGAAAGTCGGATGCTTAACCGACTAAGCCACCCAGGCGCTCTGAAATCACAGAATTCTTAATGTTAGTGAAGAGAGGTTATTACAGCATTATTAACAATACCAAAACTTAAAAATTGCCTAAATACTTTAGAATTTTAAATATTTGTATAGATTTTTTATGGGATCATTAATAAATATAATTTTGATGAATGTATAGTGTAGAGAGGTATGTTCAGTTTATGATTATAGCAGGTTATAAAGGTAGGCTATATAACCACGTTGATTCATCTTTGTTTTATTTCCATGTATACATATGTAAACAGATACAAAAGAAAGGAAATATATCAGCATACTTAGAATCCCTTGCTGGTTGAATTATGAACAGTTATTGTCTTTAACATAATTCTGGGTCTTCAGCATTCTAGTGAATGTGTTATTTTGATTAGAAAATAAAAATATTTGTTATTAGAAAAATAACATGATTTGGAGAGGGAGAATAGCAGTTTTGTCATTTTTGGCTCTTTTAGCATACATGGTGGTGAGTTGTTTGAAAAATGGTCCAGATGTAACTTTTGATCAGTTTGGTGAAAGCGATCTACCTACACAAAAAGGTCAGCTAGTAGTTCCCTACCGGTAACTGCACCTTACACAGAGCTGTTGTCAAACATGCAGCCTTCTAGGTGTGTATCCATGTTCTACGTTATTTCAGATGTGAAAAGTTTAGTTTTCTTTCTTTTAGTTATTTAAATCATAAATTAGTAACTTTTTAATGTTTGTTTATTTTGAGAGAGCGAGAGAGTGTGAGTGGGGGAAGGTCAGAGAGAGAGAGGGAGAGAGAAAATTCCAAGCAGGCTCTGTGCTGTCAGTGCATAGACTGACATGGGGCTCAATTCCATGAACCTGGAGATCATGACCTGAGCTGAAATCATGAGTCAGAGCTTAACCAACCGAGCCATCCAGGCACCCCTAATTTAATATTCTTTTACTCCTTAGACTTCACGAAAGCCTCGTGAAGAGCGAGATGTATCTCAGTGTGAAAGTGTAGCTTCCACTGTTTCTGCTCAGGAGGATGAAGATATTGAAGCTTCTAATGAAGAAGAAAATCCAGAAGACAGTGAAGGTATCTTAAAGTCTTAAATTTAGTTTTGACTTCCGCTAACCAAATCTGTAATTGTTTGCTTAGTCATTTGACTATTTAAGAATTGTTTCATTAAGGAAAAAGTCATCAGTGTTTTCATGGCATAGAGACCTTAAACTTGAGCACAGTGTATTTATTCAATCAACAAATACTTCTGTAGCACCTGACATGGTCCACTTGCTGCAACCAAAGATCTTCAAAATGGCAGTCCATCATCTAGAAGGTGTTTGTGCATCTCTGTCATTACCATAATTATTTGTCCCCTTAGTATCATCGATTACATGTCCCTCTTTGTTGCACTGAGTTTGATTTACTTCAGTTTTTACAAAGTCTTACTCATATATGTCATATGCTTTTGTATAAGAAGAATTAATGACCCTAGAAGCCCCAGTAGAAAAGAATGTCAACCCAAGAAACTTAAGAAATAAAATCTTTTTGTCACAAAAAAATTAACAACCACTTCCTGAAAAAGTTAATATATTCTTGGGTTTTTGCTAGAGGAAAAAAAAAAGATCCTAATCTGTTTCAATTCACATTACTCTTAAAGTTTCTGTAGTTTTCTTTTGTGAATTGACTGCTCTGATGTGGGGATTTTCAGTGATTTTCGTAGCTCTCTATAAATAATGTCTTAGATATGTTCATGTTTTGTATATGCAAATATTTTTTCCATCTCATTCAGTTTTTGTTTTGATTTTAAATTGCCAGAGTTTAAATTTTGTATGTAATCAGAGTTGTTTATATATGTTCCTTGGTAGACGCTCATATGTTAAGCTTAGGAAGTTCTACACCTTCCAGAAATTTCAGAAATACTGGATTTTGTTTATTTATTTTTTTACAAGTTGTTGGCTTTTATTTAAAAAAATTTTTTAAAGTTTATTTATTTATTTTGAGAGGGAGGGAGAATCCCAAGCAGACTCTGCACTGTCAGCACAGAACCCAAACTCATAAACCATGGTATCATGACCTGAGCTGAAATCAAGAGTGAGCAAGCCGCCCAGGCTGCCCCTGTTGTTGGCTTTTAGACTGAAGTTTTGTTTTGAATGTATTTTGGCCTTGAACAATAAATAGCTTTTTTCCTGTGAGGTTTTGTGGAAAATGAGACTGCTGGAGTGAGCTCACTCTGGGGTAGCAGGGTCGCAGAAGGATGCGTAGACAGTGCATGTCAGGATGGTGTGTCTATAGTACCTCTGAAGAGATCATGCAGAGCTGTTCATTTTCACAGGTTCGTTGCTGCTGGGTCGTATTCCTCGGGTTGTAAATGCACATGGAACCTGTATTGATCCACTTGGGTTGTCACAGACTGGGTGGCTTAAATGTTTAACAGAAATTTATTTTTTCACGGTCCTGGAGGTTGAAGGCCAAGAGCAGGGTGTAAACAGGATTGGGTTCTGGCGAACCTTTCTTCCTGGCTTGCAGAAGAATGCCGTCTTGCTTTGTCCTCGCTCGACCTTCCCGGTGGGCACATGCGCTCTTGGTATCTCTCTTCTCCTAAGGACACTGGGGTCCTGGCGGATTTGGGCCCCACCCTCATGACCTCATTTAAACGTAATTGCCTCCTTAAAAGCATTGTCTCCAAATACAGTCTCACTGGGGGGTAGGACTTCAATATAGAAAGTTTGGGGGGACACAGTCCAGTCCATTGCAAAGCCCAAACCTAATTGTCATAAATATGTTTATTTCAGAGCAGAGAACCCTATCCGTGCGGGGGCTAACAGATTTTCAGAAACTGAGCACCAGAAAGTGACTTTTTTCCTTCTGTTTTCTCCCTGTGACTTTGTCTTGGTGTGAAGTTTTTTTCAGATGGTCACATAAGGTTTTTAAAGTTATGAAATAAGGTTACAAATAAAGTCATAAAGGTAATTAAGGTTAAGTGAAGCATAAAGCTAATGTTTCTGTCTGACCAGGTGTGTGTGTGGGGGGGGAGGGGGGGCACACAATCCCAGCCATACAGGTGGTTCTGTTGTGACCCCCAGACTAGTTTCTCACGAATGGGAAATGAACTCACCCCTAGAATTGTGCGATCTCCATTTCCTGTTGACTGAACGTCAAGATGCCAAAAAAAAAAAAAAGACAGTACAATGCAGTCTACTGTGATTTCATGCTCATTGTCCCTGTTGATCATGTGGCGCCGCTCATGTTCCTGGGAGATTGCAGGCAGTGCGTGAGCAGAGAGCGACTGTGTGCTGCTGGGTCGTGCATTTGACCGTATGAGTCTCTGACAGAGGAGTTGGAGCAAAAATACGAAAATTTGGTCAAAATTTGGATTTACTCTTCTTTTGTTCTAAGTCATTCTTTAAGGGAAAATAAAAACGACGCTCATTTGGCTGGTGCTGGTGAAGCACCCTGCCCTGGAAACACTCCTCCTGTGGCCTGGAGGAAGGAAGTCATCGAAGAAGGGTTTATGACAGGTGATGTCTGCTGCACGGTCACGGTCACGAACATGGCTTCTAATACTGTGAAGACAAATGACTTGTTACCTTGCCCTTGGGTTTGAGGTTTTCCACTGAATGGGAATGAAATGAAGTGAGGCTTTTTGTTAGCCTTTCCACATTTTGGTAGCATCTTTTCGTTAACAGTAATTGCTGCCATATATTTAGACCTTACTAAGTGGGAGGTTCTGTCCTGAGCTGTTGTCTGTGTTTTGTTTTGATTTTGTGTTTACGTCTATGACTTGAATTCCCATGTGAACTCCAGGCTCATGCATCTGACTGCCTTCTTAACATTTCCGTTTGGACGCGCAAAAGCCAGCTTAACATCCGGAACAGACTTTTGATTCCCCACCCCTTTGGGCCTCTTTTCCCTTCCCTGGGCCAGTAGGTGACCCTCTCCTACCCACCATGTGGCCACTGTTGGAATCTCATCCCGTCTCCCTCCCCTCATTGCTGCTCCTCTGCTTCTGAGCCTCCCGCATGCTCACTGACAGCCCCTTCCCCTTGTCCCATTGTTTCCCGGCCTTCACACCACACCCCGAATGAACCTTCTAAAGTGTCCATCAGACCATGTTGCTCCTCTGTTCCAAATCCTGTGATACTTTCACATCATCCAGAAGCCTAGGGCTTGTGCACAGACTGGCCCTTATACCTCTGACTGTTTTGCAAACCACTTTTCTGCTTACTCACTATGTTCTTTGTTGTTAATTGAGCTATCAATGACCCGTAATACTAGTTTCAGATGTCCAAACTAATCATTCAGTATTTGTATTTATTGAGAAACGATCATAGTAAGTCTTGACATCGTCACCTCACATAGTTACAGTTATTTTTGTGTGATGAGAATTTTTAAGATCTACTTTTTTAGCAACTTTCAAATGTACAGTATAGTATCACTAGCTAGAGTCACCACGCTGTACATTCCATTTCCAGGACTCACTTCATCTTATAACTGAAAGTTGGAGCCTTTTGGCTACCTTCACTTATTTCTACCTTTTGCCTCTGCTAATCATAAATCTGTTCTGTGCTTCGTGGTTTTCTTTGTTTTGTTCTGTTTTTTAAGATTCTGCTTGTAAGTGAAATCATTCAGTGTTTGTCCTTCTCTGTCTGGTTTATCTCACTTAGCATTGTGCCGTCAGGGGCCATCTGAGTTGTTGCAAATGGCAGGAATTCCTTTTTTGTTTTTCTAATAGCTGAATAATACTCTATTGTGTGTATGGGTCTATGTCTATATCTGTACTCCACATTTTCTTTCTTTTTTTAGTCTACTCCTATCTTTTATTTATTTATTTATTTTTCTTTCATAGTTCATTGTCAGTTTGGTTTCTGTATAACACCCAGTACTCATCCCCACAAGTTCCTTCCTCCATGCCCATCTCCCCCCTTCCCCTCCCCCCCACCCTCATCAGCCCTCAGTTTGTTTTCAGCATTCAAGAGTCTCTCCTGGTTTGCCTCCCTCCCTCTCCCCCACTATTTCCCCCTTCTCCTCCCCCATGGTCCTCTGTTAAGTTTCTCCTGATCCACATATGAGTGAAAACATATGGTATCTTTCTTTCTCTGCCTGACTTATTTTGCTCAGCATAACAGCCTCGAGTTCCATCCACTTTGCTGCAAATGGCCAGATTTCATACTTTCTCATTGCCATGGTAGTATTTCATTGTATAGATAGACCACATCTTCTTGATCCATTCATGAGTTGATGGACATTTAGACTCTTTCCATGTTTTGGCTATTGTTGAGAGTGCTGCTATGAACATTGGGCACATGTGCCCCTATGCATCAGCACTCCTGTATCCCTTGGGTAAATTCCTAGCAGTGCTGTTGCTGGGTCATAGGGGAGTTCTAGTGTTCATTTTTTGAGGAACCTCCACACTGTTTTCCAGAGGGGCCGCACCAGTTTACATTCCCACCAACAGTGTAGGAGGGTGCCCATTTCTCCACATCCTCGCCAGCGTCTATAGTCTCCTGATTTGTTCATGTTAGCCACTCTGGCCGGTGTGAGGTGGTAGCTCAGTGTGATTTTGATTTGTATTTCCCTATATTCCACATTTTCTTTATCCATTCGCCCACGGATGGACAATTAGGTTGCTTCTAAGTCTTGGCTCTTGTAAATAATGCTGCAACGAATGTGGGGGTGCATATATCTTTTCAGGTTAGTGTTTGTATTTTATTCAGATAAATACCCAGGGGAGGAATTGCTGGACCATATGGTAGTTCTATTTTTAATTTTTTGAGGAACTTCCATACTCCTTTTCATACTAATTTACATTCCCACCACCAGTGCACAAGGTCTCCCTTTTCGCCATGACCTTACCAACAGTGGTTATTTCTTGCCCTTTCTGATCATAAGCATTCTGACAGGTGTGAGGTGGTTGCTCACTCTGTACCAACCACGTTGTCCTCTTTGCTGTTCCTGAGCAAAGCCAGCCTCCACTTGGGGGCTTTGTATGTGCTAATCCCTCTACCTCTTCCCCAAGACGTCCCTGGTTTGTTCTGCATTTCCTTCAGGCCTCTGCTGAGATGTCGGCATACCTCTGTCATAGCTCCTTCCTCACTGATTCCTCAGTTTTCTTACTGCACTAGACTGTCAGCTCCTGTAGAGTGCACCTTGGTTTTTTCACTGCTCTGTCTCCCGCGCACCCTGCACAGTGGGTGTTTAGTACTTACGGAGTGAATGAGAGGATGAATTTGTAGGCTTTTAAAATACTGTGTTAGGCTTTAAAAGTATCGTTTCCCATATAGTCATTTAAGTATTGTTTTCTGTGTAAATGATATATCTGTAGCTTCAGAGTTTCCTGTTTTGCTTTAAGACATTTCTACATACCTCCTGAAGTTATACAGATCTTGTCTTACATTATCTTCTAAAAATTTTTTTTTATGTTTTATCCATCATTGAGACAGAGAGAAACAGAGCACGAGTGGGGGAGGGGCAGAGAGAGAGGGAGACACAGAATCCAAAGCAAGCTCTGAGCTGTCAGCCTAGAGCCCGATGTGGGGCTTGAACCCATGAACTGTGAGATCATGACCTGAGCTGAAGTTGGCTGCTTAACTGACTGAGCCACCCAGGCACCCCACAAGCGATCTTTTTGGAGAGAAATTTTGTGATGCTTGTCTACACAGACTATGGGGATCAATGAGAGGAAGGATTAAAAGGTTACTCGAAGGTTTTTGGTTTAATTAGGTAGTAAACAGTAGAAAAGAATGGGATTTGGGTGTGTTGAGTCCAAGTCTAGTGTAGGAAATACCGAATTTGTGATCCCTTTGAAATATCTAAGTAAAGATGTCAGAGATCAAAACATACTTATAAAATGTGACAAATGATGTTGGGAAAGACCAGAGTTAGAGCCTGGGTTAAAAGCCTGTGTAATATTACTCTAGAGCTTTGTTGTCCCAGTCGGTAGCCACTAGATAACTTGTGGCTACTGAGCTTTTAAAACATGGCTCGTCCAAATAAATCAAGATGTGCTCAAAATAAAAAATGTAATCAGATTTTGAAGACTTAGTACCAAAAAAGGATAAAAGTCTTATTACTGGTTTTCTATATTGATTATATGTAAAAAGATAATATTTGGGGCATATCGAGTTAAATAAAATACATTGTATAAAGGAAATTTACTTTTTTAAGTGGCAAGTGGAAAGTTAAAATGGCAGATGTAGCTCACATTATGTTCCTATCGGATGACGCTGTTCTAGAACAGACTGTCAGGCCTCCTGGGTAAAAAGAAAAGCACAGAAACAGGCTGGTAGAAATAAACTGGAATGTTTCCATTTCTGGGAATGGATTTTTTTGGTTTAGTCTTCTTATTCCATCTTCATTTTTCAAAGCTCATGTAAATGATTTTTCAATATTAAAAGCTTATACACTGTGAGTTTCAGAAGGTCAAGACGGTTTGATCCCTCCCTTTCGTGCGCTGTGGCCACTTGAGCTTCCCAGTGGCTGGCATACTTCAGTGAGGTCATGCGAGGAGTGTCACTCGTCCTTTACCTACCTTGAAGCGTGGCTTCTGTCACCCCCTGAAACTTGTCCATTATCAGATTTTTATGCTGTATCATTATCTTTAAGGTGCTGAAAATAGTTCTGATACAGAAAGTGCTCCTTCTCCTTCACCAGTTGAAGCTGTCAAGCCCGGCGAAGATAGCACTGAAAATGCGCCTTCTCGAGGGAACACGGAGCCTGTGGCCGAGCTCGGGTCTACCTGCGAACCTGCGCCTGGTGCGTCGCCCTCCTCAGCAGCGCCAAGCACAAAGCCTGTCGAAAATGAAAGCGCGGAGACCCAGGCAAATGACGGCATCACCGTCGAGGCAGCAGAGCCGATGGATGTTGAACGTCAGGAGCACAGTGCCGAAGTGACTTCTGTTCTTGACCTCCCCGCGACTACCAGAGCAGACCCTGTAGATGCTGACATGAGAGTGGCCGAAAACAATCCATCTAAAGTCGAAGGGGATACTAAAGAGAGAGACCTGGAGAGGGCCGGCGAGAAGACCGAGCCTGGAGATGAAGACTTGGTGGTGGCCCAGCAATTAGGTGCCCAGAGGCCCGAGCCCCAGTCGGACAATGATTCCAGTGCTACCTGCAGTGCCGATGAAGATGTGGATGGAGAGCCCGAGAGGCAGAGGTGAGACTCGTTCCTCTAATACTGTCCTTTTCTTTTCTGTGTTGGACGCTGCGTTACAGAACGGTGCCAGTCCTGGGGATTATTCCTGTATAAACCTTGGCAAGTTCCCGGCGGTCTCTTTGCCCTTAATATTGGGTTATGATGCTCTTCTTCTGTTTAAATAACCAAGAACAATTATGGGCTCATCATTTTAAAGCGAACAAGATGATATTTTTTCCCTCCGTTGGTTATGTGTAGAGCTTGTGAACGAAACCACAGATGACGGCTGTTCCTGGTGCTGGAAGCGGTATGATGCGGTGGCAAAGTCCAGAGGCATTGGCTTGTTAGCTCTAGGACCGCACGGCCTCAAAGCAAGGCCTGCTGTCCGTGTATATTCGAGGGTAGAATCTGATTGGAGGTGAAACATGAGGTGTTCTGAAAAATTTAGAAGGCATAATTTAAATACAAGCTAGAGGCAGTAATCATTACCACTTGTATCAGTTACAGTTCTAGATTATTCATATTTATAAGTGAAAATATGCATAACATACATTAATATGGGATTATAAAAGTATTATATCTTTAAGGTTTTAATAAGTTAGTGAAAAGGTAGATATTGTATAGGAATAGATACTGCTTTATTTAATATGAGTACTTTTCTTGGGATTTCCTTTTCCTTGAAAGAAATAGAATCCCCTAGAATCACAGAGTATTTGATTGGTGTAAATTCTAGAAATGAATTCAACTAAAGCATCATTTAATCAGAAACCTAGTTCAACTTTTTTTTTCTTTTTCTCCTTTCCTTCTTTTTAAAACGAAAGGCAAACAAGCCATTCCGCTGAGCGCCAGATTCTGTTTATCTGGGATTCTCTGTGTGTGTTTTACACTGTTGGTTTTAGTAACTATAGGACGGCACTAATCTTGGAGGAAAACCCTAAGAGATGAACATGGTAGTAGTCTTGAAATTCAGAAATTCCTTGTAAATATATGACAATCTTTGAATATCACTCTAAAGTCTACATCACTTCCAAACTGCCAAATGATGCTTCTGATTTCCTACCATTTAATGCCATCTTTATTCTTTATGTAAAATGTTCATTGTTTCATACATTCTGATTTTCTTATCAACTTACTTTTTAAAATGTTCATCTTCCTCTAGTAGCCTGGGGAAGTATGATCAGGCTGGAACGGTGTGGGGTGTGGCAGCGGTGTGTGATTTCCCGCGGTCATGTGGTGGGCGTCCTGCATGCCAGTGGTGCTGACAGATCGGGGTGAAGCAGGTGTATGTGGGGAGGAGGGGACTGTGGGGAACAGCACGTGCTGTTTGGAAAGGCCTGCACGTCGTTGCTGTGCTTCTGTGCTCCCGTTTCTTCCCGTTTCTCATGAGAAGCCAGGAGTCTGGAATCTTGAGTGAAAGTGTCAGTTTTTAAAATGGGCGTGGGCAGGTGTCTTAAAAAAAATAACTCTATGATCCTGGCAAAACATCCTATAACAGAACTACTTTGTAATCTGTGTCAGTGGTAGATTAGGACTTAAAGAATTCCACTTTATGTATTTATTTTTTTAATGTTTTATTTATTTTTGAGAGAGAGAGAGAGAGAGAGAGACCTCATGAGCAGGGGAGGGTCAGAGAGGGAGGGAGACACAGAATCTGAAGACAGGCTCCAGGCTCTGAGATAGCTGTCAGCACAGAGCCCGACGCGGGGCTCAAACCCGTGAACTGTGAGGTCATGAGCTGAGCTGAAGTCAGACACTTAACCGACTGAGGACCCAGGCACCCCCAGAATTCCACTTTAGAATGGAATTTGTTGAGACTGCTTGGTTAGATGCAGATGATTACATTCAGGTAGATTTCAACCGGTAACTCAATATTAGGTTTCTTTACTTGGAAAATTAGCCTTACAGATTCCCTTTTTTCCTTATTCTTCAGATATCTTCTGAGGTTCCTGTGTTATGTGGACGTGCGTGCATACCTACATATTAATTACTTGGAAGGAATTATGATTGTATATTCAAAGTCTTAAGAGTATATTAATCTATCATCTTTTATTGCTAATTGCAGAATGTTTCCTATGGACTCAAAGCCTTCATTGTTAACCCCCCCTGGATCTATACTGGTCTCCTCCCCAGTAAAACCGAATCCACTGGACCTGCCACAGCTTCAGCATAGAGCTGCTGTTATCCCACCCATGGTAAGTGTTCAAAGCGAGGAAGAGAAGTAAAGTTGAGAAATAAAGACCTTTAGAGACACTTCTTCCCTTTCTTAACCAGTACTTGACTTTTTAAAGAATTGTGGTAAAAAGCACACAACATAAAATGTACTGTCTCCGCTGGTTTTAAGTGTACAGTTCAGTAGCGGTAAGGATATTTATGTTGCTGTGAAATAGAGCTCCGGAACTTTTCATCTTGCAGAAGTGGAACTCTCGTCCCATTAAACGGTAACTCTCTTTTTCCCCTCCCCACCCCGCTCCCAACCACCACCATTCTATTTTCTGTCTGTGAATTTGGCTAGTTAGATACCTCATATACGTGGAATTATACAGTATTTGTCTTTTGATGACTGGCTTATTTCACTCAGCATAAAGCCCTGAAGGTTAATCCAGATTATAGCATGTCATAATCTCTTTCCTTTTTAAGACTGATCATCTCCCATTGTAGGTATGTATCTCCTTTTGTTTGCCCAGTCATCTGCCACTCTATTGCATTTTCAAGTGAATTCATTGTGGTAATCGATTGAAATGGTCATTTCCATTTCAGGGGAAAAAAAAAGTCCCCACAGAAATATAATCCTCTAGCCATAAATGTTAGCAAACAAAAGCAAAGGTTAGCAAACAAAAGCAAAAACCTTTGCTTTTGTTTTGTTTTGTTTTGCTATAAGCAAATCTGTTTATTGGTAGAATAAATACTATAACTAGGTTTTGAATATTACGAAAGAATTATAAAGATTATGGCTAACTTCAGTATACAGTTCCAAACCTAGTTTCCTTTACATTTTACTTGAATTATCTCTACAGGCTTGACTCCGTTTCGACACTGAATTCTGAACTTGGGTGGTGCTCTTTTACCTAGTAATGTTTTAGCTCTTGCTTTATTTTGGGGGATATAAATTTGTTTCCTGTCTCATAGATAATAAAAAAGAAGTTAAGTGTGTGCTTATGATAGACTGACACACAGAAAATTATTAAACATTTACTCATTCATTGATGCACTCAAATGGACATTTATTGAGTGTCCAGTTCAAGGCAGCATTGTTAATGCTGTGTGGAATATTTACATATCATAATCTCTGACTTCAAAAAATGTAAAAATTGGTCTTGATAACAAGACATACAAAAATATTGTAATAAAAATTAAAATGAATTATAAAAATGTGATGCTCTATTAAGTTAGAAAATATAGTCTGAATATTTTGGAAGGAGAGCTTCCTTCTTAATGAGACATTTAAAGAAGACTCCACATAGGAGATAATATTTGGGGGGCACTTGGGTGGTTCAGTGGATTGAGTGTCTGCCTCTTGATTTTGGCTCAGGTCATGATCCCAGGGTTGAGGGATCAGGCTCTGCGCTGAGCATGGAGCTTGCTTGGGATTCTCTCTCTCCCCTCCGCTCCTCCTGCTTACATGTTCTCTCTCTCTTTAAAAAAAAAAATTACAATGCATCTTGCCAAGTAGCCAGCTTCACTAACCAGGACATTTGTGGAACATTTAATATACTTGAAGAATAAACATTAAGAAAAAGGAAATAACATTTTGGTTGGACCAAAGCAATTCATTAGGCTTTATAGCAAAAAGAGGAAAAGCCATGTTTATGTATAAGCCAAAGCACAGAAGCAAGTAAGTTATGTGCATGTCTTGGGGTCCCTGAAGAATTCTATTTATAATAGCAGAAAAAACGATGGAAGTCTTTATTTAGATAATAGTTTCTAAAAAAGTCAGATCTCTGTTTTTCTCCGGAAGCTTTTGTATTCATGAGGTAATGGAGTGTGTTATGGGCTATTTATTTAGTACTGAACTGAACAGGTTGGAGTCATTCCTTCATGAAGTGAGAGAGACAGACAGTAAACCAGGACAACCTATAATATTGCAGATTGTGCTATAGTCAGCACTGTCTGTGTACTCTGAAAGAAAGAAACGGGGCTGCAGTGAAGGAAGATGGGGAGGAAGTGTATTGGATCCTAAGACATAACATTTCTGTCTGAAAACATAACATTTAACAGAAGCCCTGACGTGTTAATGAATTGGTTGTGGGAGTTGAGGTTGATTAGTCAAGGATGTCTGCCAGGATCCTGACTTAAGCTGCTAAGGTTTTGTTTTCTAAGATGGAGGGCACTGAAGGGGAAGCATTGAAAAGCATTTAGGAAAAGAAAAGTTTCTATTTGAATGCAGGTTTGTGGTGCTTTGGGATATCCAAGTGGAGTTATTACGCAGCCATTCTGTGAGTATGGGACTTGGAGCAAACATCTTAGAAAGAGAAATTGATGAGTCATTAACATATAGATGACGTTTAAAGCCACAGAAGTAGATGTGAGTACCTGCTGAGCGAGCCTAGAGAGGAGGGCGTGAGCCAGCAGGAGTTTGACCATCATAAGTGGAAAAACAGGCAGAAATATTTTGATTTCTCTTACCACAACTTTTTTGATTTTTTTTTTCCAAATGTTTATTTTTGAGACAGAGAGAGACAGGATCCGAAACAGACTTCAGGCTCTAAGCTGTCAAGACAGAGTCCAGCGCGGGCCAGAATCCATAAACCTTGAAATCATGACGTGAGCTGAAGTTGGACACTTAAGTGCCTGAGCCACCCAGGCAACCCCTTTTGTGATTTTATATTATGTTCAGTTCTGAAAGTAAAATGTCCAGCATTTTTAAGCATTACACTTGAAGATTATTTTGATTAAAAAATGGCAAAATCCAGCATACCTTGGTGGCTTAGTTGGTTAAACGTCCGACTTTGGTTCAGGTCATGATCTCACAGTTTGTGGGTTCGAGTCCCACGTCGGGCTCTGTGCTGACAGCTCAGAGCCTAGAGTCTGCTTCAGATTCTGAGTCTCCCCCTCTCTCTGCCCCTCTGCCACCTGCACTCCATCTATATCTCTCTCTCAACTATAAGTAAACATTAAAAAAAAAAAGGCAAATATCAACCGGTATATTTACAGAAATGAGCATTATTTGCAACGGAGGGTTGTTGTTATGTTGGTCATTGGCATATTTAGATTTTTTTTTTTTCCTTCTGTAGGTTTCCTGTACCCCATGTAATATACCGATCGGAACCCCAGTGAGCGGCTATGCCCTGTACCAGCGACACATTAAAGCAATGCATGAGTCTGCACTCCTGGAAGAACAGCGACAGAGGCAAGAACAGATAGATTTGGAATGTAGAAGTTCTACAAGTCCGTGTGGCACCGCTAAGAGTCCGAACAGAGAGTGGGAAGGTAGGCAGAGCTGTCATCACAAAGAACTTTTCTGGTGGGAAACAAAACCATGCTCCAAAGTGGGCCTTCATGCTTTGTTGTTTACCAGCATATCAGTTGATTTATTTCTCTTGCCCCAACACATAGAATCCCTTCAAACTGACCTCAGGTAGACAGGTGAGGAATGTTTGTATTAGTGGCTACTCTAAAGGATGGCAATAACATTTGTAATGGTTTTTGTTAATATGAATTTTCTGATATTTATCTCTGTGCTGGAAGACTGTAAAAGCCATTCTTCTCCACTCATCCAAGTTTTCAGAGTAAGTGGGGATGTTATCCCGTCGTCCAGGCAGATCACACGTGACAGCAGGGTAACACTCTCTCTTCCTGTGATGACAGCTTTGTGTCATGTCTGGTGCCAGTGAGACCCTGACTCAGCCCCCATCCCAGCTTTTGCCAGGTGTTTGGCCAAGGATAAGTCCCTGAAGTCTTCTGACTTTCAGTTCTCCCATCTGTAAATTGCAAGTTATGGATCGATCTGTCCGTCTGTTATATCTCTCTGCCTACTTATATCTGCTTAGCTACTTATCTGTCTACCTGCCTGTCTTGTCTATCTCTCTTTCTCCCTTGCTGCAATTACAACTCATAAGAGAGAATCAGTGATCAGTATTGCTTTGTAACACATGGGTCAGCGTTATTTATATAATATTATATGCAATAGTATACAACGTATAATAACAATTAGTGCATCAGGACCCACATGGCCGTAATCGGTATCGTGAAGGTGTTGTTATTTCAAGTGACAGATTTGAGTTGTGCATGCTTTTTAAAAAAATTTTTTATGTCTTTTTGAGAGAGAGAGATAGACAGACAGAGCATGTGTCAGGGAGGGGCAGAGAGAGAGGGAGAGACAGAATCTGAAGCAGGCTCCAGGCTCTGAGCTGTTAGCACTGAGCCCGATGCAGAGCTCGAACTCATGAACTGTGAGATTGTAACCTAAACCGAAGAAGTCAGATGCTTAACTGAGTCACCCAGACTCCCCCTTTGTTTTTAAATAAGATTTTAAATTTTTATGTAGTCTACACCCAGCGTGGGGCTCGAACTCACAACCCCAAGATCAAGAGTTGCATGCTCCACGGACTGAGCCAGCAGGGGACCCCTGTGCATGATAGATACGCTTCATTTCCTTAAAAGGGGGAGAAGGGGAGTGATTTCTAAATTTCATTAAATTCTTTTGGTGTGGTTAGGAAATGGCACATATGTTCTGGTTGGTAGTTAACTTACCGACTACGTGCTATAATATGTTTAGAATACAAGAGTCTTAAGGTCTCTGTTACTATGGTTTAGATTTCTTGGTAATGATTCAAAAGACTCTTTGTAGTACCTCATATAGGTAAGAGCAATTAGCTGTAGAATACCATGCTGTTTAATATAAATGCCAAGGGCTATTTAATATACAGTAGGAACTGTGGTGCTTAAATGATCTTGACCCCCTCCACCAGTCACACTAATGATTAGTTATCAGTCGTATGGCACACTGAGCCTCTAATGATAGAGTTTTAAATATAAGATTGTTAATGTTTTCAGTATAAATCCTGTGCTATTAAAAATAACCCCTAGCAAGGCTGGGTGTATAATAGGCACTAAATGAATATTTCTTGAATGAAGGTAAAAACATTAATGATTTGGGGGCCTTTAGTATGTTGGGTATAGAGAATCCTCAGTCTCTAACTCAGTAATTACTCTCTAACTCAGTAATTGAAGGAATGAGTTAAATGAACTAGAGTATAAATGGACTTAGTAGAAGTGCTTATCTTTTGAGCAGTCCAATTACGAGAAAATCTGTCATGATGAGAATGATAAAAATTATAGAGTAATTTAAAAGTCTGTGTATTCCTTACATAAATTATTTAGAATAAGTGTTGGTAGGAAGAATTAAAACCTAGAAGAAATGACATTCAAATGGGATTTGCCAAATTCATGCTAAAGCTGAATATTATTTTTAGTTAGTAATATCTGGATCATTCTAATATGTATATTTTATAGTTACTTTAGGACCTCAGTACCTTTTCTTGAGCTGCTGTTCAGATTGGGTTGTATATGGAAGCTGGAGAGACTGAATCAGGCTAGAGCCCAACCTTCTGAGACACCTTGATATGATACCAGGGTGTTTATTAATAGGACATAGTTTGCTTCAAGGTGACCCTAGATACGTTTTGTCCCAAGGCTAAGTTTTGTTTTAGCTCATCTACCTAGTATGTTCGTCCAGTAATTTATTAACTAAGTGCCTGAAGATTCTCCTAAATTGATAGCTATTCATAGTTCAGTGTAAAGGATAATTTCCTTTACATTTATACATCCCCTTGTGTAATTGTATACTTGCAGTTACATTGCTTATGTGCAGCATGTTTGATATAAATATTTTCAGTGCAACATCATAGACTAGTTTATAGAATGGTAAATACAGTGAGAGCGTGAATTTAACATAAAAACAATCACCAAACTGGTACAGTCCGCTTGAATTAGGACCGTGGTGTTGACTTCGCGGTCTCACTTAGAAAGTAACAGGCAGCGCCCATTGTCCAGCTGTTTGCTTTCCTGTAGGTGGTGTAAGCCTTTCCACCTGCAGAAGAATTTGGGGAAGACCTTAGAGAGCCCTTGTTTGCACTTTCCAGGAACATTTACACAGGCTGACCCCTGCTTCAGTTTGAAGCCTTTTTCCTGTAGTGAAGGAGCTCAAACATACACATGTAGAGAGAGTTAAAATTGAACTTCTGGTGCTGGGTTTAACAAGATCAGTTCAATCCAAATAAGAGTTAATGCATCCATGCAACTGAACCTAGTCTGCTTATTTTGTTGTTTCTTTATTTTTTCAGCCCTAAGTACATGGTGATTTAAAATGTGTATTTAGAACCATCTAAATTTCCACTTTTCCTTTAACAGTACCATGACAGTAATTTCCACATAATCGTCAACTTTATGGAAGTGACAAAACAATCACAGAATTTATAATACACTGTGCTGTTAAATTGTCTAGAAAGGAAGACCTGATTTTCTTTTGAAGTTGGTTTATTTTATACATCTGCACGGCATTAGGACACTTAATATAATTCATTATATTAATGAGTTCCATCATCTCGATGGGTACCCCAGAGGCATCTGAAATTCAACATCCAGTGCTTCCGGGAGCCATTTTTGCCATATGGTTTAGAGTTCAGCGTCAGGCTTGTGCTGGTTTTGAAAAATCCCTGATAGTGGTGTGACCTTGGTTGGGCAAGATGATGTGATTCTTTTGAGGTTCAGTTTCCTCATCTGTGATGAACTGCTGTTAATAATCTCATTGGTCATGAGGGCTTAGTGAGATAATTCATGTAATTACAGTGCTCTGCACATTGTACAGTTTTTAAAAAATTAAATATTAGTTAACAGTGCAGTATTGGCTTCAGGAGTAGAATTCAGTGATTCATCACTTAAATACAACAGCCAGTGCTCATCAGAAGTGTCCTTAGCACCCGTCACTCATCTGGCCCATCCCCACCCATCTCCCTCCATCAACCCTTGGTTTGTTCTCTATCATTAAGAGTCTCTTGTGGTTTGTTTCCTTTTCTCTTCTCGCCCCACCCCCACCTTGCCATATGTTCATCTGTTTTGTTTCTTAAATTCCACATGAGAGAAATCATAGGATATTTGTCTCTCTCTGAAGTACATACGGATTTTAAAGGTTTAGTTATTTTGAGAGAGACAGCGAGCACACGCAAGGGAGGGGGAGAAAAAGAGGGAGAGAGAGAATCCCAAGCAGGCTCTACACTGTCCCTGCAGAGCCCAACACGGGGCCTGACCTCATGAGGTCAGGACCCAAGCTGAAATCAAGAGTCAGACACTTAACTCACTGAATTACCCAGGCTCCCCACTGAAGGACATACTTAACATTAGCTGATTACTATAATTGTTTCTAGTTCTAAAAAACAAATCTCAGTAAGCCGGAGAACTCTTCATGCCTTGTGGTAATGAATCTTTATTTGAAACCAATTATAAACTTTCCTCTTAATAGTGACATGTTAGAGACCTTCTCTTTGGTTAGGAACTATCACTACCTACTATAGTTAAGTAAAGAAAAAATAAAAAATAAGGGAGGAGACAAATTATTCATCACAGGATAAGATTATCTACCTAGAAAGCGTAAAAGAATCAACTGAAAGTTATTAGAGCTGAAAGGAAAGTTCATTAAGTTTCTGAGGGAAAAAAAATGATATACAGGAATCCACATCTTTCTTTCCTATATATCTGCAGTAATCAGTTATAAACGTAAACCATGCATATGGAAAAGATGGTTTTCCTAGCAACAAAATGTAACATACCTACAAATAATTTATAATTTATAACCAGGGATGTATAGAAAAGACATACGAGAAAGCCTAGATTCCTCATTTAGGAAACGCATTAGTATGGGATGTCAGGTCTCCTGTATTCATAAATTCAGTGCAAGTGTAATGAAAATTCCAGTGACGTTTGTTTGGAGAGGAACTACTCAGAATGATTTTAAGTTTAGATTTACCTGGAAGACTAAATGGGTAAGACTAGATAAGCAAAGGAGTAATAAAATGAATAGGAATTTGTTCTGGCAGATATTGAAATACCCCAGAACTAAGTGGGTTTGGGTTAGAGATGATTTTCACTTTCTTCTTGGTGCTTTTCCGATTTTCCACAGTTAGAGCATCAATTTCATTATAAAAAGGAAAAAAGTTATATGTATCTTTAAATATTAATGTGACTGCATATCTGATGTACCCGTTTAAATGCTTAAGGTTTTTTTTAATGCTTAATGTAGAAGTAAATCATAGGGAGTAATTTTTATTAGCATTATTATAGTAAAGTTCACAATTTTATAAACTTGCGTAGGTTTTTTGGATTAGCCTGATTTGCATCTTTTGGAAGGCTTCTTCCATTTCTTAATTATGTCTGTTTTTCTGACTGTTAAGTGGTGGGTTTTAACCGGCTAAATATAAGAGTTGAAATTCTCAAGAGACCTAAATCAAACAAGACTTGAATTCACAGAATGGCTGGATAATCTGAGGTTTGCCTGTTGTGATCTTTATTGCATGTGAAAACGCTAATTTTCCTATTGAGAAGAAAAGGAAGTACTTTGCCCGTTAAAGGGAAAAATCATAACTGAATTTTTGAGGATTTTATTAGGTTCTGGTGCTGGTGCGTACACAGATGTGCCCTCTGTGTGGGTGGATTCCCCCCCAGGAATTTTAGATTTTAATTTATTAGTGTATAGTCGGATCTGCCCCTGGATAGTGTGGGCTTGGTCTTTTCACACTTACTATTTTCGTTTGGGGTTCTTCCCTTATTTTGATAACTTTAACTTTCATAGGAAAATCAGTCGCCTATTTGCCCTATGCTGAGGTCACACGTGCCCTAGAACAGGAAGCACAGATGCATGGGAGCGCAGCAGGGTCAGCATCACCGTGTAGGCTCTCTCCGAGAGAAGTCAGTACGGCCGCTCCACAGCCCGATAGGAGTGCAGCCCGCTATAGTGTCCCGCCAGGTAAATATCGTTCTCTGTGCAGTGGCTGCTGGCCATCTCCCTACCGGTGCTACACATGGGTGGTTTCCAGGACACGGCCTTCCCGGCTCAGAAGTCCCTTCTGGCTTCTCTGCCTCATCAGTTGCACTCAGTTGAGATTTACCGGGGCCGCTGGGAAGTTGGTGTCCACGCGTGTCCACTGTGACATTGACTGGCTTCCTCTTAAGAGTACCTGTACTTTTGACAAATCTTGAGATCCCCTCCCCTCCCCCACCGCAAGAGACAGCCGAGTGTGTGAGAGCCAGAACCCGCGAAGGTCGCTCAGAATCTGCAGGATGCAAAACGGGGCGTGCAGCTGGTGGTCAGTCGCATCCGTATGTTCTCCATAGTTGCAGCATCAGCTGCTCGTAAGAAGCAGGTCCACAGAGCGATGCAGAGTGAGAGAGAGAGAGAGAGAGGATTATTAAAGATTGCCAGTTGCCTACGCTAAGCAGAAATAGCTTCAAATGAACGTTGGCTTGAAAGCTCCGGTTTGACAGGGAGTTGACTATTTCAGCCTCCCGAATACCATGTGTGACCTGAGTGTGTCTACGGCTTTAACTCGAGTGAAAGAGAAATTTAAAATAGAAATGTTCAACTTCAGCGTCATCTTGCACTCCAGATTCAGTTTGTGATTTAGAAATTCAGGAATGACTGAGCTAGGCGGGGTGTTGCAAACTTCGAAATGGACTGTTGTAAATCGTTTTCTTCCCTTTAAAAGTCCTGCAGCCGGCTCCACATCAAGTGATAACCAATCTCCCCGAAGCGGTTCGGCTCCCGACAACTCGACCCACGAGGCCGCCGCCGCCTCTTATCCCCTCCTCCAAAACCACCGTGGCTTCCGAAAAACCGTCTTTCATCCTGGGAGGCTCCATCTCACAGGTAAAAACAAAAAACACCCTCTCCTGCCAGGAGATTTCTGTTGAGGATTGCTTTCTGTCACTAATTTGTCAGAGCCTTAAATAAAAATCTGTATCTGAAGAGGCCATGACCAGAAAACATGGCGGCCAGAAAACATGGCGGCCGCCGTACTCCCTGCCACGCACAGGAAGTTAAGCATCAAATATGAGTTGACTGACAATGACAAAGGCTGTAAATACTAAATTGTGGATGATTGGTCAGCCCCACTCATTCGGACTTCAGCCATTGTATCTTTCTTTTTTACCCCCTGGTGTGTTATATTTTTCCTTAATATGGTGTTATCTTTTTTAAAAAGTTTTTTAATGTTTGTTTATTTTGAGAGAGAGAGAGAGACATTGCGTGAGTGGGGGGAGGGCAGAGAGACAGAGAAGGAGACACAGAATCCAAAGCAGGCTCCCTGCTTCAAACTGTTAACAGAGAGCCCGAGTGGGGCTCAAACTCACAAACCATGAGATCATGACCTGAGCTGAATTTGGACGCTTAACTGAGTGAGCCACCCAGGCGCTCCATATATGGTCTTCTCTTAATGGTAAAGTTTTGACTAATGTGCAGGACCAGCAGTGACCACGCCCCTGTCAAGTTATAGAACCATTTCATCACTCCAGAAAGTTTTCTCATGTCCCTTTGGCCTGAAACAATCACAGTTTTGCTTTCTACTGACCCAGATTAATTTTGCCTTTTCTAGAACTTCATGTAAATGGGTGCATACAGTATGTACTCTTCTGTGTCTTCCTTAATGTAGGATCATGGCTTTAGGGATTCATCCAGGGTTTTGTGTCATCAGTAGTTTCATCTTTTTTATTGCCAAATAATACTGCATTGTGTGAACATACTGGTTTGTTTATCCATTTTCTTGTTATTGGAAGCCTGAGCTGTTTCTAGCTTCTGGCTGCGGTGAATAAAGCTGATAGAATATTATACAGGGGTCTTTGTAGACATATGTTTTCATTTCTCTTGCATAGTCCCCTGAGAGTGGAATTGCTGGATATATGTTATGTTTGACTCTATAATTTGCCAGAGTGGGTCTGTGGTTTTACACCGCCACCCCCAACGTGTAAGTCTTCCTGTTGCTTTGTTTATCATTGGCAGTCTTTTTTATCTTAGTTTCATTAGTGGGTATGTAATATTTCATGGTGGCTCTAGTTTGCATTTCCCTGACAACAAATGATGATCACTTTTTCACGTATTTATTGGTCATTTATGCATCTGATTGTGAAGCGACTGTCTTATTATCTGTTTCTTTTGGGGGTTTTGGTTAATAGATTGTAGAAGTTCTTTATATATTGTGGATGTAAGGTCTTTGTTATATATTAAAATATTTCTCTTCTTTGTGGCTTTTGTGTCTTACTGGTATGTTTTGATGAGCAGAGATTTGAAATTTTGATGAAGTTCATATATAAATTTTTTTCTCTTATAATTCTTTTTTTCTCTCTGTAAAAAATCTTTGCCTCAAGGTTGTGGAGATATGCTTGTATGTTTTCTTCTGAAAGCTTTATCATTTTGGCTTTTAGCTCTGTGATCCATGTCAGATTAATTTTGGTGTGAGGTTAGGGCCAGTGTTCATCTGTCTGTTTGGATTTGCAGGTCAAGTAACATTGGTTAAAAAAATCTTTTCTTTCTACTATTTGGTAATTTTAGTGCCTTTGTCAAAAATGACTTGGCTTTGTATTTGGTGTATATCTGGACTCTGTATTCTGTTCAACTGATCTCCTTTACCATCTTGTGTTAGTGCCATGGTTGTGATTATTGTAGCTTTCTGTGTAAGTCCTGAAATCATGTGCTATGAGTCCTTTGTAAGGGCTTTGATTTTTTAAGATTTTGCTCAGGCTCTTCTGTGGCTTTGGCATTTCCATCTAAATTTGAAAGGTCAGCTTTGACACAAAATTCTGCTGGGATTATGGTAGGGGTTGCCTTAAATCTATAGATTACTTTGGTATAGAAATGAAGATCTTGAGAATAATGAGTCTTCTACTCCATGAACATGGTGATTTTCCCATTTATTACGTCTTTAGTTTCTCTCCACAGTATTTCATAGTTTTCACTGTAGAGGTTTTGTTAGATTTATTTTCAGTTAATCGATTATTTGTAATGTATTTTATGTTTTAATAAATAGTATTTTTCAAAATTTCATTTCCCAGTCTTCCTAGTAAATAAAAAAAATGGCTTTCATATCTTCACATTATCTCCTGCCGTATTCAGTTAGTTGCTTTTAGTAGGGTGTTTTGTTTTGTTTTTGTTTGGGGGGGCAGATTTCTTAGGATCATCTATGGGAGTGTGCCAGCTGCAAATCAAGACAGGTTTACTTCTTCGTCTCTAGTCCCTGTGCCTTTTCTTTTTCTTGTCCCGTTGAACAGGCTGGGGTAGAACTTTTAGCACAGTGCTGAACAGAAGTGGTGAAGAGGATATACTTTCCTGCTGTCCGTCTTGGGAGGGGACCCAGCCTATCTCACTGGTATCTGTAGACTGTTATCTGTAGGTGCCTTTCGTCAGGTTGAAGATGTTTCCCTGTATTCTTCGTGGGGGGAGAGGGGTTTTTTTTCTCCCCTCTAGTTTCTGTACTTTTCGACTTTAGAAATTCTGTACGGTTCTTCTTTTATGATTTCTTTTTGCTGATATTCTTTGTGTGGGGAGACAACTGTTTTCATACTTTTCTTTGATTCTTTCGACCTGATTCCCTGTGGTTCTTTGAACATATTTAAAATAGCTGATTATGATATAGCAGACTTTTTCTAGAAGTCTAAAGCCCAGGGACAATTTTTATTCACTGCTTTTTTTCCCCTGTGTGTGGGTCATACTTTCTGGTTTCTTGTAATTTTTGGCTAAAAACTGGATATTTTACATAATAGAACGTGGCACCTGTGGAAATCCGATTTTCCTGTCTTCCTAGGGTTTGCTGTTGTTGCTGTTTGTTGTTTGTTTCTGTTGGCTTGTTTGTGTTGGTATTTGCTTTGTGACTTTTCTGAACTAACTCTGTAAAGTCTGTATTCTTGTGACCTGTGCGGCTCTTTGGTTCACCTGGTGGCCAGCTAATGACTGGACAGACTTCAGTGCCTAGAATGAGTAAGTGTCCCAGTCTTTACCCACTGGCTGTGTGTGTGGGTGGGGGGGGACACTCCTTCAACATTCAGCTGGGCACCTCACAACCCTGCCCTAGTCTTCACTTCCTGCTTTCACAGAGCTTTAAGGTCAGCCAGAGTTGAGACCTCAAGGCCTTCTCAGGTGTTTCCTTGGCATCTGTACAAGCCTACACATGCGCATGTCCCCTAGATTCTCAGGAATATGTTGGAGTCTTTCAGATCCCCTTTGAAATCTCCTTCCTTGGCTTTTCCTTTAAAGGTTTTTGGTTTGTGGTTTGCCCTTGGGGTTATCTACTGCCCCAGGCAGTGAGGAATTTAAATCTTTGACTCTGATAGGTTTTGATAAGCATGGACCTTCTTCCGCACTATAGTCAGGTTTTATTTGGAGCGCCTGGGTGGCTCAGTCCGTTGAGCATCCAACTTCGGCTCAGGTCATGATCTCACAGTTCATGAGTTTGAGCTCCCTCTGCATCGGGCTCTGTGCTGACAGCTCAGAGTCTGGAGCCTGCTTTGGATTTGTGTCTCCCTCTTTCTCTGCCCCTCCCCTACTTGTGCTCTGTCTCTCTCAAAAATAAACTTAAAAAAATTTTAAAAAACAAACAAAGACAGCCTTCCAAATGGGTCTTCCAGAGAACCAAAACGAACAGTGAATTATCTGGGAATGAGGCTTTTAAGGAGCTCATCCCTTTTTGCTATCGTGTTTTTTTGTTTTTGTTTTTTTTTACAGTTTTTACTGGTTTTCTGGTTGCCTTTATGGAGGAGAGTTTTCAGAAGTCCTTACACTTAGTTTTCACTGATGTCAGTGTCCTAGAGCATTTTTAAGAGGAATAAATGTTCATAATAGTAGCTTATGTTTTGAGTGTACTGTTAAGTGCTTCATTTATGTAATTTGTTAACAGTAAATATCATTATTTACATGAAATTTACGCTGATTTCAGAAGACCTATCTTGCTCCTTTTAAAAATATTTTTAATGTAGGCAGTCTATGATAAGGTTTCTCTTGCTTTGCAAATAACCTGTTCTTCGGGCAGTGGGGGTGTAAATTTTTATAAACAGAAACACGAGCTTTCAATTTATTGTCGACTTTGTGAAAAGACAGTGTTATTTTAGTCTTTAAAAATTATTTTTAGGGAACACCTGGCACATATTTGACTTCTCATAATCAGACTTCCTACACTCAAGAAACAGCTAAGCCCTCAGTGGGCTCCATCTCTCTGGGATTGCCGCGGCAACAGGAATCCGCCAAATCAGGTCAGTGAGTAAACACTCATAAGGTTCCTACATTAGTAGCGTCATCACACTTGGTCATTCAGCCCTTGATCTCCTCATGTCTCTTGCTTTGGTCCACAGCTACTGTGCCCTATATCAAGCAGGAAGAATTTTCTCCCCGAAGCCAAAACTCGCAGCCTGAAGGTTTATTGGTCAGGGCACAACACGAAGGAGTGGTCAGAGGTAAAATAATCTGTTTGGCAGAAATGTCGAACTTTTCTTCCCAATAAATCTATTAAAGGAAGTCATTAGTAGGTTGTTTTTTTTTTAATGTTTTATTTATTTCTAGGAGAGAGAGAGAGACAGTGAGCAGGGGAGGGTCAGAGAGAGAGGGAGTCACAGACTGAAACAGGCTCCAGGCTCTGAGCTGGCAGTCAGCACAGAGCCCGACGCGGGCCCGAACCCACGAACCGCGAGATCATGACCTAAGCAAAAGTCGGACGCTTAACCGACTAAGCCACCCAGGCGCCCCCATTAGTAGGTTTTAATAATGGTTTTTTAAGTTGGAACCTTTACATTCTAAATTTTTCTTTCTGTATAAAAGTAACTTAAAACTTTGAAATGCCATATTTTAGTAATCCTTTTTAGTAATCGCAGTGTTCATTTGAAAGTGCATTTCTGAAACCACAGCTATTCTTTTTGTGCTGCTCTTTCCTCCTCTTGGCCCTCCTGCAAGGAGGGACTGATGTTTGTTTGTTTGTAGTGGCAGAAGGTGTAAGTTGCTGATCATTTTGCTGTTATTCAGGTACTCCAGGAGCCATTCAAGAAGGAAGTATAACTCGGGGAACTCCAACCAGCAAAATTTCCGTGGAAGGCATCCCGTCCCTGAGGGGCTCCATCACTCAGGTTAGTCGTGACCGTTCCTGAGACCCTGGCCAAGAGCTAGTGCGAAAACTAGAAGTCAGGTCTCACGAGCTCTGGCTCTTCCCGCATGTAGTTTTTGATGAAGTTGTTCGTTGTCCTGGCTTATGGGACTGGATCTGAGTGGTAATAAACCCAAATCTATAAAACTGTCTGCAGAAAGACATTACTGTGATCGTTTTGACCACAAGCTGTATTATCTATTCTGCAGGTCATTTGAAAAGGTCAGTTACTTGCAAATTGGCAGCAGAAACAACTTCTGATTGATGTAGTTCTTACTGTCTTCCTGGCAAAGCTTTTACCATGTGTTCGGCTTACATAGAAATGGAGAAGAAAGTCGTTATAAATTATTTGTTCCCCTTTGCCCCCTGTGAAAAAGAAGGTCTACAGCCCCAGCATAAAAGCCGCCTTGCTAGAAACTAATGCTAACCTGGGAGATACGGATGGCGTTATTAAAAGCGCCACAAGTCAAGTGATCTTCTTCCAATTTTAGGTTAAATAAATTGCCAAGTTTCATTAAGAAAAGGTCTTTCTTTTCCTCCGTTAGATGTTAATTTTAGTTTGAAGTGTAACAGTCATTAGCTTCTTGATTCTTGTAGATCTGGGAAGGGAAAATTCTATTTGGGGAAGTGATTATAAACAGATGTTTTTACATTGACCCTGTCACAGGATTTCTGTTCTATTCTTCTTGCTTGCCTTTTGTCCTTGTTCCCTAGGACAAGGGTTGTTAAAGTGTGGTCCCCTGGCCAGCAGCTTTAGAGGACCCAGGAAGTGCTTAGGGATGTAAATGAAGCCTCCCCTGTGGGGGCGGGGCCCAGCAGTGGATGTTTCCAGCCCCAAAGGGATTCTGCTGGATGTCCACGCCCCAGGACCTTGCTGACCTAGAGCACCAGCACCTCCTGAGACCTTGTTAGAATAATGCAGAAATTTTAGTCCCTACTTCAGATACTGATCAAGATTCCCCAGTGAGTCCTTTCTGAGACGTGGATTATAGACTATATGGTGTAGTGATCTAGAAAGTTACGTATTAACTCTTCACATCTCTCCTTCTAAATCTGACCAAACTAGACATTCCCTTGAGATTAGTTTTCAGAATAAGCAAATACTTCAGGAGCAACAGAAGAGAAATAAATGGCTTATGCATATTATTATCTCTTCTTGTTCATTTTCACTCTGGTAACCGAGCTGTGGGTAGGAAGACAGAATGAGCTGGATCAAATGAGGCAAGGCTTTTCTCCATTTATTTTCAAACCAGGCTGTCCACGTGACATGAGCACTTCCGAAGTGGGCGTTAAGGATTTTCAGATGTTTACTACCAGGCTCATTGAATGGCCACGCGAGTAGACATTTTGTTCTTGTCTTTCTTGTTGCTCTAAGCGTGTGGCTTCAGATTGTCCTCACTGGAGTTTTGGGGACACTGAATGGGGGAGTGGGCTAGGTCTGGGCCGGCCACTCTCCTTTTCAACCCAGTGTCTACACATTAGGTGCCATGAATGATTTTGCTGGAAGGAAGGGTTTGCTGCCTTTAGGAAGGCTTAGCAATAACCACGGCCATAGGCCTCCTCGAAGACCACTACCCAGTTATGGTAGAAATTCAGATGGCGTGGCCTGAACTGAGTCCACATCACAGAACGGAGGGATCTGAGCTCTGTCGTTCCTGTCCCCCAGCTCCCCTGTTGAAAATTATTCATTACCTTTTATTATTAGACATTTTGAAGAAAAAGTATTATGTTTGCATGATTTTAGGTCTTAAGACAGATTTTTTTTCCCCCCTGAACGTTAAGAGGTTTGACTTCAAGGTGGGGAAGAAAACTGATTTGACTCCTATATCCCTGTCGCTGTTTTAAGTTTTGTATGGCAGGGTTCAAGAACAAAAAGGTACTTTATGTCTTTCTTTATGTCTATAAAAACTTAATGTCTGGTTTCCTCTTGTGTCTTTGTCCTTTCTTCTTTGAAGGTATGGTTTAATCTCTCAGTGTGGTAGGTTAAGTTTTGTGAGCGCCTCGTGTTTCCTCTAAACCCGAGTGTTTGTCTTTGACTTGATGGCAGGGCACCCCGGCTCTGTCACAGGCTGGCATACCAACTGAGGCTCTGGTGAAGGGGTCCATTTCTAGAATGCCCATTGAAGAGAGCAGTCCTGAGAAGGGCAGAGAGGAAGCTGCATCAAAAGGTCATGTTATTTATGAAGGCAAAAGTGGACACATCTTATCGTATGATAGTAAGTATGATGTCTGTGCTCCGAAGCCAGTATTGTGACGTGTGACTGAAATCATGGCCTCTGGTTCCCCACATACTTCCTTGGGGGAGTTAGTTTTTCTTTCTGACCCCAAGTTTAATCTCTGTAAAAGGGGTTAACAGTAGTACATTCTCATGGAACTTGTGTGAAAATTTAACTCCGATGGAGACAGCCAATGAAAAATGGTTAACAATGTAGAGCCCATATAGTAAGTGGGTCTGTAAGTGGTAGCTAACATCAACTGTGGCCAGTCGATTTAGCCTAAGAAAATAATCTTTGTTTCACTTTAGTAGAATCACTTTTACCTGAAAGCGGTTTCTGTTTTATGCAGTAAGAATTAGGGAGTAGGGGTGCCTGGGTGGCTCAGTCGGTTGAGCATCTGACTCTTGATTTGGGCTCAGGTCATGATCTAACAATCCGTAGGATCGAGTCCTTCATCAGGCTCTGTGCTGACAGTGGAACCTTTTTGGGATTTTCTTTCTCCCTCTCTCTCATACTGCCCCTCCCTCCCTCACTCGCATGCTCTCTCAACTTAAAAACTTAAAAAATTAGGGAATAGATACTAGTCTGATAATCCTGGAAAGAGTATTGAATTTTTTTTCTTATAGTTTATTTATTTTTGAGACAGGGAGAGACAGAGCATGGGGGAGGGTCAGAGAGAGAAGGAGACATAGAATCTGAAACAGGCTCCAGGCTCTGAGCTGTCAGCACAGAGCCTGATGCGGGGCTCGAACCCATGAACTGTGAGATCATGACCTGAGCCAAAGTTGGACGCTTAACCGGCTGAGCCACCCAGGCGCCCCTGAATTTAAGTTTTTCTTATAAAATTATTTTCATCTCTGTGTCAACATTTTTTTTTAGATGTATTCTTGGGTTATATTTTCTCATTAATGTTACAACAGTGATTCAGTTATGGCATCACAGCCAAGCGAGGGACTGGATTTGAGTTCCTGTTTGCAACTGTTTTTGTGATCTGAGTAGTCCTTAGTCATGTCTTCACATCCAGAGACGTCGGTATGCCGGCACCCGGTGCCTGGTGTAAAACACACGGTAGCTTTATTTCCGTTGTCCTTTCTTGTCTTAACATTTCTGCCACACACTGATTTACACTTGGCTTCTGGAGCAAGAAATGAACAGACATTGCCTAAGCCAGAAATCTGGGTGTCATCCTTGACACTTGTCTCCCCCTCCAGTCAGTCATGCGTTGTTTCCGTTCTCTTTTCTGAGGTCTCTGGAATCCATCCATTTCTCTGTACCCCCCACTGCGGCCCTCATCTTCCACCGGGACGAGGAGTCCGCAGCTGCCTCACTGATGGCCCCACCTGTAGTCGCAGCATATTCAGAACTGTGTCACATCACCCCTCCCCCCTTGACTCTTCACTGCTTTAGGGTCATTGTCAGCCCCTTCCCTTGGCTTAATTCCCCTCCACCCTCTGCTGCCTCCTCTCCCACGCTGTCCCGCCCGCCTCCCCTCGCCCATGCACTCTCCCTCCCAGTCCCGCCCCCCACAGTGAATCTCCCACTGTGTCTCTTCTTGGGGGGCTGTGTGCTCACTGTTCCCTTGGCCTGTACCACCTCCTCCCTCCTCCCTTTACCTCTGACTTGAAGCAACTCCTACTTATCCTTTAGTTCTCGGCTGGCACATGACTTCTGCGCAGCCTCATCAGAGTCTTTTAAGTGTTTGGTTCCCCCCAGCCCTGCACTGTTCTCACAGGACGGGGTGCCGCTCTTTGCATAGTCCTGACTGTGCTCTACAGCTTCCCTAGTATTTTCTCCGTGTCCGCCATGATTGGGTCAAGCGTCACGAGGGGAGGAGCGTGATTTGTTAACCTTCTCTGCAAGACTGGCTTATGCCTGGCACTCAGATATATTTGAATTAGTGAAAAACAGTGTCCATAAATATCATCCACACAGTAGTTGTTGTAAGTTGACTAGTTTTTATGTTATTATTTTCATAATGTAGACTATGAAACTAAAATAACTGACTTACTGTAGAAGAGGCCTTGGGCTCTGAGCAATTCTTGTTTTCTATGCTCTGTAGATATTAAGAATGCCCGAGAAGGGACAAGAAGTCCAAGGACAGCTCATGAAATCAGTTTAAAAAGAAGCTATGAATCAGTGGAAGGAAACCTAAAGCAAGGATTGCCAATGAGGGAGTCTCCCGTGTCAGCACCGCTAGAGGGTAAAATGTTGTTTCCAGAACATTGTTTAGATACATTTAATTTTGTAGAGCAAATTTGCATGCCTGGGTTAGGCAGTATTCAGTTTGTTATTTCTACCTGAGATTTATATTCATGTTAATTTATAAATGAAACTTCTATCAGTATGTTATATTAATAATGTATACTAAAGTATAATTAATATATGAATATGACACCTATCAAGATGTTTAAATTTATATTCGTATCTACTTAATGTGTCAAGTACATGATAGGGGAAGGGAGTGAAAATTAACATCACCGTCTACTCACAGGTAACTTTGAATATTCGTGCAGTTTGAAGATTATTGCTGCTAGGGTTAAGTGACTTGAAAAATGTAAAATTCATTCTGCGAACTTTGTCCTTATTGTGAGGCAGTCCCGGTGGTGTCATAGGACAGAGGTGTGTATTTGAGTTCCAGCTGCACCCTTTCCTGAGGAACTTCTCCGCACAAGTTTCATCTTCTAAATTAAGGGACTGTGGTTCGCACTGTGTGACGATCAGGGACAGGCGTCCAGCCTTGTGCTGACCATCTACGATACACATGATACGTGACATACATGGTAGCTGTGGTTTTATTTTGATAATGACTCATTTTCTTTAAATCTTAACCTGCCTCAAGTGTTTAACGTCAGTCTAGGTGAAATACTAAAAATACGGCAGGGATTCCTTAATCGTAGCAGTCCTGTATAATTGTCTAAGAGCTGGATTCTCTCTGCATTTAAAAAACAAACAAACAAAAAAGTCTCACTTCCCTTTATTTTAGGGTAAATGCATGTGGTTATTTCCAATCCTTGAGTCAAATTTTTTGATATGATGTGAAGCTTTTTAAGAGGTTATTTACAGCTCTTTCACTTTGATTTGCATGTTTTCGTTCGTGTATTTTGCCTCTTTATGAGGTGTCTGTCTTCCTTGTTTTCCTTTTCTCAGAGGTCTAGTTCAGAGTTAGACAGTGATTCTCGACCTCTCCTTGTGCCCTCTCACCTGAAGGAAGAAGCATTGGGATTTTAGATTTAGCTTTGCAGTGTCTTTCTTTCCTTATTGATTTATAATAGATGTCCTCTGTGGCTGTTTTCTGTTTAGGAGAACATTTATAAAGGGACAAATGATGTCATGTTGGGTACTTCCAACTTTTATTTTTTCCACGATACCCTTCTGAATAGCTCAGAAATTTAAGGCTGTTTCTCTGTCAAAAAGTATATGCTCTATGGTCTCTACAAAGTATGTGAAAATTGAAATACACTTTGTGTTTAATACTTGAATTGCTTTCTTGTTTTGAAAGGGCTGATATGCCGCGCGTTACCCAGGGGGAGCCCTCATTCTGACCTCAAAGAAAGGACTGTGTTGTCCGGTTCCATAATGCAGGGTAAACTCTTGGCTTGTTTTGGCTTTTATTCCTGGTGGCCTCTTGGGCAGATAGTTTGACATTAATTTGCAGCGCATGAAACCTGCTTTGCAAGTATTTTCCCTTTGGAAATATTAGATATTTAAGTCTTGATTTTAACTCTTCTGTTTCTGGGCTACAGAATTTATTTGAAGATGATAGTTGCCTAATCTTTGGATGTAGAGACATCTTTATTATGTAAGAACCATTCTCTGAATGCAGTGAACAAATGTATTAAATCTTGAACAACTACCCCAAAATGACAACTTTTGGATATTTATTTAAGGGTGTATTGTAAATAGAATTGATTAGAAACTGCAAGATGATAAGGCATTACATTTTTTAAATAATAGGAAAATGTAACACAGTCTACCATTTTAGCAGTTTTTAAAGTGTACTGCTCAGTGGTATTGTTATGTGACCACTGGCATTATTTTAACAAGTACTTTTTTTTGGAATTCTTTCTTGAAGGCACGCCAAGGGCAACAGCCGAAAGCTTTGAAGATGGTCTGAAATACCCAAAACAGATTAAAAGGGAGAGTCCTCCCATACGAGCATTCGAAGGTGCCATTACCAAAGGAAAACCGTATGACGGTATTACCACCATCAAAGAAATGGGGCGTTCCATTCACGAGATTCCACGGCAAGATATTTTAACTCAGGAAAGCCGTAAAACTCCAGAGGTGGTCCAGAGCACAAGGCCGATCATTGAGGGTTCCATCTCCCAGGTAAGTATAACAGGGTTCTTTTCTGTCAGCCGTTCCGCTTCAGACTGTGCTCTCCATGGAGCGTTTTAAAAAGCGCGACTTAGTAATAAGTAGTAGTGCTCGTGAGGTCTGCGGCCTTGGAAGTAAACGTGAAAGGCTTACACGTGCCTTCTTGTCCGTCGGCCTCTGTCTGTATCGTGGGGTGTGTGTCGCGAGACGGCGCGTAGCTCCGGATCGGTGATGAGCTTGTGACAGAGATGCCCGCACCGACTGCAGAGAGCGAACTAGAGTTGCCGTGGGCCCCACGGACCTGAGATGGAGAAACCTTCGGCTGCCCCGGGCTACCTGTGCTGTTTGTTTCTTGTAGGGGACGCCAATAAAGTTTGACAGCAACTCCGCTCAGTCCGCCATCAAACACAACGTCAAGTCTCTCATCACGGGGCCTAACAAACTGCCCCGTGGAATGCCTCCGCTGGAAATGGTGCCCGAGAACATCAAAGTGGTGGAACGCGGGAAGTACGAGGACGTGAAGGCAGGCGAGCCGGCGCGTCCCCGGCATACGTCGGTGGTCAGCTCCGGCCCCTCAGTTCTTAGGTCAACACTTCACGAAGCTCCCAAAGCACAGCTGAGCCCGGGGATTTATGACGACACTAGTGCCCGGCGGACGCCCGTGAGTTACCAGAGCGCCATGTCCAGAGGCTCGCCGATGATGAGCAGGACTCCGGATGGTGCGTTACCCTCTGTCCTTGTGTGCTCAGTGTCCCTCGCTCTCCCCAGCCTCCGGCAAACCGTAGATGTCAGACTGTTAGCTCTCGACCGTCACGAGATCTGTAAGTTGTGCCGGATGTGAGGGCTACATGGGAGGCTACCAGATGAAAAGCTGGTATAACTGCAGGTAAAATATCTAATATTTTAATCAAGTGCAGGGTATGCTGGAGTCCAGAAATGCCTTGGAATAAGTACGTTCCTAGAGTGGACTTGCAGCGAATCCCACAGGTCTTCTGGAAGTCCGTGTTGACAGCCGTTTATTCCGCGGCAGTCTGGCGTGGCCGGGGAAAGCCTAGGCCACGGAGCAAGACTGCCTTGACTCGAATTAAGGGTCTTCTTACTGCGTGAACTTGTACAAGTTACTTAGTGAACTTGTACAAGTTACTTCCCTCCCTGGGCTGTTGTGAAGGTCAAACGAGCTGATTTGTCTAAAGACCTTTAAAAGGAAAGAATGAGTGGTGCCGGGCATGGATGAAGGACTCGGTAAATGTGAGCTGCCGATATTGCCGGCACTGTGACTGTCGCCACTCTAGCTCCATGCCCCCTGGGCTTTCTGCTGCCGGCGGGCACGTGCGTCAGGTGAGAGGCGTTGATTTCTACCAGGCGGTCCCTGAAACGTTCTGCAGGCCTTAGCGGTGTCCTCGCTCCTCATTTTAAGCTGTACTGCAATAGGTGTTTATTGAGGACTTACATGCAGGGTCCTGGCTGGACACTGGGAGATTTGTAGAGGTGAAGTGCTTTGTGAAGCGGGAGGGAAGAAGAGAACACGGTCTGCTGGGCGGCAGGATGGTGGGGGCGGAACCTGGGGCCCAGGTTTGGAGGAGAATTGCCCCAGCGAGGGAGAAGGCACACTATAGTTCAGCAAGCTGGGGCTCAGAAGGGGACGTAATGAACCGCCGTGACTTCTTGGTGGTGTCAGGCAGACTTGAATAATCACGGCAAAGCTGATACTCTCAAAATACTAATCATCAGATGGTGGTGAGGACTGCACAAGGGTATCAGTGCCCCTGAACCGCACCCTTTAAAATGGTAAATTGTTTATTCTGTGTGTTTTGCAACAATTATTAAAATATTCGAGGGTGATGGCCACTGTGTGTTGGGACATGGTAAGCATCAGGGGGGAGAATCCAACCTCCGAATGACATCGTTTAAAAAGAAGAGGCTGAAGGAGGGAGGTGGTTGATACTGGTGAGCTCGGGAGAAGGTCTGTGGAAGTACAGAGCGAGAAACAGTAGCGTGACTTCAGGACCAGTGGGCTGCAAGGAGGCGGGTGACCCAGGCAGAGAGGGGATTTTGATTTTGTATATGTACGTGTGGGATTAAAAAGAATTTGGAATGTTAGAGTCGTACAGAACATAGAATCATTTATAGCGCGACTTAAAGAGGAGTGGTAACCTTCATTTTTAATCTTAACACTAGGTGATAAAATGCTGGTGCTGTGATCTCCAAATCTCAAAAGCTGCTGCTAGTTCTTCATATTTGCATATTTTGCAAGATTAACTATTAAATATTTGGTAGAAGCAGATAAAACTATTAATATAGTCTGTATTTGGGTGAGAAATGGAGAAATACAGCTGACCCTTGAACAGCATGGGTTTGAGTTGTGTGGGTCCACCTAACGTGGGTTTTTGTTTGTTTGGTTTAATAAATACAGTGCTCTCTGTAAATGTATTTTTCTCAGAATTTTCTTTTCTCTAGCTTACTATGTTATAAGAGTATAGGATATAATACATATAACACATAAGATGATGTGCTAATCAACTGGTTATGTTATTGGTGAGGCTTCCAGCCGATAGTAGGCTGTTAAGTTTTCAAAAGGGAGTCTAACATTATGCATGAATTGTTGATTTTGGGAGGGGGGTTGGCGCCTCTGACTCTGCATTGTTCAAGGGTCAACTGTATATTCCTACTTCACAAGTTTTCTTAAGAAGTCATGGTGTTGGCTTTTTTGTTTGTTTTTCCAGTCACCATCTCTTCTAGCAAGTCTACCAATCATGAAAGAAAATCGACACTGACCCCTACCCAGAGGGAAAGTATACCGGCGAAGTCTCCAGTACCTGGGGTGGACCCGGTAGTAAGCCACAGCCCTTTCGACCCCCATCACAGGGGCAGCACCACGGGAGAGGTTTACCGGAGCCATCTTCCCACGCACCTGGATCCCGCCATGCCGTTTCACAGGGCTCTGGATCCTGGTAAGCACAGCGTGTGGTGAGGATTTATGGCAAAGAAATGTGCCTGTACGACTTTTTAAGCCCTCTTTATTTATTACAGTATAATGTGCAGACTGTTGCATGTATCGTTAGGGTGCAGCTCATTGACCTTTCACACGCTCCACACCCCCGTTACCGGTTCTGAAATCCCGAAACGAAGCAGTACCGGCACCCATTACAGAACAGAAACAAATAGGTATGGCGTTGGGTTAAGCTGATTGAAAAAGTGGGCCCATGTGAAGGATTATGTGTAAATGACCCAGGCATACTTAAATATTTTAATTTACAGTGTAGACATTTGTTTATCAGAGTTCTGATCTCTGGCCAGGGTCCACCGATGGAACTGTACCATTCTTTGCTACATAAACGATATTCACATTTCTACCTTTGCTTTTGAAAGTGAAGCTAGAATTTAAAACTACTTGGAAGGAATCTCACTACAGAATCCCTTCAGATTTTTTTTTTTTTTTTTGGTCTTTTAAAATGATCTCGTCCATACGTGATTCAGCTTCTGTCTTCTGTCTTGAGTCTTTCCAAAGCAGTGACTTAGTTTCCAGAGAAACCACGTTTTGTTCTTCCGTCAACAAGCTCCAGATTCTTTCATTAAGTTGCGTAATCACAGCGGCAGGTACAGCAGGAAGGAGCTTTGGAACAGACAGACCGCCTCTCGCTGTGGGTGAACATACCTAACGTAGGTGCGGGCGTCTGTCGGTTTCCTAGCGAGCAGTCTGTGCTGGGCTCACGCGGTGTGCTCTACGGAGGGACAGGAGCATGTCAGCATGTCTGTCGGTGGCTGTCCTGACGCACCTGCCAGGCCAGCTCCACCCTGGCTTCCCGGCCCCCAGGCCCCACTCCTTTCACCCACCGACCACCGAGCCTTCCTCAGATGTGTTTTCTGCTCACACCTCTCCTTTTTCCTAAATTGCTCACTTGTTATATTCTTCAAGTTGAAACGGGGACACAGAACACCTTTGTTTCACTGTGGTCCTTAGTGAAGAGATGTTCGTTACCAGCATGCCAAGATTGCTAAGTGTTAGTTCCACTGTATAGGAGCGAGGTACCTGTAGAAAATATTGTACCTTCTGAGGGTTATATCAGTGCCATCAGATTGTCACTTGAGAACACTGTTTCAGAGAAGCCTACACTTAGTTCTTCAGGGACTGAGGCAGAAGTTCCCACAGAGCCCACCGACAGACTCACCCGGCTGGGAGTTCTGGGTGAAAAAAGGAGAAGCAAACATTCCAGAAAACTGGTCATTTGTTTTTGTAGGGAGAAAGTATATACGTAAAATGGTTCACTCAAGTTTTCAGACAAATTTGAAGGTTTATACTTTCATACAGTGTTTATCATAGTTCTTTACTTTGTGGTGGTTTTATTTGATGGTTATTATTATTTTTTTTAATTTTAATTTTTGAGAGAAAGAGAGAGCGAGAGAGAGCAAGCGAGCATGCACGTGAGCAGGGGAGGGTCAGAGAAAGAGGGAGACACAGAATCTGAAGACAGGCTCCAGGCTCTGAGCTGTCAGCACAGAGCCCGACATGGGGCTTGAACTCACGAACCGTGAGATCATGACCTGAGCCAAAGTCGGACGCTCAACCGACTGAGCCACCCAGGCGGCCCTATTTGCTGGTTATTTTTGAGCCTGAGCTGGATTCTAAATGTTTTGAGCAGAGACTTTACCTTCCACTTTTTACTGCACATACCTACCCCTTCCTAGCATCTTGTGTCATATGCTCTAACCTAGGGTAGTCAGACTACGGCCAGGGAACCAAATCCTGCTGCTGCCTATTTATGTAAATAAAGTTGTATTAGAACACAGGCACACATTTGTAGATGCTTTGTCTGTGGCTGCTTTCATGCTGTAGTGGGAGAGTTGAGTAGGTGAAACAGACCGTATGGTCTATAAAACCCAAGATATTTGCCATCTGGCCTTTAAGTTTGCTATTCTCTGCTCTAAACATATGCATTAATTAACTGCTTGTAGACTAATTCTCTCTTCAGCCCCAGGAAAGTGTGTTCACTGAATTAGCGGTACTATAAAAACAATTTATCAAATGCAGCCCTTGCGACTTAGGTGAAAATATAAGTTACTTGGCAAAGATTGGAAGTGAAACTAGTGGAGAAGGTTTTTAGCTCCTATTCTACCGGTAAAAAGGTTCATACTCCTATTGTGTCTAGTTTCTCTCCCTTTTCCATCATGTCTGATTTTATTTATTTTTATATTTTAATATTTTTAACATTTATTTTTTGAGAGACAGAGCGTGAGCGGGGTAGGGCCAGAGTGAGAGGGAGACACAGAATCTGAAGCAGGCTCCAGGCTCTGAGCGGTCAGCACAGAGCCCCGTGCGCGGCTCGGACTCACAAACTACGAGATCATGATGTGAACCAAAGTTGGATGCTTAACCGACTCAGCCCGCCAGGCACCCATTTCGCCTCTGACTGTAGAATGTGTATGTTCATATTGTCGATGTGTCAGGGTCTAAGATGAATCTCCCTTAAGCCCTGTTATGTTCCCACCCACACTGAATAAAAGTTGCCCGCACATATTAGCTGGAGAGCAAGAGCCCTGCCTCTCTCTGAGGCTGAGAAGGAACTTCTCATAGACTAAATCAGCTGAACACCTTTCTCTTGTTCTCTCTACCAGCAGCTGCTGCTTACCTGTTTCAGAGACAGCTCTCACCAACCCCAGCTTACCCGAGCCAGTATCAGCTTTACGCAATGGAGAACACGAGACAGACAATCCTCAATGATTACATTACCTCACAGCAGATGCAGGTGAACCTGCGCCCAGATGTGGCCAGAGGCCTCTCCCCACGGGAGCAGCAGCTGGGTCTCCCGTACCCGGCAACGAGGGGTGTGTGTCTTTGCGTTTCGGTTTCATAGAATGTGTTCTGTGTACCACGTTATCGATGAGTGTTTGTTGAATGACTGATGGAAAGAATGAAAAGGCAGCCATTTCCTTGTCTTGTAGCTTTAAGCCCTTGAAGGCAAATGAAGAGATGTGTCCAGACATGGGGTTTCGGCGAACACTGAAATAACGAAACCAAGTCCTTGTGCTGGGTGTTGGAAATCGTTGTTTTATCTTGCTGCGTCCCTCGGAAATCTGTTTGTGCTCTTAGGTCCCTGGCATGCGGCACGGTATTTCATAGCCCTCTGTAGATTTAAAGAAGGCCTCACAAAGTAATGATCATCCTACCCATTTTTATTTATACCGTGTACAAAGTGTCACTGGGCTATAGAGATAAACCATATGAAATAGCCGCATACAGTTCTTTGTCTTCAGAAAGCCTGACATTTAACATAATTTTATTGTGTTTGTCTTTTGAGCAGGAATCATTGACCTGACCAATATGCCTCCAGCGATTTTAGTGCCTCATCCGGGGGGAACAAGTACTCCTCCCATGGACAGAATCACTTATATTCCTGGTACACAGATTACGTTTCCTCCCAGGCCGTACAACTCTGCTTCTATGTCTCCGGGTAAGGGTCTGCGGCCACACATCCTCTGACGTGACCACTGTGCCCAAGTGTTGACAGCATAGCCTTTGAAGGCGTTTTGGGCACTTTTCCCCCATTTGGTCTGCTGTTTTCCATTTAATATTTAGTGATAGTTCTTACATGCCGTTCTGTCACCAGATGCTCTAGAAATATCCTAAGAGCTCGCATTAGGCTCCAGTTGGCTTCCCACACGTGGAGTTTGGGGCATTTTGAAACATTTTCAGCGACTCGAGACGTTGAAGTGTTGGTACCTGACAGGTTGATGTTTATGTCCTGAAGTGGCGGCCTTCACGTGTCTTCCAGGACACTCGACTCACCTTGCGGCGGCTGCTAGTGCAGAGCGGGAGCGCGAGCGGGAGCGCGAGAAGGAGCGGGAGCGGATCGCCGCGGCCTCCTCCGACCTCTACCTGCGGCCGGGTGAGTGCCCCGCCTCGCTCCCCCCCCCCCCGGCATCATGCTTTGTGCGGGGGGGCTCCCGACACACAACGGAATTTTGGGCCTTGAGCGGCGTCCGGGTGAAAGCGCTTTAGAAGCTTAAATGGTGCAGACATGAGGTGGTTTTTTTTTTTTTTATGTTTTATTTATTTTTGAGAGAGAGAGAGAGAGGGCACGAGGGAGGAGGGCCAGAGAGAGGGAGACACACAATCCAAAGCAGGGTCTAGGCTCTGAGCTGTCAGCCAGAGCCAGATGTGGGGTTAGAACTCACGAACTGTGAGATCATGACCTGAGCCGAAGTCAGACTCTTAACCCACTGAGCCACCAAGGCGCCCCCAGACATGAGTTTTGAACAGGAAGGTGATGTTTCCACGAGGAAGGCGTCATTTGGATTTGGCCCCCAGCAGTTGGCTGCGTTACTCCCCAAAGCTGAAAGCCGCCCAAGCAAGGGCTCGTGGACACGAAGACACAGTGTGTTGTCGAGCTGGACTTTGGGGAAGAGGGAAGTACGGTTAGAAGGATGGCTGACACCTGGAAATGACGAGTGCTGCCATTCGGCAGGGAGGCAGGGGACACGGGAGGGGGCTTGAGGTGGGTTCGAATCCCGGAGGGGGCACAGGCTGTCTAGGAGAACAGCCAGGTGGCAGTAGCTCACAGCGGCCCGAGATGTTTGGCACTGGGAGAGGCCAGGGAGGCTCGGGAAGAATGCCGTTGAGGCGAGTGAGAAGGACTCGGCAGTAACCGGACGCGGCGGGTGAGGAGGGGACGAGAAACCAGATCGGCCCCCACGTAAGGTAGAGCAGGGTTGACCACAGTGAAGAGCAGAGGCGTTCTGCCACGGGCCACACTATGGCGCGCCTCTGGGACACGTGTTTCTGTCTGAGGCATGTTTGTCTTCCTGCGTTCGGCTCCGTCCGTGAAATGAAACCCCTTCCCATGTCCGTGTTGCCGGGTGCACAGATGTGGCACTTAGGATGACAGACAACTTGGACATGGTAACCTAGGAGTCACCTGCAAGGGTGGAGACTCTGGCTTGGCTGAGCTTTCCAGGCGGCAGGCGTGTAGGGAGAGTTGTTGTTACCCGGCGGGATGTTCAGATGCAGGGCTCGTCAGAGGGCGCCGTGCAGAACTGAAGGGCACAGTGCAAGGAGGCTGTCATCAGGGACAGGCCTGTGAAATCAGAGTGGTGGCAGTACAGAGCGGGGGCCCAAAGCTGGTCTTTGTAGTCGACCCAGCGGCGTCACTCCCGAGGACTTACCTCGGATAACTCCGTGCTCGCGGAGCTGAAGGCCTGTAGCTGTGAGGTGCGGTCTGCGGATGGGCAGGAATCACGGTGTCTGACCTCAGGAAGTGCCCTGACTCGCTGTGCGGTAGCCCCCGAGTACCGATTGTGCGCTGACCGCATACAGACGGGGAAATGCGTTTAATTAAAGAAAGGGTAGCTTTGGTGGGAACTAGATTTTAACAAAGCTCGTGATCCCACTAACGAATACTGCGCGGACTCAAGATGATATTCCATTTCTCTCCACCAGACATTTGAAAGGCCGATGAATACTCTGCGTCGGCGTGTGTAAGGAAACACTGACTCTCACGTCATCACGTGGCAACGTAAATAGGAATAGTCTCTGCGGAGATACATTTAAATAGCAGTCCCTCCCCTAGGAAGAGAGAGATGCTTGTATAAGCTGATGTAGGTGTGCTTGGAGAGAGTTGCTGAAAGCTTCTGCCTGGTGGTACCCGTGTGGGAACAGGGGTGCGTGTTGACGCTGCCAGCAGGTCTGAGGGCAGAGAACAGAGGAGGCACAGCGGAGAGGGAATAGAGAGGGAGTGAGGTCTTCCCAGTGAGTAGTGCTGCCCACGCGCCAGTTGTGGCTCTCGTAGGGGACAGCTGAGGTCGAGCTCCGCTGTTGGAGAGGTGTGGGTAGTGGGGCTGATTTGGGGGAGGGGGAGGGCAGGGGAATGATCATGTGTCCGAAGAGAGCTGGCCCAGAGAAAGTGTTCGCGGGCGGGGGCGGGGCGGCCATGGAGCAGCGAGCGCGGTGGTTGACTGGCGACGCCTTGGGCCCAGGGGTGGTGGTGGTTCTCATCACATGTTGTTCTCGTCGTTACCTTAGACAGCTGCGCCCAGTGGGATTTTGGAAATGGTAAACACACCAGAGGTTGAGGAAAAATCTGAGAGATTAACTTACATGATTTTTAAAAAGTTTGAGAGCAAGTACGCACGCATACACACACCCACCCACCCACCCACTTATATCTTGAGAGCAAGTACACACACACACACACACACACACACACACCACCACCCCCCCCCCCCCCCCCCGATGCTGGAGAGGGGCAGAGAGAGCGAATCCCAAGCAGGCTCAATGGCTGTCAGCTCAGAACATGACTCAGGGATGTGAGATCATGATCTGAGTCGAAATCAAGAGTCAGATGCTTAACTGAACCACCCGGGTGCTCCTGATTTATATTAGTACAGCAGACCCTTGAATAATTCAGGGGTTAGGGATGCTGACCCTCACAGAGTGGAAAATCCAAATACAACTTTGACTCCCCCAAAACTTAACTGCCAGTAGCCTACTGTTGACTGGAAACCTTACCGCTAACAATCAATTACCACATATTTTTTATGTATATATCATATTGTATATGTATTTTATGTATTATATACTATATGTATTATATACTATATTCTTACAACAAAGTGAGCTAGGGAAAAGAAACTGATGAGAAGATGATAAGGAAGAGAAGACACATTTACAGTACTGTACTCTATTTAAAAAAAAAAAAAAATTCCGCGTGTAGGTGGACCAGTGGAGTTCAAATCCCTGTTGTTCAAGGATCAGCTGTACTTCACTGTCGGTGTTATTTTTGTTTCTCTCAGGAATCAAGACAGAAACTTATCACAGAAATGAAGCTGACAGTAAAAGATAGTAGATGTTTCTCTTTCGAGTTACTAGCATGGTTTTATTACATCTTTATTGAGAAACTGTTATACAACATATTTCTAGGAAGGCAGAAGAGTGGGATATCTTTTTAGGAATAGTTAAGAAATTTGCAGTCCCTGGGGCGCCTGGGTGGCTTAGTCGGTTAAGCGTCCGGCTTTCGCTTAGGTCATGATCTCACGGTTCGTGGGTTCGAGCCCCGCGTCGGGCTCTGTGCTGACTGCCAGCTCAGAGCCTGGAGCCTGTTTCAGAGTCTGTACTCCCTCTCTCTCTGACCCTCCCCTGCTCACGCTGTCTCTCTCTCTCCTAGAAATAAAAAAAAAAATTATATATATATAATTTATATATATATATAGAAATATTTTTTTTATATATTTAAAATATATTAAAAAACTTATATATATATAAAAGAAATTTGCAGTCCCTAAATGTTGCCATCCTGAGGTTCTTCCTTATGGCTTGTCTTTTCTTCCCTCTTCTTTATTTCACTTACTTATTTTTTTGGCCTTCACAGGCACCGAACAGCCGGGCCGACCCGGCAGCCATGGGTATGTCCGCTCCCCATCCCCCTCAGTGAGAGCTCAGGAGACCATGTTGCAGCAGAGACCCAGCGTTTTCCAGGGAACCAATGGAACCAGTGTGATCACACCTTTGGATCCAAGCGCTCAGCTACGAATCATGTGAGTCTCCCGGACACATTTGGACCAAGGACAGTCGCTCTCTCGCGTACCACACACTTTTAGATGGGTGGCTGCCAGGCACGTGTGGTTGTTGCGCGGCGGGCCCCTCCGCCTCCCCAGCGCGCCCCCGTTAGAGCCCGCCCTTCACGGAGCTGTGTGTGGTTTGCTTCTGTTTGCAGGCCACTGCCCGCCGGGGGCCCATCGATAAGCCAGGGCCTGCCGGCCTCCCGCTACAGCACCGCTGCGGACGCCCTGGCCGCCCTCGTGGACGCCGCAGCCTCTGCTCCCCAGATGGAGGTTTCCAAAACGAAAGAGAGTAAGCATGAAGCTTCCAGGTTAGAAGAAACTTTGAGAAGCAGGTCAGCAGCAGTTAGTGAACAGCAGCAGCTAGAGCAGAAAAGCCTGGAGGTGGAGAAGAGATCTGTTCAGTGTCTGTACACTTCTGCAGCCTTTCCAAGTGGCAAGCCCCAGCCTCACTCTTCAGTAGTTTATTCCGAGGCTGGGAAAGATAAAGGGCCTCCTCCAAAATCCAGATATGAGGAAGAGCTAAGGACCCGAGGGAAGACTACCATTACCGCAGCTAACTTCATAGACGTGATCATCACCCGGCAAATTGCCTCGGACAAGGATGCGAGGGAACGTGGCTCTCAAAGTTCAGACTCTTCTAGTAGCTGTATGTATCTCCATCTGAGTTTTGCAATGTGATATCTGAGTAAAGAATTACTTTCTTCTTTAGGTAAAGCAGAACTATATGGTATAAAGAACATCTTGACCTTGCTCATAATTGTAATGGAGGGGTTTTGTGGCTTGGTAGAGCAAAAATGTGTCTCTTGCTATTTGTCATGATGGTTGAAACTTCAGTTGCTGAAGTATGCCTATCCAGGAGTTTTCCATGAGAACCCTACGCCTTTATAAAGGTAAAGCTGGGAAGGACAGAGCTCATTAACATTTTCAGGCATCTGAAAGGTGATAGACGTGTCATCAAGCTCTGTGCTACGAAGACCTCAGCATCTTGTAGGATGTGGTTATTTAAGTTGATACCCCACAGCCTCTTTTTGCTGAGATACACATTTTTAAAAAGTGAAACCACTGTGTTACTGGTAATTGGTATTTACGTTCCACCTTCCTTGCAAGTTGTATTTAAAAAATTTTTTTTCATATATTCATTTTTGTTCTTTCTTTATGCATATCCTCATATTCTGTGCTCATTTTCTAAAATTGTTCTCATGTATTTGTTTTTTTAACTTTTTAATTTTTATTCCAGTATAAACATACAGTGTTGTAAATAGCTTTGGACATGCAATGTAGTGATGCAGTGCTTCCGTACGTGACTCAGTGTACCTTGTGATTAGTGTGCTCTTGATCCTCATTGCTGATTTCCCCCATCCCCCACCCCTCCCCGCTGGTGACTGCCGGTTTGCTCTCCATAGCTGGATTTTGATCATCAAGTCTGGTTAATTGTTTTGACATCTACCCTCTAAGTCCGTAAGGGTTCACAGATCTACAGTGAGTTGCTGGAAAAGTTACTTTGAATTTATTGTTAACAGCTGCCTAAATTCTGTATGGAATTCCTGAAGGAAGCGGCAGGTATTTAAGCGAGTATCAGCTAATGCTTGCAGTAACTGAACCGTACGTAGTCCTGTCTCTGCTGTTTCCGTTAACGAGACTGAACAGAGTTGGAGATTTCTTATGCACCAGCATGCAACGTGCAATTCTTTTTACCCCCGTGACTAATAATAATTTGTTTCGGTAAATATCTACCCCGTGGCTGAGGTTTTTGGAGAGAAGGGGGCAGCTTAGTAGTCTGTTGTGTAGACAGAAAACTTCTCTTAGCCTGGGATTATGAAGATCTGCAAAATCGGTATTACATGTGCAGAAACTTGCAGCTGGGGAAGATCTGTATTATGGGAACAGGGGCTCCAGCCTGTGGCCTACTAGATGCAGTGGAACACGGTTTTCTAGTCACTGGATAGCCCCCTTTTTCAGGAGGCATGATGAACCTGACCTTGCTCTAGGAGTTTGACCTTCAGAAGGTCCGAAAATAGAAAATCTGTCTTCTTTTCTGACTGGGGTTATCTCTTTTTATCACTGGGCAAATGGCTTACATGAAGCCCACAGGCTATTTACAGTTACTCAGTCTGGTTTTCAGTTCTTCAGGGCCTCTCTCCCCGAGTAGGTGAAGCACTGTGTCTTCGCCTTCTGGCTTCAAGAGGACTGTGTGCACTTAGGCCTGTTTAGCAGGCCTGCTTAACAGTCATGAGGACTGTTTAGCATTAGACAGTTATTGACTGTATATCAGACGTGGTGAGCAGATTCAGGATGCTGGGTGTTTAAAGTGATGAATGCCAAAGGCTACAGAAGTTGCAGAATAGTATAAATTACTTTGGATATAGTAATTTCTTTTAGTTCCTGAAAGATCATTTCCATCCCAATTGTCAGGCTCCTATTCTCCTGATTATACAAGAACCCAGCTAATTGCAACTTGCATGGCCTGGTGAAGGGGTAGGAAGAAAGGACTGTTCAGTTGAGTCCTGGAGGATCACAGGAGGGAGCCTGGTACTAGAGTTCATCCCGAGCTTCTGTCCCTGTGTCCGGGACCCACTGGCTGATAACACTGACTGACCCAGCCAGTCGTAGACCGTTTGGGCCTCTGACTGTGTTCTCAGGTTCTTTGGCACAGCCTGTAGATGCAGAGAGCCCTCGAAGTCAGGTTACGTGGGCCCCTCCCGTCCTTCTGAGGCCATGGCAAGACTGGGGACAGCTGCCTGAGCCCTTACTGCACTGGTGCTGTTTTCCTGCTCAGAGGGGGCCTTCTCTGATGTGGGCATCCGTTCTGCCAGGAGAGTGCATTTGCTACTTTTCAGACATTCCCTGCCATTTCTGTGTGTTTTCACATGTAACAGCACCAAAAAGTTATTTGAAATGAGTAATAACTTTTTGTCAGCAGTACTCCAGTGATTTGAGAAAATCCTTATATAACGTTACTTGATCTGTAGCTTTAAAATCATGGTGACAAATCCACTGTGTAGCCTGAAAGTTCTTCTAAGAGCTGATCGTCGCACAGAATTGTAATTATCGAAGCAGTGAACTGTTGGGAATCTACCCTCTGAGAAAGGTCCTTCTTGGGGTTCTTCTCCAGCTCCCAGCAGGACGTTACAAATCTGTCCCCTGCCTGCCTTGCCCAAAGGTCTTAGAGGCCACACGGTGTCAGGAAACCCTGTGTCCCACAGAGATCGGGACACTGAGGGAGCACTTGTAGACCTTGGAAACCAGTGCACTGAGCATGTTGGCTGTTATCCCTAACCTGGGTGCCATTGAACGTTTCTGAGAATAAAAACCAAAAATATGCGAGTAGGTTTGAAGAATGTGTGCTTTTGAAACCTTCCACAGGATTAGTTTTAAAATAAGATTCTTTCCTTTTCTTAAAGTATCCTCTCATCGGTATGAAACGCCTGGCGATGCTATCGAGGTGATCAGCCCCGCCAGCTCACCGGCGCCCCAGGAAAAGCTGCAGGCCTACCAGCCGGACGTGGTTAAGGCAAACCAAGCAGAAAGTAGGTATTTTTTAGCCACCAGTATACCTGGTTTCATATTTGCATGTGTCATTTGTTTCTGGTCATCTGCCCAGACTGTGTGCAGGAATAATGGGTTTTGTTGGTTTTGTCTTAGAGAAATTTTCATGAGAGTTGCTTTTGAACCATTTAAGACTCTGCACTAAAGGAAAATTATTTTTAAGCTTTTGTTGATTTCTCTTTTGTTTATATTTAACGGTACAGAAAATAGTTGATATTTTGTCCATTTGTGCTTTCACGGTTTACACTGGTCCTGATAAGTGTTTTCCTCCAAAATTAAGATCATGAATTCTGTTAAGTTGATACCACCACGTCCCTCCGACGTGTCCCTGGGTTGTGTGTAATCCCTGACAGTGAGTGAGAGGCAGGGGCATTCCTGAGTAAGACATCTACCTGTGTGTCCTCCATTAGGCGAAGCCAGCAGACCCTATGAAGGACCATTACACCACTACCGACCCCAGCAGGAATCCCTGTCCCCACAGCAGCAGCTGCCCCCCTCTTCACAGGCCGACGGGGTGGGGCAAGTGCCCAGGACCCACCGACTGATCACGCTCGCTGATCACATCTGTGTAAGTTCTTCTGTTAATACTTCTGTTTTTGATCATGCGGAAGGCACATTTCATAGAGAATCACAAAAGAAATGTCCAGGTTTTTTAAGGCTACGTTTTTGGGCAAGAACTCAGTGGGTTTAACCAATTCCTTCTTTCCTCATTCACAGCAAATCATCACACAAGATTTTGCTAGAAATCAAGTTTCCTCACAGCCTCCCCAGCAGCCTCCCACTTCTACATTCCAGAATTCACCATCTGCTTTGGTGTCCACCCCTGTGAGGACTAAAACATCAAATCGTTACAGCCCAGAATCCCAGTCTCAGTCTGTCCACCATCAAAGACCAGGTTCAAGGGTCTCTCCAGAAAATCTTGTGGACAAATCCAGGGGAAGGTATGTTCTTTTTTTCCTTTAAAGTTTATTTATATTGAGAGACAGCGTGGTGCGCAATTGTGGGAAGGGTAGAGAGAGAGAATCCCAAGCAGGCTCCAAGCTATCAGCGCAGAGTCTGACGTGTCGGTTGATCTCATGAACTGGGAGATCAGGACCTGAGCCGAAATCAAGAGTCAGAAGCTTAACGGACTGAGCTACCCAGGCGCCTCAGTATGGTTTTTATTTCAAACTGTATGTACATTTCCCAAGAGTAAAACAATTTGGATTTATCTACAAGATAGGGGATTAATTTCTTACACCTAAAGTTTATTCACCTTTACTCCTGGGGAAGTACAAATGAGGGTTTCCCCTCTATTCTTGGAATGTTCACTGTCTGGGCAGTTGGTACTATATCTTTTTAACGTGTATTCAGAAGTCAAGTTCTTCATCTTTATGGAAAGGAGGTAATAGATTCAAGTTTGATAAATCAAGAGAAGTATAAAATTATTTAGTGGTGTAACCACCAAAGAAATAAAAGAAAACTAGTAAAAAATGGCCACCTGTTTGGCGTTGATTGGGAAAGGAAATGACAAGTCACATACCTATATAAAATTATACTTAGAGGTCACAGGTGGCTCTTAATAATCACTAAGCCAAAACCTTGTTTTGCTCTAAACAGTACGTTTATATGCACTATCTTTACCAACATGGTATCCAGAGGAAGAACATGACCTTGCAGAGACTCACTCAGCCCTAGCGGGGTGGAACGGGAGCCTGTCTTGACTCACCTGACGGGCACTCAGGGTTCAGTTTGGGACTCCGGTCCTTTATGTTTTACCTTCGTGGGAAAGACCTGTTAAGTGCTGACCGACTCAGAGAGAGAGGTCAAAGCCTGGAGGGCTCCACCAGAGTAACAAGGGCAGGCTAGTGGGGTGTGATGCCAAAGCACACAGTGACCTTGACCTCTCCTGGAGCTTCGGCCGCTGCCTGTCCCGGGTCGTCATGTGCCACCAGTTCACATACACAGAAAAAGCAGCGGTGACAGACTTTTCGGTAACCAGGTATATAGTGAAGACCTGAGGCAACTTTTATTCTGATATAAACTAGCAACTTTTATTCCTTTCTCCTGGATGACATAATGAATGAACCAGTTTCAAACTGTTTGGGGTGATTCGTAGGCGGCCCCAGGGGACAGTCTGATACTTTGTATGTTACAATGCCAGGCCTGGAAAATCCCCAGAGCGGAGCCACGTCTCTTCCGAGTCCTACGAGCCCATCTCCCCACCCCAGGTTCCAGTCGTGCACGAGAAACAGGACAGCGTGCTGCTCGTGTCTCAGAGAGGGGTGGAGCCTGCAGAGCAGAGGTGAGTCGACCGCTCCCGGGCCGGCGTGTGCGCATGTCCCGGGCCTTTTCTCCTCTGTGGGTCCCATGTCAGGACAGGACTCTCAAAGGACCAGGTAGTCTCTGTTTTCCTGGTGATCTAATACCAGTGGATTTTAGTGAAAAAGTTATATTTAAACAGGTGATAGAAAAAAAGCTGTTCACTATTCTTAAAATTAAGCCTTTCTAGATCTTTTTTAAAAACGCTTTTTTGTCCACATGGTCAGCCGTCTCTTGAAGCCCTGTTTGAGTGTTTATCAGGCACCAAGCCTTGTGGACTGCACGTGGACGGGAAGTCATGATGAGCGTTTTTGCTGAACTGCTTTACGTCCTTTTTCTTCCGTTTCTAACCCCAACCCAAGCCCTATGAGTTACTCGGTTTTTTTTTTTTTTTTTTAATTTTTATTTATTTCTAGGAGAGAGAGAGAGAGACAGTGTGAGCAGGGGAGGGTCAGAGAGAGGGAGTCACAGACTGAAACAGGCTCCAGGCTCTGAGCTGGCAGTCAGCACAGAGCCCGACGCGGGGCTCGAACCCACGAACCGCAAGATCATGACCTAAGCGAAAGTCGGACGCTTAACCGACTAAGCCACCCAGGCGCCCCGAGTTACTCGGTTTTTATTCCCGTTTAGACACCTTTGATGTGGCCCCTGCCTGGCCCACTATCACTAGAGTGATTTGTCTGAAACTCGTGGAGTCCAGCTCCAAGCCATCAGGCTGGCCCCTGAGTTCCTTTATGAGCAGGTTCATGCTGCTCGTCTGGTTTCCTGCCGTTTCCCCCTCACACCGCAGTCTGTGTCCATGTCAGGCTGCTTATGGTCCCCTGAATTCTTTTCAGTCCCTACACATGCTGTTTCCTTGATGTAGAACACCTTCCTCCCATGATGCTCCGGGAGGCGAACCCAGGATGTTCCCATGGTCAGTTAGAGGGGAGGGTCCAGGTTTAAACCAAGGTCTCTCCCCACACTGCTAGTGCATTTCCTACAATGTGTTCGAGTTATTTGCTTAGGGTTTATATTCACGGGCAAGCGGACAGATGTTGAGACCTTTCAACAAAATGAGGAAAATCTGTTTTTAGAAAGGGGATGATGTACACCTTGATTATATGTTAAATGGTTTTCCTTCAGTGTGTGATGTTTTTGAGGACAGGGGCCACATCTTGCTCATTTTCCATCATGTATCTGTCTCTCTTTGGCATTTCGCAGGCATTCTCATGTTTGAATGATGAATGAGTCCACACGCCCGGATTAGGTTATCAGCAGCCTTCAGTTGTTTGCTATGCTCTCCAGCTCTAGCTAGATCATCGTGGTTAAAGGAAACTTGTTTTTTTAAAATGTGTTAGTACAGGAAGCTGCAGATGACTGTGAATCCTTCACACGAAACTCCTCTGGTGGGAGGCGTGCAGTGATTTGATATGCAGGTTTATTTCTACGTTGTGGCTCTTCTGTTGAAGGCCCCAAGTTTTGATTGCTTAGGTATGAGCTCTTGCTGTTTTATAGGCAAGTCGTGCTATAAGTTCTGCTAGGAGAAGAATTCCCGGTTTATGTGGCAGCTATAAATACACCAGTGCCTTTGCTGTTATGCAGACGGCATCCTGGTGAGCTGTTTCTCACTCATCATTTGTTGCTTATTCAGTCTTCATTAAGAATCCCCATCCTAGATTATCTCCATTACAGTCCTACTTTTATGAGTGTGCTAAAGTATTTGTGTCCTCATATATGACGTATGGCGGTAGCCACAGACAAGAGATTGGGAAGTGGGGGTTTTCCCACTTGGCTCTATGAACGTCCCCAAGGTTAGCACATGATGAAACAGACATAACAGGCATAACTGTGTTCCCCACAGGAATGATTCCCGCTCGCCAGGGAGTATAAGCTACTTGCCTTCCTTCTTCACCAAGCTCGAGAACACGTCACCCATGGTTAAATCAAAGAAGCAGGAGATTTTTCGTAAGTTGAACTCCTCTGGTGGAGGTGACTCTGACATGGGTAAGTGGGATTTCTTTCACGGATCCCCAAATAAAACCTACACTAATAATTGTATCTCCGGTGCTGCCTCTCACGCGATCCTTGAGTTTGAAGGCTCTTGTAGGTGTCTGTCCAACTGCATTTGATCTTAAGATTCTTATCAAATGTCTGCAAGTACATGAAGACTGCCTGCTAGAGAGCAAGAGCTTGCTGCTTTCTGAAGCTATCCATTTTCTCTTTGAACAAGTGTGGGGCTGGATTAGCTCTTCATAGTTTTTGTTTTTTTACTCATTGGTTTTAGTTTTATCCATTTGGGCTGTACATGACCACTCCACAGCCATTTGAAGACAGATCATGTCCTTCAAGTCTTCTCTCTGTAAACATCCTGTGGCATCAGCTGTTCACACTATTGATTCTGAGTATCCCTCCACAGAAGATCACTTTATTTAGCTGAGCCTTTCAGTAGGTTCTGAGTAGTGCGGTAGGCTCCGCCCCAAAGGCATCACTATTTGGGGAGTCTGGATTGTATCGAGTGTTTGACAACCAGTACGCAGTTAGGATATAGAGCACCTGATATGAGCATAAGTATCAGGGTCTCCCGATGCGCTCGCTAATCTGGTTCCTCCCTTCCCTTGCTGTACTTTCGGAGTCACTAGCTCCAAGTCCGCGCGTGCGCCATTCAGTCACTTTTCCTACCCCAGCAGTGTCTTTCTGGATCTCTGTTCAGTCATTCAGCATTCATCTGCAAATGCGATCAGTCCACCGTGTGAAAACAGAAGAACAAGAGTAATGGCAGCAAGCACTGTAGTTACATGACTCTGGGCACTCGTAAGCACGTACGAGCGCGTTTAGTCCTCACGGCAGCCCTACACGCCACACGGGGTAACTGTCTCCATCGTGCAGATGAGGAAACCTAGGGAGGGTTAATAACCGGTGCAGATTGCCTAACTGGTGAGTGCTGGGGCGGTGGCCCCACTCCAGCGCGCCACGCGTGCCAACTTCACGACTCTAGTGGTGTGCCCACTGGCTTCTAACAGTTCGGTACTCATGGCATCATCACCCACGTCACTGGTAGATACTCGGTAGGATAAAGCTCCGTGCTATCCAGACCTTCCCTTTGGGCTGATATGCATGCGTTAATCGGAACCTTTCTCATACCCTGTCACTCAGCACTCATGCTGTCGCTCAGTCGTACTTCTCCATCTTTTCCTCAAGTACCTCCAGTGATGCGGCGAGACTTGTTGGATCTGGGTATTCCACAATCTGCTTTATTTCTGTGATCTACGATCTACTAGTCTCCCGACCCTGTCAAAAGAAAAGAAATTGTGGGCTGTGAACGACAAACTACCAGGTGGACGTGTGTTTGGATCTGACACTTTGTGATTAATAAAAGTTTAACATCCGAGAGAATAAAGGATGAGCCCAGTGTCAGTTATTGTTGTGAACTTTCTCTTTTGAAGATAAATATTTGCCAGCATTATTATCAGGCTAACAGATATCTTCTTTAAAAAAAATAATTACATTTTTCCGTCTCGTCATGGGTTTCATGTGTTATTTACAGTGTATCAAATGTCACCAACGAAAATATGGCACTCTCATCTTCATACTCTCTCAGAAGGCAGAGAGGAATTGGAGCGCGGAGGCCTACAGAATCTAGAACAGCCAGTTTCAAAGTGTTTCGTCTTTGAGGGGTTTTCGCTCATCCTCTCCAGTCTTGGTCTCACCTCATTTTAGTGGGAAAAAAATTGACAGAAAAATGCCACACGTGACTTGAAGAAGCCTGCTTTAGTTTTGTCTTCTATTTTCTATTGTCCTCAGGCAGTAGCTCTCACATTCATTCATTCATTCATTCATTCATTCAACAACTATTTATTGAGCAGGGTGCAGTGTTGGACACTTAGAATAACAGATGGTCTGTACTCTGAAAACGTATAAAGAAACAAGTCCCTAACTTTAACAGAGGATGAAATACGTGAACGTCTTAATGGAAGTACAAACAAAACTGGGGATTTTTCTGATCCCCTGAATTCTTTTTGGTTGTGGAAAGGGACAGCTAAGGAACTGTACTAAGGAAGCAGCGGGCGGATGGGTCCCTGGGCACATGCAGGCCTCCCCAGGAAGTAGAACCAACACATCAAAGCCAGCAGCTTCCAAGAGCACCGTGTTTCACCTCAGTATCTGTCAGTTCAGTGTTCCCACTGAGGACAGCAGGGATTTCAGGCTTCAAAAAACCATCATGCTTTTAAACGTACTTTACTTGATCTCCCATAAGCCATTCTCCCCTTCTGGAAGTAGTCTCATCTCTTGGCTTTCAGAAATTATGTTCTCCTGTTTTTTTCTCCTACTCTGGACTTTTTTTTTTTTTTTTTTTTTTAATGTCTTCTTAGCAGCTCTGTCTTGCTCTGCCTGGCCCTTGAATGCTGGTTTTCCCAGTGCTCTGCTCATGCACTAGAGCCTCTGAATCTTCACACCTGCTCTGGGGCTTTAAACTATGTGCTGAAAGCTCCCGAACTTGGATCCAGAGTAGGGTTCAGCCCATGTACCTTTGATGACTTCATGTCTTCTTGCGTATTTGGCTTAACTGTCTCTAAAGGAATTAATGTTGTACCTTTCCATGCAGAGAAGCGCGTTGTCCCTCCTTCCCAGCCACGCTTCCCTCCACTGTGGCTCCACTAGCTGCTTTCTGGGCAGCCCTCCCTCTGCACCTCTTCCTGTTGAGTCTGCCTCCGAAACAGTGGTCCCGTCGGTCTTCCATGCCCTTTTCTGAGTGGTTACCACGTTCTTTCACACATGTGCCCATCTGTTTTAAGCCAGGGGTCCTCACACTTGAGTATCTATCCCTGTCCCTGGAGTGCTCGTTAAGCACGTGAGCCACAGGCCACAAGGCTTGAGGAAGTTGACACTTTTCCGGAGGCTCGTGGGTAGTTCCGTACTGATGGCCTCAGAAAGTAGCACACTAAACTGTAAGCTCCAGAGGCAAAGTGCAGGATCATAGTGTTCTCTTGGTTGAAAAAATACAAAATCGTCTTTGTCTGACCATTTTGATCAGTAAGAAGGGGATTTTATTATGATTGAACCAAATAATTGCTCAATACTCGTCAAGTGAATGAAGGAGTCCTATCCACAAACATCTGTGTATTCGTCACTTTGTACTTTTTCAGGTTTATTTACCGCATATGTCACCTGACCCACGAGTCGGGAGATGGTCATTGTTTTATATAGCTCTTCTTGGAGATTTTTCTCCTCCTCCTGTTGCCAGTTTAAAGTTGCCCTGATGAAGGAAGTTAGTTTCCAGCACATGCAGCCCTGCTTCGGACAGCGGCGTCCTGTCCAGGGAAGGGTCCATCCTGCCGCAGACTCCCCCAGAGCTCTGCAGTCTTCTCTGGGACACGCCCCCCACCCTGCTGCCCTGTTCTTTCTCTTCTGAGTTCTCAGCAGCAAGTTGGAAGTTATGGTGAAAACACCGTTTACATTCCCACATTCCTTCTGCTTCTGTCTCAGTGCTTTATAGGTAGTTCCCAGGCTGTCCCGCCCGCTGTCGTTCAAACTGGGCAGATGACAAATCGCGGGCTCATCCTGTGCCTGTGGGAGTGGCTCCCAGAGAAGCCCCCGTTTTCATGCTGTTTATGGAGGGGTCTGAGCTGGGCCTCCCCGGAGCAGCCTGCATTCTTGGGGCTCACCCCAGAGGCCACGTCTCTTCTCTGGCAAACCGGACCCCTCTCCCACTGGTCCGTCTCCAGCAGTGCAAACGCTCTTGTCCTCCTGTGGGCATGTGGCTCCTGCTCAGATTTTCCCACCTCATCCAATTTTTTATTGCCTGATTTATTTTTTAAATAATTATTTCTTCATCTTAACCGGTGAAAAATAAGATTGAGATCATGGGAAATAAAAGGGTTAATTTCATTGTAGGGTTTTGAGACTTTATCTCTTTCCGTTTACGTGATCATCACATCTCAGTTAACTCGAATGTTTTGTTTACATACAGCAGCCGCACAACCAGGAACTGAGATCTTTAATCTGCCAGCAGTCACTACCTCAGGTAAGATTCAGAATATATCGGCCAGGATGCAGGTGGTGTGTGGGAGCAGGCAGTCCACCCGAGACCCGTCGAGTACTGACCGCACACCAGGGGCACTGCTCCGGTATGCAGAGTCGGGGGGTGGACAGTAGCAGTAACAAGGGAGTGGAGATTCGCTAAACACTTGCTGGAGAGAGAAATGAACAAAGACAGTCAAAACCACTAAAGAACAGTGTAGGACCTAGGGAGCTGAAGGGGGGGCGGGGGAATGGCCCACCACAGATTCATTTAGCAAAGAAAAACTAAATTTGCTGGGAGAGGGATTTGGGCGCCCCCGTGTGGGCTCTCGCAGTGTTGTAGGCAGCCGGCCTGGGGCCTTGTGTCACGTGGACCCCATGGCCCGGTGGGTCTGCTCACCTGTCTCCTCTGCCTTTCGGAAATAAGCAGAAGCGGCCTGCTGGTCTCTTTCAGGCTCAGTTAGCTCTAGAGGTCATTCTTTCGCTGATCCTGCCAGTAATCTCGGTCTGGAAGATATCATCCGGAAGGCGCTCATGGGAAGCTTTGACGACAAAGTTGAGGAACACGGAGTCGTCATGTCCCAGCCCGTCGGTGTGGCGCCTAGTGGCGCCAGCACCTCCGTTGTGACCAGTGGGGAAACCCGCAGAGAGGAAGGGGACCCGTCGCCTCATTCAGGTAAAGTGCTCGTTCTTGTCCCCTTCTGCTGCCTGTCCCAAGGAAAAGCCAGTCTATTTCCAAGTTGTGCTGTGTCCCCAAGACCTTCCATTTTATGTGCTCCCAGAGTCCCCTCTGAGGGTTTTACTTTATTTAAAATATAATTTTTTGACCCCTCAGATATTTCAGTAACATGAGCAGAAGTTTTCAAAGGACGGAGACTTTTCTGCAGAAGGTCACCTTTCAGTGTTGGGTTTGTTTGGTTTGCATCTAGTACTTATCTGGATCGACACATTCTACTGTAATACAAGTGCAGGTTCCTTTCTGCTTTTGCATAAAAGGGACTGACTGGTTAATACAAAGGGTAGGCTCAGCAGGACAGAATTTTAAGCCATAGAAAAAAGAGTAAGGAAAAAACCCCCTTCAGATCACATCATCCAGAAAACTAGTGTTCTTGGCTGATGAGCATCACTCTGGGTGTCTCTGTGGACACATGAAAGGATAGACAGACATCAGAACCCATCATTCATATGTCCTAGTAAAAAAGCAAGCACACAAAAAAACTATGACTCTAAACTCTGAAACCCCTTTTTCTTAATCTTTGGGAACTAGGATCTTATGCTTAAAAACTTACCAGTAGTCAGCAGTACTTCAGGTTTAGTTTAGGGTTTTTTCCTGTTCTCCTCAAGCAAAAGATCTCACTGAGGTTAAGAAAATCAAAGAGATCTGAGGTTTTTATTTATTCACACCTACGCATATTTTAGGGCAATATGGATTCACTTCCTGCTCTGAAGGATGAGCACTGTCTTCACCTCTCTGCTCTCACCTCCTGATTTGTATTAACTCTGCGTGTATTTGAAGGTGGGAACATCGGTGTTGGTTACACACTTAAAGTGATTCCCGTCACGTACCTCTTCTGTTGTGACGTTTCTTTCTGGTACGGGACTGTTCCTGCTCAAGAATGTCTTCTTGCTGCCTTCATATTTAAAGTGACAGTGTGACACCTTTCTTGAAACATCCTATAGATACTACTACATCCCCCCCTACTCCCCCCGGCATCAGTGGTTATGTAAGAATAAGGCCAGATGTCCCCTTTTTCGGCAGGTGACAAATCTGCCCGAAGAAGCCTCTTTGCCTCAATTTGAGTAACTTAATTAGTATGTCGGTGTCGGTTCTTTGTCAGACTTTCCTGACCACACGGAGGCTGTTTGCATCTGCAGGCTGATTTCCACATTCCTGGGAACATTCTCCTGTTTCGCCTATTTGTTGGGCCTTCCATCTCAGAAACACAATTACATTTTTGCCAGATAGTCTTCGTCCTCCAGATCTGTTACCCTCTAGTTATTTTAGTCATCTTGATCTAATTGTTCCGTTCTCTTGATCTGTTGCTTTTACTGTAGCTCTCATTTTCCTTTTGTACTAACGCCCTTTTTGTTGTCTCTGTTCTGATCCTTGCTGTATTTTGTTTCCTAAGCTTTTCACCTCAACCTTTTTGATGATCGTCTATTCTCTACAAGAGGAGCTCAAACTGACTTTGTGAATTTTGAAGTTTTTCTTCCAGAAGCATCTTTTCCTCTGGTCCCATTCTGTTCTCTTCCTGACCATCAGGGACCTGCACTTCTTCTCTGTGCGGATAGTTGAAGTTGCCTTCTACCCACTTTGTTCTGGGCATTGTGGGACTCGGGGCGGGGTGAGTGGTTCTGCGGGGCCAGACGAACGCATCTGCCGCTCACCTGGGCTCTGCTCTCTTCAGACATTGTTTCCACGTTTTGTTCCAGAGCCCTGTCAGGGCGTCCCACTCCTGTGAACTTCAGTAAACTGGAGCCCGGAACAACAGAAAGGGCCACCAGGACTTGCCGAGCTTCTGCTGGGGACCAGTTGCATGGCCACGAAGGGGCTTCTGTCCTACACTTTTTTTCTTTTGACATAACATTTCCTGGGGGTGGTGTGTGGACTCCTCCACTTCTCTTTAAACTGACGGGCAAGGAGGTAGTTAGTGAGGATTTAAAGTTTTCGTCAGCCTACTTTAATTTCCATAGCAGTTTCTGTGCTCCACGACCAGGAAAGAAATGACATTCCAGAAATTTAATTTCCTTGGTCGCGTGTTTTTCAAGATTATGGCATGAGAACATACCCCCTTTGCTTCAGTTGCTACAAGTAAATTCTGGCTTTTAAATACTAACTTTGAAACTTCACTGGGTCCTAGGATCTGGGTTCTTCGTGCTGCCGGCCATCCCCCCGCTTTCCCAGCAGTGTATGACCCATCAGCCCTTGGGTAGGTTTTTAAGTTGAGAACATAATTACTATATGTCAATAGTTAATTTATTTCACTTTTAGGAGGAGTTTGCAAACCAAAGCTGATCAGCAAGTCAAACAGCAGGAAATCTAAATCTCCCATCCCTGGGCAAGGCTACTTAGGAACTGAAAGGCCCTCTTCCGTCTCCTCTGTACATTCAGAAGGGGATTACCACAGGCAGACACCAGGGTGGGCCTGGGAAGACAGGCCCTCCTCAACAGGTGAGGAACTTACTGCTAGAAAAGGAGTCGTAAAGTACTTTTTATTCAAAGCCTTGGCTAGTACTTCTAAAATCAGAAACTTTGGAAGCCGCAATTTCCATTATTGTATCAGTAGGGTTCCACTTTCCAAAACAGACATTGAATGCATGGAATCTTTAAAATTTACAGAATGCAGGGTCAGATTACCATGAACAAATCTCCCTTCCCCTTACTTCTGTGTGTGCTGGGAGCCACGAAGTGGCACCTGCCACTTGCAAAGCCACAAAGTCTGTGATTTCAGCTCCTCCATAAACCACACCAGAGCGTGAAGGGTTGCTCACCCTTAGCCTTTCTACAGACATTCTTAGAGAAGGTTCTTTGGGAAATATTAAGAAATCAAAGTAAGAAATGGAAACAGTGTAAACATTCATCTCTATTGTAGGCTCACTTCTATTTATACAAACCGATGAAAAATCACGTTTTAGGATATTTATGAATGTTTTCCTTTTTGTGCTTGCTTGTAAGCTTTCTTCTCACACCTAGTATCCATGACGATGGTGGTCTTGAAAGGGGACAGACTTTACTTTGTTGTTGTTCAACTGAAACTGGGATTATCTGGTGTAGATTTAAGAGTTTCAGAGAATTGTAAGCCATCTTTTAGGAGTTAACAACACGTACATCAGTGGAAACTGTCGGAAACATGCTTTCCCCCTTATTTATATATAAATTTCCTAGGGCTATTTTGTGAGCATAACTGAAGGCCTTTGCTTCATAAAACTCAAATCACACGCAAAGGGACTGTGTTCTACTTTGACAACTTCTAACCTAAACCAGTGATTGTTTCTTCTCCTGTCTCTTAGGGAAAGAATGTAATTTGTGAAATTACTTACTTGAGAAAATGGTAGGTTTCTGTTCTTAGGGTTTCTTAAGCTGTAAAAGGCTTTCTGGGGACAGTGAGACAATCTAGAAATGGCAGGGGGTGGTGGCAGTGCTGTTGTTAGGTTCACGTACCCCTCTTCCAGATCTTGTACCTTTTAAATCTGCCCAGTGAGACCCTCATCCTGCTGCCCGTGACCTGCTGACGTTTCTTGTCCCCTTGTCCTCTGAGCACGTACTGCTGCATTTATCTTGAAGAGTCCAGAAGTTCTTGGTGTAACCAGACTCTTCAAGCTTAATATGCAGTAGTTCTACTTGGATTCTCCATGGAAACACCTGGTTCTAGAATTCACTGAAAGTTCAGCCCTGAGCTTTCATTTCTGGACTTAGCAACCCTAAGCTTGCGCTTGCTTGTGTCCTTCATCCCTTCTAGATTCTCCAATTGGTACCTCACGATAGGCTACAATCTACCTCGTGAAACCCTGGCCCTTCCGTGTTGCTTCACTTTACTCTTGGTGTCCCAAGACCAGTTCAATAGAGTAATCGTGTCTTCCTGCACCCCGTGGAGGTTGTATGGAACGGCAGCTGTGCTCATGACAGTGAAAACAATTTTTCTTTTGTCAGGCTCGACGCAGTTTCCGTACAACCCTCTGACTATGCGGATGCTCAGCAGTACGCCGCCCACCCCGATCGCATGCGCCCCCTCCTCTGTGAACCAGGCGGCCCCCCACCAGCAGAGCAGGATCTGGGAGCGAGAGCCTGCCCCGCTGCTCTCTGCGCAGTACGAGACGCTGTCAGATAGTGACGACTGAACTGTGCACAGGAGGGGTTTCACTGGGGTGGGGGGTGGGGGCGGGGGCTCTCGTTTTTTGCGGTTTCATTTTTAACGGCAGGTCAAAAGCCTGTTGTCCTATGACTTGTGCCCAGAGACTTTTCAGGAGAGCCTGGACCACGGATGATGAAGAAATGATGGAAATTTATTTGGAGAGTCAACTGTGGGGTGGGGTGGGGTGGGGGGGACTGCCTCTGACACAGGCAGTGCGATGGATAATAATAATAGTGGAGGGTTGAAATGTAGAGTTTTTAAAAAGTGGACAGTTCCTGTTCTTACATCTGTTTGTAAAGAAAACCATAACGTCTTTAAATCACTCTTCTGTAAATAGATTACCTTTTTGCAGTGTTTCCCCTTGCTGTAGTATCTGGTGTACTTAACGTTCAAATCAGCGCATCAACTCAGCGCATCAACTCGGGGAGGGGGGGTAATTTAAAAGACAAACAAACAAACATCGCACCTATCTTTTTAACCCTTGCCTTCTCAACAACCTCATACAGCCCAGTTACATAATGTTGGCTGTCACGGGCATTGTACTTTTATCTAATTTTGTTTCCTCTAAATCCAGATTTCCAGTGATGTTTAAAATCTTGTGGAAATGTTTAGATTTTTAACATAGACCCTGTATAAAATCTGTACATTACGCATTTGGGTCAAAGGTAGGAGAAACAAAATTCTGCTATACTGTCAACTTCCAGTGCAGGCTTTAATTTTTTTAATTAGCACTGAAAAATATTACTGCATGGGTATGTTATAGTTCAGTTAAAAAACAACAACAACAACAAAAGGCTTATTTGAGGCATACCTCACTGTTATGCACACTGGTAAAACTTAACCGTGGCCCTGAGTATTCTTTTTTGCCTGCATTTGATGATGCAGCCCAACAGAGCTTTTGTTTCGAAATAAATGGGACTTCCCTGTCCATAGCCACCTAGATCATGTGTGATTCAAGGCTCTTGATGTCTCAGGTTTCAGAGGAGTGGGTTGCTCTGTACTATCGGGTGAGTTAGAAGGTAACGATCCGTACAGAATCGGACTCTTAGTTTCACCTGGAGTGTGTACCCTGAAGCCTCACTTCCCCTTCGCCACGTGCCAGGGCTTACTCTCCCTCCGATTCCTTGTGGGCAGGAGTTTACTGGTGAATCTTTTCACTGCACGTCAAGGAGGAAATGATTGGGGGAGGGGGGGTCAGTTTCACCCTTCAGGATTGCTTGCTGAACTGTGAGGCTTGTTTTTTTTTTTTTTTTTTAACAACTTGAGCATAGCACTTGCAGCAGCCTTGAACGGCACATGGATACTAACCACTTCAGAAGCTGAATGAGGGGAGATGCAGAGGTCTCCCAGGATGATACATGTGAGCACTTTACGGACTTCTAAGTGGATCTCAACTTTTTAAAGTATGCAAGCCTCTAAAGAAAGCAGGTGTGGGAGAACCACAGAGTGCCTCCTTTGTAATGAGACACTCGCATCACCCTTACCATTAGTGTGTAACCCCGATTTTAACCATGAGGACACAGGCTCAGTACTCTGCCCACGTGGTTAAGTTAAAGCCTTCACTCGTACAGCCGTTCTACTCTTGTAGACTTGAGATCCTCACAGTAAACTTGAGAGCTGGCACCACTTAAGATACAAAAAATTTTCATGTGAATGAAAAACTGTAACTACATGTTCTATTTGACAGTTTTCTGCTGCTGGTAATATCTGCGACTCTTAATAATTGTGTCAGCTGGCCCAAAAGAGATATTTTTCTCATGACCCTGGAGGTCTTGAGCTGTTCCAAGTCAGAACAGCCTTTGAGAGCAGAGCCTAGCTTGTTACTGTTGCAGCTGTCCTTTATGACCCGAGAGGGAGTGCCGCTCCCCACTCCCCCCTGCTCACAGTGCGAGTGGGTTTTCCTGTGCCATCTGCCATCACCTGGAGCTCAGAACAGAAGAGAAAGTCCAGGACCATTTCTTAGTTGGGAACAACGAGAGGACCGAACTCTCGTGGGCTTACCTATGGAGCAAGCCGTCTGGGCGGGTGGATGTTCACCTGGGCAGGACCGAAACGGCAGACAGCCCCAAGGGTGACCGAAGACTTGCTGAAGTAGGCTGAAACCAAGGCATGACACTCTCTGCGGCTGAGATTTCAGGGTTCTGAAGCTGCATCCTTCTGCGTGGTTTTTTCGGCACCCCGGATCTAAAGTAAGGTCTTCCCAGTACTGTTCACAGCGGCATCCTGACAGCCACATCTCCAGCGCGTTTATCACTGGAAGTTCTGTAATGTTTAAACTTTGGTACGCGTGTTCCATTTTTTAAATATTTATGCCCTGAAAACCGGTGACATAGTTCAAAAATTTAAACTATGCTGTTCTTAACATTTTACTTTTGAATTCAGACCAGTCAACAAAGGGGTCTGCCCTCCCGCTCGGCTACTTGGTTTTACAACTGTGCAAATGAACTTTGATGGAGACACCCACATGAAGAGACACACTCTGAAAACACCCACAGTTTTTCCAGCACTGGGATGGGACCACGAGCGGAATCACTGTGGAGGACCAAAAATTCTTAAATAAAACTTGGGAGTGACAATCCTAACTTTCAGTAACCCCTGCAATTGTGAAAAAGCAAAAACATTCTCCATGCAGGTGAGTAGTCAACTAGTTGACAGTAATTTCTCAAAAATCACCAATAAATTAGGACTGGGTCGCAGTGAAATTCAATCTCATTTATATTCTTTCTCATTAGATACTCAATTAAAGGAGCTAGCTGGGTGATAAGAGATGAGCTCAGGCAGAAAGCAGGAACTAATTTACATCTGCAAAATACAAATTTCAAGTTTTAGTCTAATCCTTGAAGATCTGGACCTCAGGATTTCTAGTATTTCTTTCTTTTTTAAGTTATTTTTTATGAGAAACTCAAAGATTACGGAATACATACAGTGTTGTTGTAGAGTCTCTAGTTTATTATGAAAGGATTCTTCCAATAATATGTACACAGAAACAAAAATATCTGTTTACCATTCCCACTCACACCCCCACCCCCAAAGGCTTACCAGCAATAACAGTGTTCCTTCATGGCACCTACAGAAATTGCCTTTTCCCTAGGCCTCTGCAACACTTCTGAGGTAACAACAGCCATCTATGTGTGTGTTACGGACACACGTGACACGCTCTGAGGCAGTGTGCTAGGGCTCTTTCAGCACAGCAGTCTGTTCACTTAGAGTCACCTGACAAAAAAACGTTCTCCCACGACTACGACAATCTCATTCGTTCCCTATTTACAGATGAGGACACGGAGACCCAAACTACACGGAGAAGCTGGACTAGGATCCAGATCCATGGTCCTTCCTCTGTACAAGCAGTACATACGAGGATTACGAGGGAGACTTTACATATCACACTTGTAAGGCCCGACCCTGAGACACGAAGGTTTGGGGGCGCCGCCTGGGCACGGGCAGAGGACTCTGCTCAGGCACCCAGACTGCAAAGGATGTGGAGCCCTCAAACAGCACTGACAAGCATTCCTACCCTTCCTTTCCCCCTCTTCACAGTCGTGTATAACCAAAGATGAAAACATACAGTTTACTTTGATTTATAATTAAACGGGTGTATTTTCAAGGGCCTACTTCCTACTTTAAAACTTCATGCTGGGCTCTGGCACACACCAAGACGATACTTCTCCGTTATGCGTTAGGTCCCACACTCAGCTTCGGAAACAGATAAGAGAAATAACTCACCATAATCCCCCTTTGCCATGAGACAGCTAGGTCTGCTCTTCCAGATATTGATAAAATAAAAAAGAGGGTAGCAAATCAATGGATCAAAATCGTAGGATAGAGATGCCACGACACCCCCACCCCAGAGGCCAAGCGGCCCACCTCCGTCTACAGGCACACTTAGACCAGTACGGACAGCACCACACCATACGTTACGACGAAAGCATCACTTGACATCTGTCCTTAGAAGTCAAAATCAGCCAGGGGTGAAAGTCGTCTTTCCTTTAAAGAACAAAAGCGGCAGCGCGAACAACTCGTCCTTCACCACAGCTAACTGACGAGACATGAATATCAAGGAGAAAGGGTTGAAAGCCACTGATTTGGGTGCCACAGAGACCGGAAGAACCACTGTTACTTAAAATTCCTACAACAAAAAGGGATTTAGCGCTTCATAAAATTAAGTGAAAGGTCTACTTTTTCTTGACAGCTCAGCCAGCTCTTCCCTGATGTGCTGAACAGAAACCTCATCTCTTTTCAGCTCTGCTTGCTTCAGTGCTTCCTGGTAGATCTCCTTTGCTTGTGCATATCGTTCTACAATAACCCAGAGAGAAGGGAGAGGAAAGACAAATGTAGGTTTTCAAAGTGATTCTGAAAGATTCAGAAGAACAAGCGCTAGTGACAGTTCAGGCCTAACTTGCCGTGTGCTCATTAAGTGACAGGCTGGCCCTGCTTCCTTCAGCCCTCTGTGACACGCTGGCTTGGAGAGGCTGGGAGCTGGCCCAGCGGTCATGCGCCAGCGCAGCAAGGGCCGGGTCCCCCCAGTGCCCTGGGTTTTTCTCTAGCCCCGTGTGTTCCACAGGCCAGCACGGCACGACACACCAGTTACGTGAACTGAACACAAAGGTACTTGAGCCAAACACACATCCTTTTTAGCACATCCAGCCAGCCTTTGAATTCCGGAGCTTCCAGACTGCCGCTCGCCCGCCTGCAACCATTTCACAGCCACATAAACTGAGTGACCCCTTCCCTCCAGCAGGCCCGGCCGGCTCCCACTGCCCCCTACCTCTGTGCATCAGAATTGCAGCGAGATTACTGAGCAGCATGTGTAGCTCAGGATGTTCAATCTGTCTCGCCAGATCTGATGCCTTTTGCACATACACACAGGCCTCGTCAAAGCGGCCCTGTGCATCCAGGGTGGTAGCCAGGTCGCTCATCAGCACGATGGTCTACACACAAAAGAAAAAACATCCATTTTTTTTTAAAAAACAGCCACACAGATTTAACGTTAATTTGGAGTCTGGTAAAGTGTGAATATATGCTTAAGAGTTCACGTTTCCTAGCACGTTCCACAAAAAGTGAAAGACATCAGCCTTTAACAAACTGGCACGTTTATCATTCACAGTGTATGGGGGACGGCATCGGTTCGGCTCTCGGGAAAACGATACAGATCTGCCAAGTAGGGAACAGGATATTACTTATTAACCTAATTATCAAGTTAGAAGCACCAAGAAAAAATACAATGGCAAGATGAAGCTGTAACGATCTTTAGAAGGTCCGACAATCCTGGGAAGCCAGCCTCCAGGGTGTTATTTACTGTCATTTCTACTGGTGACTCTGAGACTCATCGAGAAAAACTACATATATTACTGATTTAGGAAGACTCCCATTAAGAGTTTTTAAAATTTTGATACTAAGAGAAGCAGATCCTACCTCCCCCTCTCAGTTCTAGCACTTGGTGATTTGAATTCCATGTCTGTCTGATTCCTCAGTGACATTCCATTAAGTGGACTCTAACCTAAATCCCTTGCCTGAAGGGAGTTCACAGTCTGCTAACTGCCCCACCCATGGACCCGAGCCGTGGGGCATGTCCTGTGCTGGGGACACCAGTCATTCTGACAAATGATCCAGTTCTTCCCTCTAAGAATTTAATTTGAGAGACAAGAGAGACAAAGGGACGTCCATTCAATATGTTCGCTGTTCTAACAGCTCTGCACGGTGTCGGTGGTTTTTATTTCGTAATGTGGTCCCCCTCTCCTTCCTTCTTTCCCCCATGTCCCCTGGCATTTTACCTGTGGGGTGAGGGAGGCAAGAATCTTCATGTATTAACCTGTTCCTCTTAAATTTCTAAGGTTCACTGTTACTAAATACCGTGCCATGTACCCTGAAGGCCTGGAAGCTTGCGGGTGCCTGGTCAGACCTTTTATAAAGGCTGTTCTGCTGCTGAACCAAAATGAGTTCAGAATGCTCTGGATAACTCATCAGAGGGGTCTCAAATCCTTTTTTGTTTTAAGGAAGTCCTACACCCAACGTGGGACTCTCGACCTTAAGATGAAGAGCTGCGTGCTCTACAGACTGGGCCGGCCAGGTGTCCCTCACACCCTTTCTGAAACCAGTAGTTGGGGGGCGGGCGGAGGAGGAGGGAACACGTAGCACCTAGCACTACCTGCTGATGATCTGTCCCCAACGAGGGTGGCATTTCTCACCCAGAAATCCTGAAAGCTTCGTCATACACTTCCTCTGCTTTCCTCCCTTACCTGTGGGTGTCTTTCTCCTAGTATTTCTTCAGAAATCTGCAAAGCTTTTTCATACATCCTCTGCGCCTGTGCCGGCTGCTTGGAGAACAGAAGGTAGCGGGCATAGGTGTCTAAGCACATGCCGAGGAGAAGGTGGGTGTTGGTTTTCTCTTCCACTAAGAAGGAAAGAAGAGCATTGCTGGCATGTAATAAGGACAATATAGAAAGTGAGGCAGAAAACTGGCCGAGCTTTCTTAACATTTTGATTCTTACCAAGGCCCACAAATATTTTCACAGTACCAGACCCCCTGAATGTTTTCTGTCATTTAAGAAGTACTTCTAACCTTACACTTTGTTACACAAAGATGACAATTTAGATGGATCCTCATCTAAACTGGACCCAATTTCAATGTGTGTGTGGGAAGGGGGGGAGGTCCCCACACATCAGGAAGCTATTCTCAGACACCAGCAGGTGTGTAAGAATTCACTCACGTGTGACCCTGTGTGTGCAGAGAGAGCATCAGACTCCACAGGTTAAGGGTTCAGTCCTAGCAGACTGCGGGCCCTTCCTCCGTCACACACCAGGCATACATAGCCCTGTGTCTCTGACCTCCAGCTAGCGTTGGAGCGTCATCCACCATGAGCCCCTCTGACTAAGGACGCCAACTGCAATTCTGGGTTGTGACCTGTGCAGCTCAACTGGCTGTGAGTCAGAAGGTCCCAAAGACCCCCTCCTTCAGTTACATTCATTTGCTAGGGCAGCTCACAGAACTCAGAAAAACATGTTACTTGCTTTATTACTGTCTATCATAAAAAGCTCGAACTCAGGAACAGCCAGATGGAAGAGAACACAGCACAAGGGACTGGGGTGGGGGTGGGGGTTGGGAAGCTCCTATGCCCCCTCCCACAGCACCATCAGCCTGGAATCTCTGTGAGCTCAGTCTTCTGGGTTTTTATGCAGGCTCCATTACATAATTATGACTGAATCATTGGCCATTGGCCAACGATTAAATTTACAGCCTCTCCCCCCTCCACCAAGGTCAGGGATTGGGTGGGACTGAACTTCCAACCCTCTATTTACAGGGCTAGAGCTCTTCACAACCATCTTTAGGCCTGTCCATTAACATAACAAAATATACCTTTATCATTCTTAACACTTCAGAAATTCTTTGGGTTTGGGGAACTCAGCCAGGAACTGTGGACAAACACCAAATGAAGATGTGAAATGTATTCTGGTCATGGGAATGACCCAATATATCTTTGAATCACAATACTGCAATATCCCATTAAATGTTAAACTTTCCCCCATATTTCAAGTAAGACCTTGAGTCCACATATCAAAGCATGAAGTATTATTTTTAGGTTGAAACTGTATTTAGTAGAAACAGGTAAAGATAAATTCTAAGAATGAGTTAGCAAAGGGTAGGGCAGATGAAAGGGTTCTGAGATGCAAAAGTGGCAATGCAGTTAGGAACAGAAAACACTCAGAATCTTAAACTAGAAAGTCACAAGCCAAATTGAAAACGGTTAATCCACTTTTTGAAGAAGAGTAAAGGTTTCAATGATCTAGCAACTCTTGACGAATTACAGTACTGACTACACAATGTCTGAAAATGAACAAACTTAAAACATCTAATGCCACATGACCTGGAGAACACGGATCTCAAGAACAGGAACTTGCACAAGTAAAGACCCAGAAGAGAGGATACAAATAATGTAGAAATGGTAATCAGACTACAAGGAAAATCTGCAAACAGCTCTGCTAAAAGTAAATGTTTACAGAAAGTTTAAAAAAGAGTTTACCTCAGATAAACGTATGTAACCAAACTATTTCACACCCAACTGATGATGGTCGGTTGGGTTTATTTACCAGCAAATTCACAAGAAACCCCTTTCCTTCCCTAGTCTCAAAGTTACAGAAAACTTACAAATGGCATACAGAATTCGAAGAAGACTATGTACCAAAGAGCAGGATGACCAATTACTGAAGAGAGAGTTTCAATAAGACAAAGTAATTGGGGTGGGTGAAAACAGCTGTCATCATACTATCACGGAGCAAAAGTTCAGAAACAATGCAAAGCAGAAAGCCAAAGTTACTGGCTCTGACTTAATTATATGCAAAAGTACATAATCATGTTAAAATCCAACTAGAAGTAGTTTTAAATAGGTTGCCTTACAAGTATATTTTTAACAAACATAAATGAAAGTTATTTCCTTAAATATCAAAGTATGTGTAAATTTACAAATAAGTATAACCAACATAAAAAACTCAAAATGTACAGATCCCATATTTCTCCATTGGAAGGAAATACTGAAACAAAATATCTAACTATGAGCACTCTTAAAAACGCTGAGCAAAAGCTTATATAACCAAGTGGCAGTTTGACATTAACAGTTCTGAGATAATATGAGAAAAGGTGGTTAAAAATGAGAATAATGAGACAAATTTCTGTGTTCTAAGTACAAAGGCCCAAGATAAATTTTTAACAGTAAGAAGATTCAGAACTAAAACACATGTTCTTTGAGAACATTTAAGACAGAAACTGTTTACCGTATACCAAAAATATCACAAAACTGTATAATTATTCCAATTCTAGAAATTCTATGCTTCAAAAATGACCACTGACTCATATCTAGGGGATTTCTATTCTCTTTAGCTAGAATGGAAAAAAACATTGTAAAACATTTTAGAAATAAGATAAAATTTCAGCTGTAATAACTTTTCATTGTTAAAAATGCATTCAAATTCATATCACACACTATAATATGATAAATGAAAATATTTTTTGAGAATCTACTTCTCTAAAAACAAGACTCAGAAATAAAAGGCTCCATAATGAAACCTTTAGCATACTGCCAAACTAAGAGAAATCTTCATAGCTTTCATAATGTATAAAAAAGAAGGGCACCTGGGTGGCTCAGTTGGTTAAGCATCTGACTTCAGCTCAGGTCATGATCTCATGGTTTGCAAGTTCGAGTCCCACATTGGGCTGTCTGCTGTCAGCACAGAGCCTGCTTCGGATCCTCTGTGCCCCTCTCTCTCTGACCCTCCCCTGCCTGTGCTTGTACTTGCTCTCTCTCAAAAATAAACACTAAAAAAACTTAATAATGTACAAAAAAGAGTTTCTTTTCTAAGCAGTAAGACTATAGTTTCTGGTCAGTTAAGCATCCAACTCTTGATCTCAGCTCAGGTCATGATCTCACAGTGGTGAAATGGAGCCCCCCCGTTGGGCTCTGTGCTTGACAGCGCGGAGCCTACTTGGGATTCTCGCTCTCCTTCTCTCTCTCTATCCCCACTCACACTTGTGTGCACACTCTCTCTCTCAAAATAAACTTTTTTTTCTTGAAATATTAATATAAAAACTGCTAGAAGTTAGACAAGATCAGGCAATAATAGCAGAGAAACACACTGGGAATCTGAGAGGGAGGTCATATTTATTTCTTCAAACTTTAAGTGATTCTTTTTCACCGATTATTTCTAACCGGAGAAAAAGACAAGCTACTTCCAATCAGTCCATGAAACAAACGAGATTCATCACAGAAATTTTTACTCAAAATATTAGCAAATGGAATTGTCAGCTGCACTAAGAAAACAGCGAAACAGCATTTATTCCAGGAACAGGAGAATGATCGGTGTACTTAATGTATCAACATATCAAATCAGACGTGCAAAAAGCAGACTACAAAGGAATGCGATAAGATACTGGTTCCAAACTGAGGCTTTTGATTCCAGTAATAATGACTAATTATCTGAAAAGCCTTTTGCTTTAAAAATGAAATAAAGGACATCCTTTTATATGCACAGCTGAGCTCCCAAGAGAAGGAAATCTCAAGGACCAAACAAGAAGAATAAATGAAACCATGGAGTAGGAAGTATGGCACTTAAACATAAAAAGCCCAGTTTGTGCAGGTTTTGTGGCGCCGCCTGAGTGTCTCTGTGATTCAGAATTGAGTTTTTGGGGCACGTGCGTGGCTCAGTCGGTTAAGCATCCGACTTTGGCTCAGGTCATGATCTCACGGTTCATGAGTTTGAGCCCCTTATCAGTCTCGCTACTGTCAATGCGGAGCATGCTTTGGATCCTCTGTCCCCCTCTCTGCTCCTCCCCACTGCTCACACACTCTCAAAAATAAACATTTAAAAAATAAATTAAAAAAAAATTTTTTTTTTAAATAATAGGGGCGCCTGGGTGGCTCCGTCGTCTAAGTGTCCAACTTCAGGTCATTATCTCACGGTTCATGGGTTTGAGCCCCACGTGGGACTCTGTACTGACAGCTAGCTCAGAGCCTGGAGCCTGTCTCTGGATTCTGTGTCTCACTCTCTCTGACCCTCCCCTGCTCACACTGTCTCTATCTTTCTCTCAAACATAAATAAAAAACATTTAAAAAAACTAAAAAATAAAATAAAATAAAATAAAGGAATTGACTTCAGTTTTTGCAAATCAGAGAATTACATTCAAAGCCCCTTGCATGAAACCAGAATGACCCTTGTTGACTTGTATGCCCCCTCCCCCACACCCCTTCAGCACCAGGGACCACGAAGAAACTTGCATGGCACCAGGATCTAATGGGAAAAGGACTACCACGGAAATCTCCAAGCATAGGCCTGATCTGCATGGAGCTTGATGCCTACATTTATCTGTCCATTTAGGCTCGGACCTGAGTGCCTGGAATAAGCGAAACCATTCTCATCTTACAGCCAACACCCTGCAGAAGAGGACTTTATAACCCAAATGCAGAGAGCATGAAAATCCTCCATAATTGAGAATCGGCACACAGGAACAAAGGAGGCCTCACGCTCAAGAATTTTAGATTATCAATTAATCCAACAACATAAATGGAGTAGGTTTAAAATAATTACTTGGAGGGACGCATGGGTGGCTCAGTCGGTTAAGCGTCCAACTTCGGCTCAGGTCATGATCTCACGGTTCGTGGGTTCGAGCCCTGCATCAGGCTCTGTGCTGCCAGCTCAGAGCCTGGAGCCTGCTTCAGATTCTGTGTCTCCCTCTCTCTCTGTTCCCCACCACCCACTCACGCTCTGTTTCCCTCTGTCTCAATAATAAAAAACATTAAAAAATAAACATTAAAAAAAATAATAAAATATAATACCTGGAGCCCTGCCCTTGTTCCTCCCATGCCTATACCTTCCTTCAGAGACTGCCATCCGGCTTATTCCCTCCCACTCGTCAGGTTTCTTATGGATCAGGCCTTTCCCACCCATCGGCTCTGTACAAAAGCAGCAGCCCCAACACATCCCCTGTACGCACATCCCCGTGCATACACATCGTCTCTGGGTAGGTCAACCATTTACTGGATAGCGTTTTGTTTTGTTTTGTTTTGAGAGAGCACGAGCCACACTCGTGCTCTCTCTCTCAAAGGGAGAGAGGGAGAGGGAGGGGGAGAGGGGAGGGGGAGGGGAGGGGGAGAGAGGAGGAGAGAGAGAGGGAGGGAGGGAGGAGGGAGGGAGGGAGGAGAGAGAGAGAGAGAGAGAGAGAGAGAGAGAGAGAGAGAGAATGCTAAGCAGCCTTCACGCTCAGCACAGAGCCCAAGGCCGGGCGCGATCCTACAACCCTGGGATCATGACCTGAGCTGAAATCGAGTTGGACGCTTAACCATCTGAGCCCCACAGACGCCCCTACTGGAGAGTGTTTATGATGGTGTTTTTCCTCCACTAGGAATTAAGCTCCAGGAGGCAGCACCTTTCATTTATTTATAGCTGCCTCTCAGTGCCTACTAGTACGTGTCTGGCACGTAACAGGTATTCAATAAATAGTTTCTTGGATGACTGCCTGAATGATCAAATAAAAAGAAAGAAAAACATAAAGCTACTGAACTAAAGATGGAAAAGAGACAATGAAGGTAAAAATTTACAGAATTCAACACTGTCGCTCCGGGAATCTATGAAACCTCAACGAAGAGGTTCTCACTCATCACAGATCAGTGAGAACAGGGTGATCAATAAATGTCCTGAGCTACAACCCTATCCATGAAGTAAGGAAAAATCCTATCACTACTTCATAGCCTATTAAAAATTCTACATGAAGACTAAATGTAAAAAAGCCAAATATTTAGAAGAGACTATCTTTCTGACCTTAATAGAAAGAAGTATTTTATTAAACAAGATACAAAATACACAAATTATAAATATAAATTTTTGTATTTTGCTCAAATACATAAAGAACTCTTAGAAATTATTAAGAAAAAGACAACCCTTCAAAAAAATAAAGGATATAAAGTGGCAATTTTCAGGGCAGGAAATCAAACCACAATGGTAAGCAATTTGATAATTCCTTATTACTCCTAGGAGTAAACGGGCCTTTGTGACAGGAAAACTGATGCTTTCATATCAACACAGATAAGTCTCAAAATAATGTTGTGTGAAAAACTGCAGAATCAAGTGTACAGTATGATACCCTTCATATAAAGTTTAAAAACATACTAGCCCCATTGTAATAAGCAGGCCTAAGAATGATAAAGGTCAAAACTGAATTCAGAATAGTACCTACACCAAGTAGGAGTCCACCAGAGTTTAAACTTAGAAAAAAGAATTCTCAAGCACATACGGTAAAAGACTTGACAAAGCTAAGGGGAAGGTATACGGGCATCTGTTAAAGTTGCTACACTTCATTTTTATTTTTATTTTTTATTTTATTTTATTTTTTAATATTTTTATTTATTTCTCGGAGAGAGAGAGACAGCGTGAACAGGGGAGGGTCAGAGAGAGAGGGAGACGCAGACTCTGGAATAGGCTCCAGGCTCTGAGCTGGCAGTCAGCACAGAGCCCGACGCGGGGCTCGAACCCACGAACCGAACCCACGAACCGCGAGATCATGACCTAAGCGAAAGTCGGACGCTTAACCGACTAAGCCACCCAGGCGCCCCATCTACACTTCATTTTTAATTGAAATCTTTAAAAAAAAAAAGTCAGAAGAAAGGAACAGAACTTTTTTCAATGGTTAAGACAGTAATATGGAACATCTACTGGAGGAATTCCCAAAATACAGATAGAAAAACTGAGGGAGAGGAAAAACATAAAGGATAGAGAAGAGAGAGGCTAGTATACTGGTAAATCACATGCCTAAATAAAGGACCAGACCAAGCATAATCAGAGCAGGAATCAAAGATGTACTAGAAGCTCAAGAGAGTGGAATCTTAGAAATGAAGGTTCACTACAGACCAGGCACCGTTCAGAGAGAGACTAAGCCCCCAGCCTTAGGCTAATAAAACTTCCGACTCCTACAAAGCAACCGGGCAGGAAGAAACAGGCCATCTACAAAAGGCGGCAAAGCAGTTGGCTGCAAAATTCTCTGCAATAAATCCCAGTAAGTGAAAACTCCAGATTGTCGAGAAAACAAGTGGGAAAAAGGACAAGTAGAAGACTCATCTCATCTTATAGAACAAAGTGAAAACAATTTTTTTTCCAGAGTCAAATATATCTTACAGAAAATTTATGTCACCCCTAAAACAACTGACTCCTATGAAAACCCTGAAACTGAAAACCCTATGTATGCCTTCCTTCCGAACCGTAGTGGAAGCTGAGAAAAGGTCCCTCTAAAAGGGACCTGAGACCAAAAGAAGTAACAAAATGGAAAGCATTTTTAAATGCAGAAATTAGGGGGCCCCTAATTGTGACTTCAAGCCCCGCGTCAAGCTCTGTGCTGACAGCTCGGAGCCTGAAGCCTGTTTTGGATTCTGTGTCTCCCTCTCTCTGTTCCTTCTCCACTCCTCTCTCTCTCTCTAAAATAAACATTAAAAGAATTTAAAAAATAAAATGCAAATATGAGACCAAGTATTACTCTCAATACTAATTTTATTATAAGCTTTGAGATTCTGTATAACAAGACAATGGCATTCAGATTGTTTAAAAAATCCAAACACGGTCTTCTACAAAAGACACACTGAAAAAAAATGACTTAGAAAAAGTTTAGTAAGATATAGTCAACAACATAAAGCTAAAATTTGGTACGAATACCTTAAGTAAGACCAAAAAAAATCATTTTTCAGATAAAGGGCTAACTCACAATGAAGATACCTATCTAGAACTGTTTAAGCAAGAATAAAAGCATGTATGAAGAAAAAAACCACAAAGCCAAATCATTTTGTCTAAAGACAAAATCAGCAAGGATATAGGACTTGAACAACTATAAACTATAAACCAGCTAGATCTACCCAACATGCACAGAACATTCTGCCCAACAACAAAGGAATGCACATTCTTCTCAAACGTACATACAACAGTCTCCATGACAACCATACACTGGGCCATAAATCTAGTTTCAATAAATTAAAAGGACTGAAATCATACAGAGCATGTTCTCTGACCACAATGGGATCAACTTAAAAGTCAACAACAGAGGAAAATACTGGAAATAAATATACGAAAACTAATCCACACGCTCCAAAATATCCAATAAATCACAAAAATAGAATCACAAAAATTAAAAAATACCTGGAGATAAAGGAAAACACAACACACCAAAATTTATGGGATGCAGCTAAAGAAGTTGAGAAAAAAAATTTGTTTCTTTTTTAATGTTTAATTGAGAGAGAGACAGAGCGTGAGCAGGGGACGGGCAGAGAGAGAGAGAGGCACAAAATCAGAAGCAGCTCCAAGCTCTGAGCTGTCAGTATAGAGCCCAACGTGAGGCTCAAACTCCGAGCAAGATCATGACCTCAGCCGCAGTCGGACACTCAACCGACTGAGCCACCCAGGCACCCTGGAAAATTTACAGTTGTTAACACCTATACCGTATTAGAAAAGAAAGCTTTACATCAACAACCTAATTTTCCACCTAAGAAACTAGAAAAGGAGCAAAATAAACCCAACCCAAGCAGGAGAGAGAAACCAAGGAGAAACCAGTCAGGAAGGTCCTACACAAATTTAGCGGTAATAAGTACATCGCACTGCAGCAAACTCGTACACAGTAAGTACTCAATAAGGGGCCAGCCACCCTTTCCCTAACAGCTCTACACGGCACACACAAGGTCTACTAGTACTCTTGTCTCACTGACGAGGGGCCCAGAGGAGAGAAGGCACGTAATTGTCTGCAGTCACACTATGAAGAAGCAGAAGAGCCAGAATTCAAACGTGGGCTCCAGATGTCAAACATTCATGACATCAAATACATGACCAAAATTACTTCTACTTTCCAGAAGTGTTCTGATTATCTAAAATATGAAAATGAATGAAACTTTCAGCTCAAGGAGAGGAGGAGACATGAACAGTGTAAAAAAAAAAAAATCTCTTGAAGAGAGGAAATAAATCCATGAAATTTAAGAATTTGGAAAGGAATATGATCTCATAACAGAATACGGCCAACTGTGCTTTAAAAATATAATTCCATAAAGTTCCTTCTAGGAAAATATAGGCCTCCCAACTTCTTTCACCCATGCATTCATTTCTTCAAGATACTGAATTAATTAATTAATTAATTAATTAATTAATTAATTTTAGGTAGGCTCCACACCCAACCTGGGGCTTGAACTCTCACCCTGAGATCAAGAGTCACATGCTTTGCCAACTGAGCCAGCCAGGAACCCCTAACTCAAGGTATTTTTCACACACACACACACACACACACACACACACACACACACACACGGAAATCACAAGTGAGGGAGGGGCAGAGAGAGAGGAAGACACAGAATTGGAAGCAGGCTTCAGGCTCCGAGCAGTCAGCACAGAGCCCCATTTGGGGCTCGAACCCACAAACTGTGAGATCATGACCTGAGCCAAAGTCAGAAGCTCAACCAACTGAGCCACGTTGTGCTCTTGCCGCTGATCGAGACACTGAAATCAAATCAAGAAAATGGAAGAAACTTAAATGTATGAGTAATCAAGTAAAGAACAAGATACGAGAGAAACCCCTCTACAGGAAGTCTGGCCCATACAGTTTCCTGGTTCCTACCACTTTCCTGGACTGGATCACTCCCATGGAATATCCCATATTCCAGAACGGAAAACAGAGAAAGCTTATCAATTCATTTTATCACATTGATAAAATCCTGTGATGATAAGCACAAGAAACATACTATGGATTTCACATAAGGAAATATATGTAAAATTCTAAATAAAATATCAGTATTAATTATTATACTGAAGTACACGTAACAACCAATTAGTAGCAAGCCTGGTTTGCCCTACATATATAAAAATAAGTCTTCATAGTTTGGCACCAAATTAAATATAAAACAAAGCTGTCCAATACTACTATTATTTAATGTTGTCCTGAGGTCATAGGCAATGAACTAAATTTAAGAAGGGTGGGGAGAAAAAAAAAAAAAAGAAGGGTGGGAAGAGACACAGAAGTAGATCTAAATGGAAGCACCATGATTTCTTAAATGTAGAATTATACATCTAGAAATAAGAGTATCAACTGAAAAGCAAATAGTGTAGTAAAGTGTCCACTAAGAATCAAATGTAACAAAATGCCTGTCCCACCCACAGGAAAGAATCTGTAAGAGCCATGCCGGGGTGCTCAATGGAAAGACCCTACACAGGCAGCCTCCCATATCACACTTCACTTGACTGAACTTTGCAGATGGTGCATTTTTCACAAATTGAAGGTCTGTGGCAATCCCGCATGGAGCAAATCTATCGGTGCCATTTTTCCAACAGCACTTGCTCATTTCGTGTTGCTGTGTCACATTTTGGTAATTCTCACAATATTTTAAACTTTTTCATTATTATTATACTTGTCATGGTGATCAGTGATCAGTTATCTTTGATGTTACTTTTGTAACTATTTGGGGGGAGCACAAACTGCACCCATACAAGACGGTGCATGCCAGATGGTAAACTCAGCAAGTGTGTGTGTTCGCAGTGCTCACCTACTGGCTGTTGCCCCACCTCCCCGCCTCTCCTGGGGCCTCCCTATTCCCTGAGACAAAACAATACTGAAATTAGGCATTAATAAGCCTACAATGGCCCCTAAGTGTTCAAATGAAAGGAAGAGTCACATGCCCCTCATTTTGAATCAAAACCTGTAAATGACTGAGCATCTCAGAAGCTGAGACAGGTTGAAAGGTTGGCTTCTTGTGCCAAACATTGGTGTTGTAAATGCAAAGGGAAAGATCTTGAAGGAGAAGAGAAAAGAAGAGTGCTAGTCGGGTGAACACACAAATGGTAAGAAAGTGAAACAGCTTTTTTGCTGATGTGGAGAAAGGTTTAGTGGTCTGGACAGAAGGTCAAACAAGCCCCAACGTTCCCTGAAGCCAAACCCTAATCTAGAGCAAGACCCGAATGCTCTTCAGTTCTGTGAAGGCTGAGAGGTGAGGACGCTGCAGGAGAAAAGCTAGAAGCTAGCAGAGGATGGTTTAGGAGGTTGAAGCAAAGAAGCCGTCTCCATCCTTAACATAAATGTGCAAGGTGAAACAGCGAGTGCTGATGTAGACGCTGCAGCAGGTTATCCAGAAGATTCTAGATCATCGTTAGGATGATTAATACATGGTGTGCCTGAGTGGCCCAGCCAGTCAAGCATCCACCACTTCCTATCAGCTCAGGTGGTGATCTCTTGGTCATGAGATCGAGCCCCAAGTTGGGCTCCACACTTCCCTACTGAGATTCTCTCTCTCTCCCTCTCTCTGCCCCTCCCCTGCTTATGCACTTGCACATGCTCTCTCTCAAAATAAATAAACTTAGAAAAAAAAAAAAACACCACTATACCAAATAACAGATTTCCGATGTAGATTAAACAGTTTTCTATTGGATGAAGATGCCACCTAGACTTTCATAGCTATTGAGAAGCCAATGCCTGGCTTGAAAGCTTCAAAGGACAGGCTGACTCGCCTGCTAGGGGCTAATGCAGCAAGTGATTTTATGTTGAAGCCAATGCTCATCTGCCACTCCCAAACTCCTAGGGCCCTTAAGAATCACGCTAAATCTACTCTGCCTGTGCTCTAACAATGGAACAACAAAGCCTGGATGACAGCACATCTGTTTACAACATGATTTACTGGATATTTTAAGTCCACCATTGAGGCCCACTGCTCAGAAAAAAAAGATACCTTTCAAATTATTCTGCTCGTGGACACTGTACCTGGTCACCCAAGAGCTCTGATGGAGACGGACAGAGAGATTAATGTTTTCGTGCCTGCCGACACCACATCCATTCTGCAGACCATGGATCCAGGAGTTAATTTTGACTTTCAAACTGGGCAAAGAAAATTGAAAACCTTCTGGAAAGGATTCGCCATTCTAGGTGCCATTGAGAACATGTGTGATTCATGGGAGGAGGTCAAACAATCAACATTAACGGGGGTTTGGAAGACACTGATTCCAACTCTACAAAGGACTTTGAGGGGCTCAAGGCTCCAGTGGAGGCAGACGGGGCAGGTATGGTAGGAGCTGGAGTTAGGAGCGGAGCCTAAACATGTGCCTGAAGGGCGCACTCTCAGGATGAAACCTGAATGGACACGGAGTTGCTTCTTGTGGATGCGCAAAGGCAGTGGTTCCCTGAGACGAGATCTACTCCTGGTGAAGATGCCGAAGACTGTCGAAATGACAACAAAAGACAGACTATTACATGAACTCAGTTGGTAAAGCAGCAGCAGGGTTTGAGGATCGACTCCAATTTTGAAAGAAGTTCTACTGAGGATCAGATGCTATCAAACAGCATCACATGCTACAGAGAAATCATTCATTAATGAAAGAATCAATCAGTGTGACACACTTCACTGTCATCTTCTATTAAGAAATTGCCATAGCCACCCCAACCTCCAGCGACCACCACCCTGATCAGTCAGCAGCCGTCCACACTGAGGGAAGTCCCTCCACTGGCAGAAAGATGACGACTCCCTGAAAGTTCAGGTGACGCTTTTTATCAATGGAGTATTTTTCAATTAGGGTATATACATCTTGGGGGAGTATGTACATTTTTTAAACATGCTATTGCACACGGTAAATGTAAATTTCATATGCACTGGGAAACAAAAAGATTCATCTGATCTGCTGTACTGCGCTATTCACTTTAGGACAGTGGCCTGAAACCGAACCCACGACTCCCGCGATACCTCTGTGCCCATGCTGCGGGGACAGTGTAGTGGTGACTCTCTTGCCAGCACAGCTGTTTACTCCGGCATCCACTCTTGTGGGCTGTTGAGGACTGGGCTTAAAATGCCATGTAACCCAATCCAGCCAATGAGAAGTAAGGATAAACCTACTTGAGAACTGATAGCAAAGATTACCTTGATTCTAAAAGAAACACCAGAGAAGTTTCCTTTTCCTCTGCATGTTGCCATTTCTGGATAAGGTTCCTGGGACCCAGTCCTCAACAGGAAAAGTGGGATTACCATGATTCTCTAAAACAGACCAGGATCCATTCCTAACGGAGGACAGATTCCCCTCCGCGTGAATCACGTTTCAACCACAAGGGGAATGTGAAGAGAAAGCCAAGACACTGAGAATGCGTGAGGAGGGATGGAAAGAATCTCCTTCTTCAGGATCTCAATGACCTGTGTGTCAAGTAACTCAACAACCTGCCCCCTTTCCATGAACTGCCAGTTACGGGAGAGTTGGTGCCCTTAATGCTTAACTGAAATTCTGTGCTATTTGCAGTGAAATGCTAACTTATTTAGAGGGCAATCTCCCCAAACTCACTGAAAACTATAATGCAAATCTAATAATTCAGTCTCAAAGCATTTTAGGGACTGACAAAATGATCTAAAATGCACATAAAAACAGAATAAGATGGGAGGAAATCTTAACAAAAGAAGCATGCGTGTAACCTGTTTTACTGTGTAACTCAAACATCTGCTACCATAGAGCTCAAACAACACATCAAGTCATCTCATGAATGAATCGAATGGAAACCCCGTAAGAAACACAAGCATATGCTCATTTACAGTAAGTATGTAATGATAATAAATTATCTTCAGGATAGTAGTGACCAACTTCACACCAAAATTAACCTCAAATATGTTAAAAAGTTATGCGTTAACCCTGTTTAAAAACAAAAAAGGCAAATTGAAAAAGATGAGTGAATATTTACCTGATTTCAAAGTTGAAAATTACCTTTTTAAGCAGTAAGCTCCGAAGAATGGGGACTTCTGCCTCACTTGCTTCTATCAAATCCTAGAATCCCTGGCATAGAACAGCTATGTTCTATGTATTTAAAATTAATAAAAGCAGGGGCACCTAGGTGGCTCAGTCAGTTATGCATTTGACTCAAGATTTCAACTCAGGTCATGATCTCATGGTTTGAGTTTGAGCCCCCCATCAGGGTCTGTGCAGACAGCATGGAGCTTGCTTGGGATCCTGGATCTCTCTCTCTCTCAAAATAAATAAACATTTAAAAAATTAACTGAAATTAATAAAAGCACAGAACATACACATAAACGAATTCAGATCTAATTCCAAAAAAATTAAAGACAAGTGCAAGTCATACTGTGTGATTCGTTTACATAAATTTTAAAAAGAAACCCACAAAAACAAAACAAGATTCACCAGAACAGCATCTCGGGGGTGAGAAGAACGGGGCTGGGGCCAAACACACACAGGCTGCAAAGGTACTCTTAGTGTTGGGTCACTACTTGTTATACTCATTATCCCTTAAACTAAACAAATTTTAGTTTCACATTTCTTTTTTTAAAGAAAATTTTTATGTTTATTTATTTGAGAGAGAGGGAGAGTGTGAGCAGAGGAGGGGCAGAGAGAATATCCCAAGCAGGCTCCACACTACCAACAGAAAGCCCAGTGTGGGGCTTGAACTCACAAACTGAGAGATCATGACCTCAGCCGAAATCAAGAGTCGGATGCGTAACTGACTGAGCCACCCAGGTGCCCCTCACACATTTAAAAAAAATTAAAACAAACAAAAAAATCCAAAGGTCTGAAATCTATAGACACAAGTAAGGAAAAGAAAAAACCTGATAGGAAAGAGTCAATATTCTTAGAAAACAGCACCAATAAATGATCAATCTCATTGCTTAGCAAAGCATCACTACCATATCACCAATCTGGCAAAGGTTATAAAAATCAGGGACTTTGCGGAGAAGGAACACATTGCCTGATCATGATAATAAAAACAATCGCTAACACTCGAGTAGCTGCTAAGTACATTGTTCTAAGCACTTTATGGATATTAACTCATTCAATCTTCCTAATGGTCTTACGAGAGAGTATTGCTCTTACCCCCATTACGAGGATCAAAAGCACACAGGGCTTAATTAATTTGATCAGAGTCACAAAGCAAATAAATAAGCAGAACCTGAAAATGTAAATGAATACAGTCCTTTCAAGGACAATTTTACAATATTCGTCAACGAGTTTAAAATGTACTCCTTTGAGGGGCATCTGGGTGCCTCAGTGATTAAGCGTCGACTTCGGCTCAGGTCATGATCTCACGGTTCGTGGGTTCGAGCCCCGTGCTGACAGCTATCTCAGAGCCTGGGGCCTGCTTCGGATTCTGTGTCTCCCACTCTCTCTCTGACCCTCCCCCGCTCACGCTGTCTCTCTCTCAGAAATAAATAAAACATTAAAAAAAAGAAAAAGAAAATGCTTGGCTCAACAGCTAACACTATTTATACATTTGTAATAATATAGACAGAAGCAAAAATTACACTAAATGTTTCCTTCTCTGTAAGTTAACAGATTCTAAAAATAATTGCAAAAATAGTTTTATACGTTATTTAGAAATATAAAGGAAAATACCAGATGAAATTGGTTAAGAGTTGAAAATTACTCTAAGACATGTGGCAAGGAAATGCTGTTTTTAAATTAAGTCTCAGAACATCCTTTAACTTTTTATACCACATACATTAAGAAAATAATTTTTTTAATGTTCAAAAAAATCAGAGAATATCCAGAAAAACACACATAAAACATAAGTGCCCTATAAATCTACCAACCAGAGGTAATCACTGTCTGTATTTTGGTATAATTCAGTCCTGCTCTATACCTACATCTATATCTACATTGGACTACTAACAATACTGCTTAGAAATCTGTTTTCACTTAATTTTGTATGTGTACTTCCTCTGTAATAACATTATGTATTTATAATGAGAAACAAAATCAGTTCCCTAGACCAAATTTATACATGAGCTTAAGTAATACACTTTTGGGACAGAGTTGGTCAGGTAAATATGAAGCATATAAATTTGACAGTGGATGTACTTGTTTAAAACTGAGTGAAAATAGGGGGTCTGGGTGGCTCAGTCGGTTAAGCTTCCAACTCTTGATTTCAGCTCAGGTCATGATCTCACGGTTTGGGAGTTTGGCCCCACATCGGGCTCTGTGCTGGCATTGGGGAGCCTGCTTGGGATTCTCTGCCTCCCCCTCTCTGTGCCCCTCCCCGCCTCTATTTTCTTAAATGAGTAATAATGTATTTCTTTAGGAAAAATAAGATTAAGAATAATGTAACATTTTCTTTATTGCACGTAACTAGTAAAATGTAAAAATACCATTTATAATAGAAATTAGTTTGCTCTCTCCGATGAGAATTCCTATGCCTGTAAATAAGTATTTTCACAATATACCACTAAATTAAAAAAAAAAAGCATATACAATATGATCCCTATCTCTTAAGATGTAGACAGCACAGGCAAAGCCTGGAAAGATATACACCAAAAAGTAAAAAGTAGTTCTTTCTTTGTAGTATTATGGATGATCTTTGTTATCTTCTTCCTAATGATTTCCTAAATCATCTTAAATGCATTGGTATTACTTTTGGGAGTTAGAAACGTCTAAGGAACTGCCTACAGTCAATTCTCTAAATGAAAGACTGCAAGAGTGTGGACAGTTCAAAACTGAATTATTTGATAGCCAGACTCGTATTTATATATTCTGTGAATTCCCTCAAAGCCTCCACACCACACCGAAACTTTACTTGGGGCCTGTCTAGTCTTCTGCGCCTACTTTCAACAAGTGCTGAGCCTCTATTTATTACGTGCCAGGCACTGCTCTAGGCCCAAGGATTTAGCAGTGAACAAATAAGCTGAAATCTCTACCCTTCTTTGCTAGGGGAGACAAATACTAAAAACACCTGGAACAAAAATATACTTTTAGTGGCCGTAGAAACATGAGCACACAACACACACACACACACCCCTACTTTCAAGTGTGAGGAAGTAAAGCAAAGGATAGGTGGGAAGAGATGATTGTTTTAGTTAGGGTAGGCCTTCTGAGGAAGTGATAACTGAGCGGCTGACTGAAGACAGCTGGCAACACAAAGATATGGGAGAACAGGCTAGGTGGAGGGAGTAAGTGAAAAGGCCTTGAGATGGCAATGAGCTTGTACAGAACAGCACGACCAATGTGGTCGAAGTGGAGTGAGCAACGGGGAGAGCAGCAGTAGATGATACAGAAGTAGGTACGGGTCAAATCATACAGGGCCTTACAGGTCCATACAGGGATTCTGAAATTTATTCTATAGGTGATGCAAAGGCACTGAGGTTTAAAAGAGAAGTCTGCCTGCTGTATGGATAACAGATTGTGTAAGGGAATGCAAGGAAGCAGGAAAACTCTTGAGGGAACTATTACAGGTGTTCAAGCAAGAAGCAATACTATCCTGCACCAAAGTAGGACGGCAAGAGAATGAGACATGGTCTGATACAGATATATTTTGATGGTTGATCCAATATAACTTGATGAACTTTTACAATCAGGAATGAGGAAGGAAACACAGGTGATTCTTAGGTTCTTGGCTAAGCACGTGAATGAATGGTGGCGCCCTTTCTCACTGGGCTGATTGGCAGAGAAGCAACTTTGTGAGCGGCAGAAATCAAGAGACCCATTTCCAACCTGTTAAGTGTGAAATGACCATTAGACATTCAGGTCAAGATGTCAGGTAGACAATCTTACCCAGTTCACATCTGTAGTTCATGTGTAAGTTGGGGATGAAGATGTACAACCGATATTTAAAGATATGGGGCTGTATGTTATCTCCTAGGGTGTGAGCCCTAAGGTCTGCTAACTTTAGAGGTGGTGAAGGGGAAAGTAAGTGATGGGTAAGGTTTTCCAGAAGCCAAGTGAATAAAGCGCGTCCCGTACTAGATAGCGACCACCTGGGTCAGAGCTGCTAATAAGCAGAGTAGGTAGGATAAGGTTTGAGAACTGGTGACCTTGATAGAGATGGCTTAGGTGCAGTCGTGGAAGAGAAAAACAGGGTTTATGTTTGAGAGACAATTGGAAGACAATGGAGTAAAAATAACTCTTTTAAGTCCTATTTACTGCTTTAGGGACAAGAGTTGTGCTCTTTCTCTATAGCATCTTGTAGCTTTTAGCACAGCGTATGTGTGAAATAAGAATTATGGAATCAGTATCAAATCTGGTAATTCCCAATATTTCAAACCATATTAAGAAACCCAAATGGTCGAGAGCTAGAGCTTTCTGACCATGCCATTTTGTTCCTAAAACTGTTCTTTACTCTCTTCCCTCTGTAATGAGGATGAACTGCAAAAACCTGAGTTTCTCTTCATCTTTTATGACTTGGTAAATATCTGGTACCCAAATGTAAGTAATTAGCCTTGTGACTGGTAGCTGAACCAAGAGAAAAGAGAAAGACCTCTCCTTTCTGCTTTCCAATTTTCCAGAGGTTGTATATAATAAAAGTCAATTAAGTTAACCACCAAAGGGTTACACAAACAAACAAACAAACAGTGGTCAAGTTATTTAAACGAAACATCTTATCCCAAACCCTCTGCTGAGATTTTAAAAATCGCCACTTAATTCCCCAAGTGGATAACTTGCCCTCCCCCCAGATTCAGACACCTTTCCCTTTTATCCCAGTAGAACAGTGAAGCTCTGTGGCAAAAAGGCAATGTCCAGAAAACAGTCAGGTCTCCCTACCTGACAAAATGTCTTCTGCTAATTCCTTTTCTCTTTCAATTTTTTCCTCTAGGGTTGAAATGCAGAATTCATAGCCAGCAAGAGCAAATTCCTGTCTGTAAAGCAAAGATCAGCAATCGGCTGTTCACCTTTTCACAAACTCCTCTTTTATCGCATTTTCCTAGCCTTGGTTTGAGTACTGTTAGTAAGGGAAGTGTAAGATGGGAAGCACCGTCTCCCACTAATGGCTTCAGGTGAGTCTGTTTCTCCATTTGGGAAAGCCCAACATCAGCTACAAGTAGTATTATTACGAACAGAGGCTAAGGCTGCCTGCAGCAAGGGTTCTAACTACTGATCTTATGCAATTTCTGGAGAGGTTTATTAGCTTTATTAGTTTTCCAATCTGTAGGTCTTCAATGAAAGCTTCTTTTGCGTAAATGGAATTCCTAGCTATGGCGCTAGAAGGCATTGAGCCTGACTCTAACCCTGGACCCTCAATCAATTGGAGAGGCCACCCAAACGTTAGGCAGGCTGACTGTAAAGAACCAGCTGTCAACTGTGGTTTCTACAAAGAGATGTACAAACACAACAGAATCCCTGCTCCTTCCAGAAGCTCACCCCTGGTTCTTGCCCTTCCGCTATGGCTCTAGTTTCTCAGCAGAAGCGGCACCACAAAGCTCGCCCCTTTTCCTCTAGTGCTTTGCCAAGGGAGAACAGATCACTCCACCGTTGTACTCTGTTCTCAGAAGAGAAGCCGCTCCAGACCCGAACCTTAGCAGGAGGGACCCTATCCAGCCAGGACATGGGGTAGGCGGAAGGCTGCTCACTAGATGCTTCCAGTCAGAGCAAAATGTGTATTAACAATTCCCCTACTAATATCAGGGTTCCTAAGCCCCAACTCTAGTTATGTATCTTCTGGCCTCATGCTTCTCTTAATAAAACTAAAAGAAAAAATACTTTTGAGAAGGGTACAGAGGAATCACACGCTAATTGTCAGGGGCTACTACATACGCTTGTCCCTGTATGAGACCAGGAATTCGTCTTTCTCTCCACTGGGATTAGCTTCAGACTTCTTTTATCCTAGAAGTTCATACCCCATCGACATCCAGGCCTGTCTGTTTACTCCTCCGAGTAAAGCCCTTCCTCAAAGCTCCTCCAAAGACTTGCAGTCAAAGGCCCTCAGAAGCTCTGGCCTGTCTAGTATCCATCTAAGTGCAGGAGAAGAGCCAGGTTCTGCTGAGAGTGAAGGAGCCGGTGACTAGGGCAGCAGGCCCAGTGCCAGGGCCCCTGGCCACAATGAGCATTCTTGTTACAGCATTAGGTGTGAGGTCATTCCAAACTTCTGGTACCCAACTACTAGAGCAGCCAAAAACCCAAGGAAAAGCTCATCTTAGAGCTTCCCTCCAATGTACTCTTAACTCTCTAGAGGAGTTCTCTGCTTACATCCTATGTGTTTCTCCTCTGAACTCCGCCTAGACAGGATGAAAGGCACCAGGCCCCACTCGGACCTCTGGCACACATCCATGTTATTCCCAAAGCCTTTCCGGTGAAGCATGAAGATTCTTCTTTATAAGGATTTAAACTCACCTAGTACTTCTAAATTAGCACCAATTTCCTATCCTACTTATCCAGAGGTTACTTCTCCACTCCTAGAGCTTTCTCCTTCTTAAAACCGGCCTACCTGATCACCTTTACACGCTTTAAAAACATTGCCTTCTAGACTAGCCACTGAGACACTCCCGTGTCAACCCCCTCATCATTCAACTATATGTCTAATTTCCTGGTTTGTTGATACTTCTATCCAAAAATGGTTGCTTCAAAGTATATTGTTCCCAACAGCTCTTACACCGCTCCCTCTTCTAGGAAGAGCTAAACTAAAGTTCTAACGGTGACTTTCCTTCCCGATTCAGGCAGGAACAGAACGCCTGATTAGCTTTGTCACAGTGCAGCCAGAGGTGTGAGGGCTGTAGGCCCCCCTCAAAAGTCTACTGGAAATAGCAGGGCAAAACTTGGAAAAGACTAAAGATTTCAACAATGAGGGAGGGAACCCTTTGATTGTGACACCCAGTGTTTCTGAGACCTGTGAATGGAAGGTAAATGAAAATTATATAACATCCTGGGGTTAAAGTTAACTGCCCACAGCCCAACTCTCTGGTGGCTACCACACCTATATTCTGACTATACTTACCTATTTTGAGCAGCATAGATACTGGCCAGCTTTAGAGAGATTTCAATTATCGCATTGTCTTCCTGTTGGGAGAAAGAAAAAATGAAGAAAATTCACAACAACCTAAATTTCCTTATGGATTATTATCTCTGATAAACATCTAGACTGACTTTGGCCTCAAAGCCATAGCTTTTATCCTTTAGGAGGAATTAAAACAACTGAATTCCTCAGCAACTATGTTTTTGTATGAGTGAAAGCCTGGTAGTTTCTATAAAGGTCTGGGGAGGGAAGGGGAATAATCCACCTTTTTTTTTTTTTTTCCACCAAAGCACATGTTGGGGGCTGGGTGGAGTTTCCAGGAAGCAAAACTATTTTGAAAACTGCTTCAGCTGGGGCCCAAACCTAGGCAATGTTCTTACCTGTTGCATGCCCCCTCCAAGCAGGTAACTCATGGTCGCTTTAAAAAGTTTCTCCGCCTAAAAGCACAAGGAAAAGTTTTTCTTTTACCTGGGCCCCACTATCTATATAACTAAGTACTAGTCTGATGCATCATCTCTTATAAAACACAACACACACACACAGAAAAATATCCTTGTGATGGGAAAACAGACAAGAATACCAAGACCCCACATCCTCTGGGCACCTTAAAAACTACTCTGTGATGAGCAGAAACCAACTACAGAAATTAACTTTTCATTCAAACCCTACTGTGGCAGAGACTGCAACCTGTCCGCTAATTATTTACCGCCCCCATCTTTTCAGTTACGGAATCTTCTCCCTTTTAATAGATCAGCCTCCTTTCCCCCTAGGTGCAGTCACATGATGGAAGTTTGGGCCAAGAGATGCAGGTAGAAGGAATGGGAACAGTTTCTAAATCCTATTTTATAAGGAAGCCACCTGCCGCTTCCCTCTTCTTCCTTCCCGGCAGCTGGAGGTGAGCCAGCTCACCTATGCAGATGAGAACACATCTTAGAAGGAACCCAGGGACACCTGGGTGGCTCAGTCAGTTGAACATCTGCCTCTTAATTTTGGCTCGGGTCATGATCGCACTGTTCATGAGTTCAGGCCCCGCAGCCGGCTCAGGCACTGACGGTGCAGAGCCTGCTTGGGATTCTCTCTGTCCCTCCCCTGCTAGAGCGAGTGAGCTCTCTCTCTCTCTCAAAATAAATAAACTTAAAAAAATATAATAATAACGCAGGCTTCCGGACCACTTCATAGAACAGAGGTACCTACCCTTCTTTAGTGTAGCTACCTGTAGAATAATGTTTTAAAAAGACATACACCTTGTGGTTTTGAGTCACTCCATTCTGGGGTCTCTCCATTACAGCAGCTTTGCCTGCACCCTTACTAACAGAGGCCCCTTGAAGCTAGTCCTTCACAAATGCAAAATATTACAAAGTGATTTACTTACTTACATTTTCAAGTTGACCCCGTATAAATGCTAAGTTGGCCATCTGAAAGCAAATTACAAATGAGTTTTCAGTTTAAAGCACTGTACTCTACTTATTTCAAAACCTTTAAGTTAATGACTCCCTTTTGCCTTCACCCTCTAAATTAAAAAACAGTTCAAAGAGAAAGGTCTGTCACTAATCTGCTAACATTAAAGTACAGCAATGTCGTGAGTGTAAATAGTTGCACAATCTTTGTTGATGATAAGCTAAATCTAGATCCATTCATCACTGAAGAAACAAATACTGGTATTTTAATTTTCGGTCTGGGATTTAGACTTTGTATAAGTGACACCCCAAGGGTAATAACATTTGAAACCAAAAGAAAACTCAGTAAAAACAAAAACCAAAGAGCTTTACAACATCCTGAAGGGCAGGAGTGTAAATCAGGAGAGCTAACAATCCTTCTCTTGCACCCACCCTCCATCGTCAATGGCTGAGATTGGTTAGAAGAGTTACCAAATCATAAGTGTAAGTGATGGCCTTCCTGTTATCGCTCTGATAGGCAAGACGAAGAGCGTCATGTAAAATTAGCTCAGCCTCTTCTGGCTCATCTTTCATGATGCTCAACTGAAAAGAAAAAAACAAAGAAAATAACAGAAAATGAAAGGTAAAGAAAGCAGATGTATGTGCTACCAGACAGAAGTGGATATGGCTATCCATCCCCATACACAGGAGAAAGCTAGTCATTCAATTTGCCAAATATTTTTCGAACTCCAACTACGCACCAGAATTTATGTCTACGATGGTGACAGGGTGGTCAGCTTCCCTTGCAGCTATGTGTGGCCATACAACAAATATTTGGAATGTGAGCACTTTTATAAGGAACGCCATCATAGTTTATAAGGAAGCTGCTTGCCCTACATCTTTTTCTCTTGTGGAACGAATAAGCTTAACGACAACTAATGATAAAAGCTATGAAGAAAAGTAAAGGGAAGGAACAGTAAAGGGTCTCCTCTAAATGGGAGTCAGAGAAGCCTTCCAAGGAAATGACAGTTCAACTGCGGCAGGAAGCAAAGAGTCAACCAGGAATTACAGGGAAAAGTTATGGGGGGAAATGACCCACAAAGCAGGGGATGAACAAAGGCATTACAGGCTGAAGAGAATGGTCTTCAAAACCCATCCAAGAAACTAAAGGAAACGGATGTGAAGGGAAAACAATGAGCCAGAGGATTACTGCCAAATTGGTGGGTAAGGCAGAGTGGCATAGGTTCAGGGTCTTGCTGCATGGAGAGTAGGTTGGGGCGGAGGTGGGGAGTGTGGACAGGGCGGGCAAGATGACTAGATGGCAGACCGTGGCAATGTGGCCAGCATAGTACCAGAGGAGACAGAGAAAAGGGACAGATTTCAGGAACATTTTATATTTGGGGGGAACAGGATTTGTGGCTGGGCTGTAAGTGTACCGAGAGGCAGTGGTAAGGTCCCATGAGTTTTAAGAATGACTAGAAGGTTTCCGGGCAGAAAAACGGGGTAGATGGTAGCAAAGAAAGAGAAGACGGTGAAGGATGGCGCAGGGGACGCCATTAAGAATACAGGAGTCTAGCTCTGGGCAAGTCAAGTCTGAGGGGTAGGTGAGGCTTCAAAGTGGAGACGGGTGTCGGTAGCACACTGCAGTACAGGAATGTAAATTCGGACCTCTCTGAGCATCGAGGCGGTGGGGAGCCCCACGGTAGAGAGGAGCTAACCTGGGGAGAAAACAGGAAAGAATGTGGAGACACGGAAGGCATTAGAAAGATCGGAACCACACCGTGCACACCGAACACTGAAGTGCATTTTCTGGACGCTACGTACGTGCAAAATTCTCTATGCCAGTCCTTTCGGGCTGGCTGGCTCCCTGATTTAAAAAAAAAAAGAAAAAGAAAAAAACTACAAAAACACTTCGGCTAATTTTGCTTGGATAAAAAGAGCGATGCCTCTGGTGCCCTCACCATCTGCACCGGAGACTGCAGCGGTCTGACTGCAGGCTTTGGAGCCTGACAAGCCTGGACGGATGCCAACCCCGCCCCCCCCCACCCCCTACCCCCACCCATGACCCATCGAATTCTGGGCAATTCTACCCTCGGAGCCTCCATCCAGTCTGCGGGGACTGGAGCGCGCACCTCACACCCACAAGGCCAACGACGGGCCTCGCTCACAAAGGCCGCCTCACCTTGGCTCGCTTCAGCAGCTGGATGATCTCGGCCTCGGTCTCGTCCGCCGCGCCCTCGGCGGCGGCCCCGCCCGCTCCCTGCCGCTCCTCCTCCTCCTCCTCTGCCGCAGCGGGCCTCGAGAACCAGGCGAGCGCTGCGGGAAGGGGCTCTGAGGTCACCGGGCCCGGCCTGCGCCCCGGTCCCCGCCCGGCCGGCCCCGCCCGGCCCGCGCCCCTCACCTGCCAGCAGCGGCAGCAGGCCCGGGCCCCGGCCGCGCGGCGCGACTCGGGATGCCGGCACCCCCACCTCAGGCGCCCGGCCTCCTGCCGGCCCCAGGAGCAGGCGCGCCGAGCAGTCCCGGCACCGCCGCCCCGCGGCCCGCAGGAGGCCTCGGCCCAGGCTCGGGCTCAGGAGCCTGTACATTCTCGCGCGGCGTCCTCGGCGCACTGCAGGCCAGGCCGGACCCAGGACGTCCCGCCCCCAGGGCCCAGCGCCCGCCGGATTGGTCGGGCCGTGAGGCAGGAGGAGGCGTAGTCGTGGCCGCCCGCGTGCGCGTGACGCACGCCGACGTCACTGCGCCCGGCCCCGCCCCCTGCCGTCGGCGGGAATCCTCCCTGGATCTGTCGGAGCGTCGCGCCTAACGGGGTCTGTCAGGAAGCCACGGTGTATGACGCCATGGCTGTCGCCTCGGCGGGACTCACGCTGCCTGCTGTCGTGGAGGAGCTCCTGAGCGAGATGGCCGCGGCGGTGCAGGAGAACGCGCGAAGTACGGGCCGGAGGGCGTGCGTAGCCGCGTTGTGGGCGGTGGACCTGGCGCGGCCGGGCGGGGAGGCGAGAGGCGGAGTTCTCCGGAGCCTGCGGGCCGCCGAGTTGGGGCCCCGTCCCCGCGCCCCGCTGCCCGGCGCCTCGGTGCTTTATCCCGTCAGGTTCCATTCCCAAGACCCAATTCGCAAAAAATGAACAGAAAAGAAAGGAAGGAGAAGAGCCCAATTTGTTTAGGGAGCAGCGCAGTGGCTGCCTTCAGGCCAGCGGGGCAGTAGGGACAGAAGTGCTGAGCGCTGCCCTGAAACGCTCGAGAAGGGGCATCGGGCGGGGAGGGCGGAAGGCCCGGGAGTGTGCAGCGACGTTGGGAAAGGTGGAGTTCTGAATTCCTAAACTTGCCTGTAGTCACCCCGCCCCTAGAAGCTTAAATTAACCATAAAATTAATCCTCTTGTACACTGCGTGCACCAAATATTCTAGAGCCGTAAGACTCAAATGCATACGCAGTGATTGGAGTAAATCGGGATTTTGTGAAAGTACCTTTTATTTCTCTGGCCAGCAGAGGATGCTCTGTGACTATGCTTACCAAATCACCGAGGTGCTCTTAAGATGTGTTCTCCTCGGCAAACTAGTATTAAGATGATAATTCTAATGAAAATGCATTGACAAAGTAGAATTACTTAACCAGTGTAAAAAGAGCCACTTAATACCAGTTCAGGACTCAAAACTGCCACTGCTTATTCTCTTGGATGGCTTTTGTCTTAAAAGGACTGCACTTTGGGGGTGCCCTGTGTGGCTCAGTCGGTTATGATTTTGGCTAGGGTCATGATTTCTTGGTTTTGTGAGATCAAGCCAGGAGTCAAGCTCTGCGTTGATCGTGTGGAGCCTGCTGGAGATATTGTCTCTCTCTCACCCCTCCCCCCCCCCCTGAGTTTCTCTTGAGTTATTGCTTTCAGAGGATTGAGAAAAAGTAAGCCATGCTAACACAAGCAGAGTATATACCCTTAAAAGATTAGGCCAGACAGGTATTCAAACATGTTCGAATCCCCCAAAAGAATGGGGAGAAGTCAGTTAGCCCAAACAGTGGTTGCCAAAAGTGGACTCTGTCCAAATGGGTTAATGCATCCACTGTGACACTCTTGCAGGAGCCACTGCCATCGATTCATGTTTATTTCCAGCAGAACCCTTTTCTGCTATTTCAAAATATTTGTTCTAGATAGTAACACACTGTTCCTGACCCCTATCCTTCAATGATTTTTTTTTTTTTTTTTTGGATCAAGATTTGAGTTTACACTTGTGTGATGATGTGATATGTATCACATTTGGGCCAGTAGGAAGCTGTGATTATTTGTCCTTTCCTGTGTAACTTTTTGTTTTCCTCGGAATGAAGGCTGTTGTTGTGTTTGTTTCTTTAGTTTTCCATGTATTTATCCCTAATTCAACCTCAGAGTCTTTACCAGTGTTCTAAATATCTGCCTGCTCAAGATATTCAGATGAGTGAGATGTCCTATCAATTTCATTTCCTGTAGAAATCTCTCCTAGAGCCTAGAGTTGACCTAATATGAGCTGACTGATCTCCTGGATATCTCCTAAGATCTTCCTTCACGGTTATTATCCTAGGAATTTTCTTACTATGGTGAGCAGTATATGTAGTGTATCTACAGTTTTTTTTTTCTGGGTTTGCTATCATATTTTATAGAGCACATACTCTAGTAGCTTCCAGAAGAAGAGTACATGAGGTATACGTTTTGAACCTTTATATGTCTGAAATGTTTTTTATTTTTTTAAGACTTATTTTTGAGAGAGCGTGTGCATGCCCCGGGCAGTGAGAGAAGTCACAGAATCCTAAGCAGGCTCCAGGCTCTAAGCTGTCAGCACAGAGCCCAATTTGGGCTTGAACTCAACGAACCGTGAGATTATGACCTGAACCAAAGTCCGACCCTTAACCAACTGAACCACCTACGCACCGCTGAAAAGTTTTTTCTAATCTCACACTTAAATGATAGTTTGGCTAGGTATTGAATTTTATCTTGGAAATAATATTTCTTCAGACATATGAAAGCATTATTCCACTAGCTTCTTAAACTTAATTTTTTTTTTAAGTTTATTTTGAGATAGAGCAAGAGAGTGGGTGAGAGAGAGAATCTAAGCAGGCTCTGTGCCGTCTGCTCAGAGCCTGATACAGGCTCGAACTTCTACACTGTGAAATCATGACCTGAGCCGAAATCAAGAGTCAGGCACTTAACCAACTGAGCCACCCAGGAGCCCCTAAACTTACGTTAAAAGAGTCTTTATTATTTTAGCTCCCCTCCTTCATCCCTACCTGTAAAGCTACCTAGTGCTACTGATTTCTAAGGGGCTTAGGGGGAAGAGGATAGGTTATTGCTTGGCTTTCTCCATTGCTAGCCTAGGATTTAGTTTCCTCAGGTTCTTGTGAATTATTTCCCAGTGTATCTTAGCAGTTGTCTCTCCCTGTCCTTTCATCCTTGGGAGTTTATGCTTTAAAAAAAAAAAAAAATCCTGTGTTATTGTTTATTGGAGTATTTGGAAGAAGTCAAGTCAGATGCGTAGACTCAGTTCACCATCTTACACAAAAACCTTCTTGGTTATAGTCTTTTAAAGGTTTTTGTGTGTATGGAGGTCACTGGTTTAACATGATTAACGTTCTTTCCATTTCTGTCTTACAGTTCCTGATGAGCATCTATCATCGTGAGTATATATCCTGCTGTAATTTTTTTTAAACCATTAATGTTCTCTTTTTTTAAATTTACTTACTTAATTTGGCAGAGAAAATTTGTGCATGAGCAGAGGAGGGGCAGAGAGAGGGAGAGAAAGAATCCCTAGCAGGCTCCAAGCTGTCAGCCCAGAGCCCGACACAGAGCTTGATCTCACAAACTGAGATCATGACCTGAGCCAAATCAAGAGTCAGAGGCTCAACCGACTGAGCCACCCAGGCACCCCTATTAATGTGTCTTAAAAGCTAGATCCTTTCAACATCAACTATTGATTTTTAAAAATACTCTTGCTAAACTAAGAACAATGTTTTCTTGACAGGATTGTTAAAAATCTGTCCAATAGCCAACACCACATTTGACAGTAGAGGGCATTCTTGTGTTGTCCTGTTTGTCACTTTTCCCTAATATTGTTCTAGAAGTTGTAGCTGCTAACCCTGAAAAAGAAATTAGAAGCATATCTACCTGTAAGAAAAGACAGTTATCATTATTTGTAGATGATAAAACTTTTTAAAAACCAAGAGAATACAGTTTTTTTCTTAAATTAAGAATTGTTTTCCTTCAAATACAAAGTTCAAAAATATAACTGTATTTTCAATAGCAACAAAAAGGTAAAAGCTACCTAGGAATAAGTGACATTTAATTATATGCATACGTACATATTTATTTATTTAGAGTGAAAGAAAGTAGGGGGGCACAGGGAGAGGGAGAGGGGGAGAGAGAGAATCTAAAACAGGCTCCACCCCCAACACAGAGCCTGATGCAGGGCTCAGTCTCAGAACCACGAGATCATGATCTGAGCTAAAATTAAGATTCAGACACTTAACCTATGGAGCCACCCAGGTGCCCCAGTACACTTATATTTAAAAAAAAATTTTTTTATGTTTTATTTATTTCTGAGAGAGAGAGAGAGAGACAGCATGAATAGGGGAGGGTCAGAGAGAGGGAGACACAGAATCTGAAACAGGCTCCGGGCTCTGAGCCAGCTGTCAGCACAGAGCCCGACGCGGGGCTCAAACCCATGAACCGTGAGATCATGACCTGAGCCGAAGTCAGATGCTTAACCGACTGAGCCACCCAGGTGCCCCGTAAGTACACTTACGTTTTAAAAGTCCAGAAAGATGTATACCAACCTGTACCAGTGATTTTCTTAGAAGAAAGAAAAGAAATAGAATTTAGGTTAAATTTTTTTATAGAGATTATTATTAGAAAAAAAATACTACTTTTAAAACAAAGAAAGTAGGTAAATAATAAAAATATATATTAGCCAACAATTTTTGGGAAAAGGGTAAACCTTACTAATGATCATAAATACACAAATTAAAATAATGACACAACTTTCCACATATAAAACTGGCTTCCACAGAAAAGATGTTGGTAAGAATGTCCCAGATGTAGGCAAAGGCATGGAGTAAAGGGTAATTGATACCCTGCTGGTAGGAGCGTAAATTGGAAAGTAATCTGGCAACAGGTAATAAGAACTTTAAAACACACATATTCTTTGGCTTATAAATTCCACTTAAAAGAATATATTCCAAGGAAGTAATCATGAATGTTCATAAAGATTTTACAGTGAGTATATTCATCCAGTATTGCTTATAATAGCAAAAACAAAACCACCTGGAAACAATCTAGTTATTCACATTGGATTTAATAAACCCTGATTATCCAAAAATGGAGTTTGGGGAAAAGTAAAGTAATTCATCTTTATAGTGGAATTCTTTGCAACCATTAAGAATGATATAAAAAATACTGCATTCAAGAGGTGTTCACAATAAAGTTACAAAGGTAGGTTTAAACATTCTTACTAATTTTTAAAGTTAACTGATTAATAAAATTATGATCAAATTTTATTTTTCTCTGTCCGTAGATAATCTTCATATGTTTAATGTAAAAAATTTTAAACTCTTCCCATTCTGATGGTTTGTTGTAGAAAGAGACTGGTTTGTTGGAAAATGAAGAAGTTGAACATTTATATTTTGGAGACTTAGTAGCTCTGTCTTTATGTTTTATGTCAGATCTTATGAGTTCTTTAAAACATTAACTTACCTGTTTTAGTTCAACCGGGCCACCTTATTTTCCAGTTTATAAAAATAACTCCTACTCATAAAAAAAAAGTTATTGGAAAATAAAGAACATGAAAAAGGTCAACAATCATACCACCCAGTGATAATCACTGTTACAGTTGGGTTTATTGACTTTTTATTTAATAAATGTTTTATTTTGAAGTAATTGTGAATTTTATTAAGAAAAAAATTTTAACATGATTGAGAGTTTCTAAGTACCAATTTTGTACCCAACCTTTTTTACCTAGCACAAGAATTTTCCCACATACCAAATTATTTTCTGATGTATCATTTAATAGGTGGATAGCCTTTATTACTAATGCAAAAAAAGAACAAATTAACACTCATCAAATGATCAACATGAAAAACTGACAAGGGGCACATGGTTGGCTCAGTTGGTTAAGCGTCCACCTTCAGCTCAGATCATGATCTCATATTTGTGGGTTCAAGCCCCGCGCTGGGCTCTGTGCTGACACCTCGGAGCCTGGAGCCTACTTAGATTCTGTCTCCCTCTCTCTCTGCTCCTCGCCTGCTCATGCTCTGTCTGTCTGTCTCAAAGATAAATACATTTTTTTTAAAAAAAGAGAAACTCTTGACAGTATTGGTATTGATTAGGATGTGGGAAAATAGAACTCTTATACAGTGCTGGTGGGCCTGCTGTTTCCACTGTGGAAAACTATTGGCAACACCCATTAAAGTTGAAAAATGCACACATCCTAAGGCTCAGCAATTCTACTTCTATAACCAGGAAGAATTCTCATATATGTGCACTAAGGGACATGTATGGGGATAATTGAGTATTATTTGTAATGTAAAGTAGAAATGATCAGAATGCCTATTAATAGGATATTTAAAAAATAAGATGCATGTACATACAGTTATTCAAGTGTTAAATTAAAAAATATATGTTGGGGCACCTGGCTGGCTTAGTCAGTAGAGCATGCAACTCTTGATCTCAGGGTTGTGAGTTCAAGTCCCACACTGGGTATGGAGATTACTTAAAAATAAAACCTTGGGGTGCCTAGTTGGCTCAGTCGGTTAAGCATCCAACTCTTGATTTCAGCTTAGGTTATGATCTCAAGTTCATGAGCCTGAACCCCACATTGGGCTCTGCACTGACAGCATGGAGCCTGCCTGGGACTCTCTGTCCCTACCTTGCTCATGCTCTTTCTCTCAAAATAAACAAACTTTAAAATAAAGTAAAATATTAATAGATATATGAATAGATACATAGATAGGTATGTAAACATATATGTATACGTATATATACACACATATATATAACATGCATCATTTTAAAAAACACATTAAGAGGAAAAAACAGGTTGCCAAAAAAGCCTACAATGTATCTTTTATGTTTTAAAACTTATAAGATACCCTGAAACCATTATTACACCATATGTTAACTAACCTGGATTTAAATTAAAATTTAAAAAATTTTTTTAATCTTTATTTTTGAAAGATAGAGAGACAGAGTGCAAGTAGGGTAGGAACAGAGAGAGAGAAGACACAAAATCCAAAGCAGGCTCCAGGCTCCAAGCTGTCAGCACAGAGCCTGATGCGGGGCTTGAACCCACACACCATAAGATCATGACCTGAGCTGAAGTCAGACGCTCAACCAGCTGAGCCACCCAGGCACCCCTGTATTTAAGTAAAATTTTTAAAAAATGAAAAAAATAATAAAACACAAGACAGTACTGTGTGTGTGTGTGCGTGCGTGTGTGCAAAGTATACATATTCAATGTACTATGTATAATAAAATATAAAAATGTTAACATTAGGAAGGAAACCAACAAATGCATGCAGTTGCCTCAGGGATGAAAGGAAGTTGGGAACAAGAACAGGAAGCACTGGGGGCACCTGGGTGGCTCAGTTGGCCCAGGTCATGATCTCATGATTCATGAGTTCGAGCCCCTTGTCAGGCTCTGTGCTGACAGCTCAGGGTCCTGCTTCAGATTCTGTGTCTCCCTCTCTCTCTGCTTCCCCTCAGCTCGTTCTCTCTCTTTCTCTCTCGCTCTCTCTCTTTCTCTGAAAAATAAGTAAAAATGTTTATATATATACAAAAAAAAACCAGGAAGCGCTGTGAAGTATAAACAGGGTTTTATCTGCAAATATGTTAACATTCTGGGGCGTTGATTACACAGGTTTTTCCTATATTGTTTTTTTTCCCCCCAAATTAAAAGGAATTGAATGTTTTACAACTGCCAGTCGTGATCCTTTGGGTGAAGTTGCTGAGGTGACCATGAGAGTCAGGCAGTCTAACCTGTAGCCTCTCTGTTTCTCAGGTTGAAGTTCATCTTTGGCCCATCAGCCATCCAGGCCTTGGACCTTGTTGATCGACAGTCCATCACCTTAATCTCATCGCCTAGTGGGAGGCGTGCTTACCAGGTAGAAGTCCAGAGGTGGGGATTCTCTCAGCAAAAAATCCCTTAGGACAAAATGTTTTCATGAATCCCAGTGGAAACTGATGACCAGCCTTAGGTATTTCCTGGATTACTGAAGAATGTTTGACCCGATTTAAAATTAGTATACTAGTAATTAAGATAAGATAAACATGACTTATTAACCCTGCCCAGGAGCAACATACAGAACTAGCAGTGATGTGGAGAGGCTGTTTACTCAAGTCTAATGGAATATAGTCGACTTCTGCTTTCCCAGGTTTGATAACAGGCACTTTTCCTCAAAAACTGGGTTGATGTTTTCATCTTGTTCATTATCTCTCGCCTACAGGCAAAAGCCAAAATGTATTTTGAGGTCCTTCTGTCTGCTCAAATTGATCTGTCAGAAATGATCTTTCAAAACTGTTGTCAGGAAGTATTTATTAAGGGTCAAACTGTACTGGATGCAGGCAGTCTACTTAAAATTAAGATAGGTAGATTTGTAAAGTAATAGCCTCTTATCAGACTCTGAAAGACTTAGATTTCCATGTATTGTTGATAATTCCCACCAAAATCCCAACAAGGTATTTATATTTCAGGAAGGAGTAAATTAACAAGTCACACCTGGCAGCTGGGACTTGTAACTGCTACCCTCCACTGCCTCTCTTTATGTATAAATGTTGCCACACTCCATTCCCACTCCTCCACCCCCCAGTATAGCTGTATGAGACCATCTAAGTGCAGTGACATTGAGGGAAGGGAAGGTTGTGAATGAAATAAAAAATATTGGCATTTTGTACCTGGCTTGGAAGGAGTAAAGAAGCCATCAGCTCTAGTATGTAATCTAGGTCTTGCTGAAGACCAGGAAGAGAAGGGAGTTTTTCAGTTTGGATTCTAGTTTATTTATGATGAACTTCTCAGAGCTGAGACCATGTCCGTTAATTCATAGTGAATTGAGCAAAGCCTGCTTGATGCCTTTGCTTAGTGAATTAACCTGCCATTTCACATGGCAGCGTAACTTAACCCATCTGGCAAACTCGTCATTCATTTCTTTCATTCAAGGAAAATGGGGTGACTAATGTTGAGTGCTGCAGTTAGAATTTCGGATCATATTTACTTAAAAGAGGCTACCTATTAGAATTTTGTCAGGACAAATTTAACGGATAAAATATCTCAAACAAAATCTTTTAGATTTTAACTAATGACTAGGTCACAGAACTAGAGGACAGAAGGCTTAATGGATCCGAGCGATTAAATGATATCGTGCCTGATGAGGTGTTTCCATTTCTCTGCCTAGTGTGTTTATTTGGCGTTTCTATGTAGCTAAAGTACCCGGAACAAGAAGGGCCTTTGAGTTTTTCCCACATCATTTAGTTTCAGATTTTTTGTCTCCATTCCAGTATTAGCATAACATTTGACCTGCATCTCTAGTCTTCTAGTTCTGTGATCTAGTCATTACTTAAAATCTGAAAGATTTTGAGATATTTTCATTATTGTTGGCTTCTTGTTTCTCGCAAAGTTGCCACAGCTTGCTTAACTTCCCTCATTCCCATCCTGTACCATATCCCATTGCTTTATTCATCATAAAAATGGTTAACTTCCTAGTACTGTAGCTTTCAGCTTGGACTTTGAAATAAATGAGGCTGTAGAAAGATACATACACCCTCAAATTAACCTTAATGGTTTCTTTATATACTAATATAGTCAGAATTTGTCTTTAGTCAGAGGTTCTCTGACATGATAAAAGTTGAGTCAGACATTGTCTGATACCCTGCTAGTCATCTTTCCATAGGTCAGCCTTCTAATAGTCTTACTCTCCTCCAGGTACAGTGGTAATTATTGTAAAGTCACCACTATGTTGTCACCTGAGTTGCTTTTCTGTAAACTTTTTTGGCTCACATAGGGAGGGGGAGGCATTAGTCAGGAGAGGCTAAGTTATGCTGTGGTTAAATTTCAGAGGCTCACAAAAACAAAGTTTTGTGTCTCATTCATGCCTCCTGTCCATTGACAGTTGATTGCAGCTCTGCTCCAAAACATCTTCACTCAGGGATCCCTGCTGGTGTGGCAGCCCTTCTCTGGAATATAGTGGATCTCATAGCAGAGAAAAAAGAGGATGTGGCATGTGCCAATTTTTAATGTTTCTGCTTGGCTGCTCACAAAATTTTACTGGCTAAAGCAGGTCACGTAGCCATGGGTATTTAATAGGGCAGGAATGTATAATCATCTTTCAGAGAAAGACACCGAATATAGGGAACAATAAATAATACAGTTGACCACTATGACGGCTCCTAAAAGGCCTGGAGCAATCATAAAATAAAACTCTACTTGGGAATGGATGACCATCTAGGTGGGTCATACTCCTTGGAACCAACTGGAAGCACAGCAGACTTCCTCTAAGGTTCATACGAGTCTACTCGTGGGTCTCAGTATCCTATTTGCCACGTGTTTCTTTTTTCTTTTCTTTTTTTTAATTTTTTTTAAATGTTTTATTTATTTATTTCTAGGAGAGAGAGAGAGAGACAGCGTGAGCAGGGGAGGGTCGGAGAGAGAGGGAATCAGAGACTCCGAAATAGGCTCCAGGCTCTGAGCCGGCAGTCAGCACAGAGCCTGACGCGGGGCTCGAACCCACGAACCGCGAGATCATGACCTAAGCAAAAGTCGGACGCTCAACCGACTAAGCCACCCAGGCGCCCCATGTGTTTCTTTTTTCTAAAAGCTGTCTCCTTCTGGGGATGCACATTCCAGACTATGAGTGGGAGAAGTGGAGGCATTTCCTGTAAGAGGAGGTCATTTTTCCATTGAAGAATAAAGCAATTGAATTAGATGATCCCTGAGGTTAGTTTCCAATTCTAATCATTTCTGACTCAGATTTTTACCTGATTATTAGGTTTATTAGTCATCTGATGCTAGGTAAGGAAAGAAGAAAATTCACAATTTGCTATTACGACAGTATTTACTGGGGCACTTGCACATGTTACTTTTAGTTTTAGCCAGCCTTTGAAAGGGTCAGGCAAGGTAACCTTTGGAGAGTTTCTTCGCATCCCTAAGTCACCTGGCATTTATTCAGCCATCAGGGTATTCTCATGGATTGGGGACACCCAAAAAGGAGGGAACTGGGAAGCCTTTCAAGTCAGTGTAGAATTCCAGAGGCTTCTGCTTGCTTAAATTTAAATCCAGAGAGAAGAAATATAGGAGATAAAGGAAGAAATCTAAAGTTTTATTCATTGGTAATAGTTTGTGGAGACCTAAGAATTGTTCACATCACTGCTGGATATTGGATTCTTCCCCAGGATTAAGTGGAAAACAGCCTGCTTTCTAGCTGCTGTCAGTTCAACAAACAAGGACAACACTCGGAACACTGCTATTTCCGCTGAAGCCTTACCTGTTGCTTTATTCTTGGTTGGGGAGAAAGAAGGAAGAATCTTAGGAGTGTTTTTCTTTTTTTTCTTTTTTTGTTTTTTTAACCGTGGCCTTTTCATTCAGATTGCCAAAATAACCCTCAGGATGTATTCTGCTTCCTTGGATACTGATTTTACACCTCCAGTTTGGAAATTAACTCCAGGAATGAAGCCCTTAACATTTTTGGTTTGGGCTCCCTAGTGGTAGAGAGGCTTAAACAAGTGATTTCTCTGACAAGTTTGTCCACCACAGACACATCATAATTTTATTGTACGTCTCCTTTTTGTCCCTTGCCTGCCAACAAGGCGATTTGTTCTTAGACTAGGCCTCTTACCAACCCCACCTCATACCTGCATCCTCCTTCCGTCCTGCTATGTGGATCGGCAGATCCAGGCGTGCCTCATTCCAAGACCTCCACCCTGAGCAGCTGAGTCATCCCTTTTGCAAGATTCTTTATTTATTCTTCCTGCTCTCAAACGGTTTTTAAGAGGCCTTTCGTACTTTCTTCTGAAGACCTGTGTTTCTGCCTCACTGCTTGCTCTGTACTTGTTCCACACTTTGTTTAGGTGTGTGGTAGAAGCTTCAGAAAGGTACATACACGTTGTGCGGTGCCAAAGGCTGAGGAACATCACAGAAGTGTATCTGAGGGGACCTCTCCCGACCACCTCTTTTCTAGGCAGCCCATGGGGTGGACCCTGTAAATCACCAGGCGGAGGAACAAAATGGTTCATGTGGATGGTTTAACTAGCCTGAAAGCCTTGTTTCATTATATGAAGTCCTCAAGGACAGAACCTGTACATGGGGAAATAGAGTTTCCGCTTTTGTGTAACCTGTTACTGCACTCGTTGGCAGTACAGTTTGCAGAGCAGCTCTGAGTTATCAGGTGGATAAATTGAGGGGAAGGAGACATTTTTCCAGTGCACCTTTTGAAGTCTGATCCCATCTGACCTTTTCTTTATAGGTACTTGGAAGTTCTGGTAAAACGTACACATGTTTGGCTTCTTGTCATTACTGTTCATGTCCTGCGTTTGCCTTCTCGGTGCTGCGGAAGAGCGACAGCCTGCTGGTGAGGAGGGGAAGGCTCTTCCCACTGCAGTGGGAGGAGGAGGGGAATTCTCGGCCTTTAGCGTGCTTTAAGAGCTGTACAAAATGGGAATTTTTACTACCTGTTGAAACAAATGGTTTATTGTCCTGGATTTCAGGTAGTCCTCTCTTCTGGGTTTACCCTCCCAAAATACAGTGTCATTTTTTAGATCTATATCAATTTCCCAGTTTCTTATTTAAAAGATCACAAGTGAAGCTTTGGGGAAGGCAACAAGGTAATCTAGAGAGTTGGCACTGGGGAATTAGACAGCCCAACAAAATATGAACTAAAGTAACTGCTGGCGAGCTGACGACTTTGCCTATCCCCAACTCCAGCTACGAGGTATTTCTTCCCACTACACCCATCAGACAACCTGGCACTTAGCCATGTTTGACTTTCACATGGGGCAGGAGAGCACTTCGATATTTCTGTTGATTTCACAGGAGCCCAGAGCACCAAGCAGGAGCAAGACATAGTCACATCACTCCCTTTTCCAAAGGAGAAAGCACTGCCCGCCTAAGAGCAGGTAGCTATTTTAAAAGTCTTGCCAAGGAAAATTATAGTATCCACTCCATTCTTCTCCTTTCTTTTACACTGTTAACTTTGTAAACATCTTGGAAATGGCGGTGGGAAGTTGGACAACTAATTGTTGAAAGGCTGCGTTCACAGCTGATGTGACCTAAGTTTGTTTCACCTGTAAAATGACAGGATTAAACTGGGGTCCCCGCAGTATCTAAGCTGTGTTCTTTGCCATAAGGCCCAGCACTTCCCCACAGGCTGCTGTCTGTGAGCTTTCTGCTCCGCACCCTCCCCTGCAGTACATCATGGTAGTTAAGGGACTGTAGACTCTGGGCACGTGGGTAAAATGGAGACAAGACCTGTCCTCATGGGATAGCTGATAGATTTAAGTGAGACAATCTGTGGGAAGCACTGTGCAACACAGAAGGTCAAGGAATCTTGGGCATCGCTGCACATAGCTTTCTGAAGGCCGGAAGAAAGAGGCAGCACCAGAGACAAGGGGCTGGTCTTGCTTCTCCCTGTGGGTGATAACACCCTGTGCCAGCTGGGCCTAAACTTTCCCAAAACAACAAAGTACAACTTCCTTCATCCCTCTGGCTTCCAGAAAAGAATACTCCATGTCACCTTTATCTGCAGTTTTTAGGCAGCGAGTCCATACTCTGTGTGCCCCACTTCTTACCTACTAAATGTAGGGACAGGTCTTGGTTAGCTCAGCCCTGCCGATTTCTAACAGTCTGCGTTTTGTATTCCAGTGCAAGCATCTCTTGGCAGTTTATCTTAGCCAGGTGACGGGGACCTGTCGACAGCTGAAGGTCTCTGACAGGCAACTGACTGATGTATTATTCACGGAGAAGAAACAAAAAGCATAAAAGGTATAGAATGAGCATCATTATTTCTCAAAATAGAAGTCCCACCAAGAAAAACGTGGCTCACATGGAAGAGAGGTGAAATAATCTTCTGGAGACTTCTTGGTACGGTCCTTCTTCCCTCCTGGAAAAGAGTCTGTGATTTGCAACCCAGGATGTGTGTGTGGTTCGAAGCTCGGTACCATTCTCATGGAAAATCTGAACCAGCCTGTGAGGCCCTTGGATAAATGCCAGAGGTGGGATCAAGCATTTTAGACTCAAACAAACCTTAATATCACACCCTGTCTGCAATTAGGTTAAGTTACTGAAGCACTTAGTAAGTTTTTAAGAGGTTGGAGTGGTAGATGAAACTGGTAAGAAAAAGAAGTGTTACTTTTCTTTGGGTCTAGGAAATTACTGTGCAGCAATAAGAGACCAGAACAGAGCTGTGGCTAAGCAGCAGCAACTATTAAAGGACTCGGGAGTTCTAGTTTCACTGAGCTTCAGGTCCCTTTGGTGTTGATGCCAGAAAAGCTTACATAGGCAGTATTGTGAGAAAGGTATCTGAAGCAAGGAAAGGGCTGGTTTTGCTCTGCGTGTTTCTGAGCTTTATAAGAAGCCAAATGAAGGAAACCACTAGGGATTTCCATTCTGAACAAGAAAACGCAAGAGATATATAGCAGAAGGAGAGTTTGGAAGGGAGGGAGATGGACTTGTCTGGACCCTGAGAGGGGGCAAGGACAGAATGGCAGTGAAGACGAGGCCATTTCAGTCCAGGAGAACTTACTAAGGAGAGCCATTCACGGCCAGAACGGGAGCCTGGAAGGCCAGGCATGCTGTCTGCAGGGCTCACAAACCCTCAGTGTCCTTGTGTGGGTTCTGCAGCAGTGCACACGCAGGGGAGAGATTGTATGGCCCAGGAAACACGAGGTGCTGGTGCGGAAGTGCCGTGTGCCCGGCTCGCAGATGGGGCTGCGTTCTCTGGCGGCCAGAGCCATGGGTTTCATGGAGGCGCAGCACACCAAAGCTGTCAGGACTTTCCTACTTGGGAAGCTTGGGCTGGGTATGAATTTCTCTTTTTAAGCAGTCTTCAGAATAAAGAGTAGAAGGTAGATTCAGCACCCTGAGCTTGTTTTGTTTTGTTTTTAAAATTTTATTTTTAGTTCACATAATACACGTACACAGTTCTAGGATTTTACTTAATAAAATTTTCACACTTGGGCTCCAGCAACTTGGCCAAACTTCAGCTTGGTAGAAAACTAAAATTCACTGCCTAACTCTGGACAGGGAAGATGCAGTCTGGTAGAGGAAGGAATCCCATTTCTCCAGTTTCTTCCTCTAGAGTATGGCTTTGCCGTACGTGGAAAAGAATGTTATGAAAACTGATATTCTACTTCAGATTTTATTAGAGTATCATTTCCCCAAATAAATACAGCAGTTTCTTGACTGAACAATTAAACTTTTAATCTCCTGGTCACCTTCCTAGGAATAAGTATATATTTTTAGTATGTCCAACTTATATTTTTTCATTGCCTCTAAGTTAAAAAATATTTGTATTATAATAGTTCACAGTGTTTCACAGTAAAATAGTTTCATTTTCTACCATGAAAGAGGTGGACTCCTAAAAAAAAGTCTTTTACAATCCATTCAAGCCATCAGCATCATCCATACAGTGGGAGCAGCCAGAAAGAACCATAAATACATTTGTGAACCTGTACAGATTAGCTAGGTATGTGGTAACCCAGGGAAGTACTTAGAAGAGGCAGCTCATATGCTTACAAGGTGCAGCTGTTTTAACAATGGGAATCAGCCGGTCACGTCCTGTCTGTCCCTTTACTGTGAATGTGTGCCTTCTTGAAGAGGCCAGGACCTAGGTCATAGGCCCACACTGAGAGCAGGCTGCACCCCTGGCTGCCCGTTCCCACTCTTGAGGACATCTGTCTGGCAAAGGACATACCTGGAGATGATTTTGTGAAAAGTATAGCGGAAGTCTCGGTTCCGATAGGCATAGACGATGGGATTGACAACTGAGTTGGCATGTGACAGGAGAATTGCCATGTTCATTGCCCACTTGGGCTTATCCTTACCCCGAGCTGGCTGGAAGAGTGTGACACAGTTGATGGCATGTACTGGCAGCCAGCACAGAGCAAAAATCCCAACGATCATGGCCAGGGACTTGGCTGCGTGGATCTCCCGCTGGATGATGGTCCTTGAGTGGTCCATCAGCTCAGTGCGCTGAAGCTGCTTGCAGGCCACGATGAAGATCTTGATGTAGATCACCAGCATAATGAGCAGTGGGGGCAGCACACACCCGAAGAAGTTGAAATACACCATGTAGCTCATGGGGACCACATTCTCAAAGAGACACTTCACACGGCAACAACTTTCATTTGTGGTTCCATCCCAGGGCTCCGTGCAGTTGTTGATGGCACTGTCTTTACTGTTCCACCCCAGGAATGGAGTCAGTCCAATGCCAAAGGCAAGGACCCAGAGGACAGCAATGACTCCTCTTGCTCGGGGCCCAGTGACCAAACTCTTATACCTGTTCAAGAGAACATCATCTGTTACCGTCAGCTTACAGCACTCTAACCAGAGTCCGATACCCCCACCACTCCTTTTGTTCCATGGCCTTTCCCTGTAACAACCTTCAAGGTTCACCCTCACAGGGCACCATGGCCTTTTACCCTCAACGTGAAGACCCACAAAATCAGTAGGAACAATTTAGTTCTTACAAGCTCAGTAAAATTTTCATTCTTGACTTACTAGCTCATCTCTGTTGACCACACATGGTCAGTGGGAAGCAGAGAAGTCTCAGAGGGTGCTTTCTAATTACCCACATACTGACCTGTGAGGGCAGTCTTGTATAAGGCGCTGCTCTAGGGGGTAAGCTACGTCTGTGAACAGAACACACAAGATCCCTGCTTTTAAAAAGCTTACATTCTAGTCAGGGGAGACCGATTATAATGAACAACAAACGTATGTCAGTAAGTTGTGTGGTGTGTTAGAAGGAGAGGTGTAGTATGAAAAGAAAGTGGATTAAGGAAGATCAAGACTGGCAGGAACTGCGGTTTTCAAGAAGTCGTCCAAGGCGGCTTCATCGATAAGGCGGCTTCATCGATAAAGCGCCACTTGAACAAAAGCTGAGGAAGTGAGGATTGGAGCCTCCAGGGGTCAGCACTCCTTGGTGGCTCTGGGCAAGAATTCTGTTCTCCCACAAAAACACAAGAGATTCATCTGAGACGATGGGAAGAATCCTCCCTGAATACCTCTGGAAACTGCAGACAACAATGCTTCTAGCAGTGCCCCTCTATCTGCTAGCAGCAAAGTGAATGAAAACTGGGAAATAACTTAGCAAATATGAAATCACTCTTAGTAATTTTAAACCTTTAAAATCTTATTTAAAATTGCTAGAAATCATAATACACAATGTAGACATTCTGCCATAAACTCATCCATATTTTATAGCAAAGCTATAAAGGGTGCTATTAATAACTGACCCACATATGTATTCAGTGTAATGTATTGAGGAAATGAAAGAAAATCCTTAACCTCTGTGAAGAAAATTGGGAAATAATTCGATACACATTATCTTAAGACTTGTCTATGGAAAGTGTCCAATTTCATGTGCCTGCAATGTAAAGCTGTACTTCTCAGCATGGCCCATAGAACCCTCCAGGCCTCAGTCCCACCTACCCGGAGCCTGCCATTGCTAGCTAACGGCTCCCTCCTGGCTCATACTGCTCACAACATAGATGAAACACCTGTTCCTATTTCAAGGTTCTCCTCCTTTCCTGATCACCTCTCAGGCTGAGGTGGCCACTCCCACTCTTTGGCCCCAGACACACACCTGGCATAGAGCTTGTTTATTACGTGTGTTTCCCCCTCAAGCAGAATGTCAACCTCCTAAGGACTGGGACCTTGTCCCCTTGTATTGGTATCCCAGGACCTAGCACGGTGTCTGACATGTATAGTGGGTTCTTAATAATATGGCCATTATGAACGCATACCTCATTTGTTATCAAACCTGTTGAAAAGAAGATTCTACGTAGGAATACCTGATGCTACCGCTTGGACAGGGAGGAGAATAGGTATCGTTTGTTGAGGAAGTTAACGGAGACCCTGACTAGTTAAGTGGCCGTGATCCCGAGTCTTTTCTGCTCCCCAGAAGGGCAGCTCAACTGGGGAGCCCTTCCTACAAAGGACCTGCTGGGCTCAGTTGCTCACTGAATTTTCCTTGGGCAATAAATCCATCTATTTCTAAATCCTTTCTGCCTCCCTCCTCATTCAGGAGTAGACAGCCATTCCTTACCAGAATGTTATTCCTGTCCATTAATTCACCAGAGAATCTCTACAGGATAACAAGGCAGCCTCCCTAAAAGCCAGGCACTTGAATCACAGGAATTTAGATTTATGAGGCAGGGCCTCAGAGATCAACAGTCCTGCCCTTTCACCTTTGTTGTTCACAGGACTCAACAGTATATATCAAGTACCGTCGAATACAGGCCAGTCCTGGGCCAGGATGAACTGTATTTGGGCTAAGCAAATCTTCTTGTAGGTGATGGTCTGGGGTGGATAAATGAGGTGGTTCGGCCAATGAAACAAAAGGAAGTCCGCTAGGGTACTTCCAGGAAAGATGCTTACTTCTGGATAAAAGGAGGGAGACCCATGAGAAGAGCTCGTCCCCACGCCCATCCCTTTCTGCTCTTGATGCTCTTATGGGAGGCCTACAGCTGCAGCAACCATGTTGTGACCACAAGAGCTAGCCTGGAGACAGAGCAGGTGGCAAAGCGGAAGGAAAGAAACCCCAGAACCGTCATGGCTCCACGTTCTAGTTCAAGAGGTCATTAAATGTCGATTGCTGAAGCTGCTGTTAACCTGCAGCTGAAAGCATACGAGCTAGAAGGGACCCTTCTCTCTTCTAATCAAACCTCCTGTTTTACAAATGAGGAAACAGAGATACAAAGTCTGTGAGGAACAAAAGCACTATGAGAACCAAAGAGCAAAGCTAGGTCAGGACTTTCAAGCCTGTGTTCCCTGCACCATATTACGCTGCTTATTGTACTTGACATTTTTTTTTAAAGCAATGTTAAACACAGAATATTCTGTACATGGAGGGGGTCACAGGGTGGCTTCCCACTAGAGTTTAAAACAACCACTGGAATTCACAAAGCTGCTGGATGCTGCAAATGTGAAAAACTACCTTTTCTTTTTTTTAATGTTTACTTGTTTTTCAGAGAGAGAGAATGCAAGCAGGGGAGGGGCAGAGAGAGGGGATGAGAAGGGGAATCCCAAGCAGGCTCCGTGCCTCCAGGACAGAGCCTTACACGGAGCTTATTCAAACTGTGAGATCATGACCTGAGCCAGAATCAAGAGTTGGACGCTCAACTGACTGAGCCACCCAGGTGCCTGTGAAAAACTACTTTTATGCTAAATCAGCTTAGATAAAGAAAAGCAGAGGAGTCCGTCAGGGGAGCAGCTGGTCACCAGTCTGTGAACCGCCAGGCACAGCCTCTCTTCCCTGTTGGTTCATTATTTCATGCAGAGTTCTTTCTCTGTATCAAGCACTCTGCTGTCACTGGAAACATAATCATAGCCCTTGTGGGTTGTAAAGCTAACGAAAGAGACAGAAAGTAAACAAGTAAACACCCAAATGTGTAATTACAAATCAGAATGAGTTTGGCCAAACCAAAATGAATAGGATGCAGATAAGAGAAAAACAGGAAGACCATGGACATTAGGTTGTTGGGGAAGGCCTCTTAAGCAGAGCTAAAGATTGCAAAGGAGTAAAAGAATTTGAAGAGTGGAGAGAAGAGCATTCCAGGCAGAGAGAATGGAATAAGGCTTTCGGACAGGAAGGGATTTCACTTTCCTAAGGAAGCAAAAGGAAATGTGAGTGACCTAATATGAGGCAGGGGCCAGCCCACAGGCCATGGGAAGGAATCCGGATTTTGATATTCCAAGTGGCTGGGGAAGCTGTTGAAGTCTTTCGAGTGGGAACGAACATTAGTGACTTATGTTTTATAAAGCTCACGGTATGGAGACTGAATTTTAGGGAAGCGAGAAGGAAAGCAGATCAATCAGGAAACTATTTGGGTAGTTAATTCAGGAGAAAATGTTGTCATGCGGACCAGGGTGATAGCAAAGATGGTGCACGTAGACACGCACTTTGGAGGAAGGACCAGCAAGTCTTGAAAATGGACTAGACACAGGAAGATGAAGAATCGAGGATGATTCCTAGGATTTCCCCCTGCAGTGTACTAATAGGTCACTAGTTCTACGGGAACAGTATTGAAGGGAAGACGGGTTGCAAGGAGATGAACATCAAGAGAACAGTGGATGTCGGTATCCTGATGAGGACGATCAGCAGAGAGAGAAGATGGAGGAAAAAGGCAAGATTATCAGGGAGCGACAAACCTGAGGAGGTTGGAGGATGCGGGTCCAGCGCACATGTGAAGGGACACTTGTCCACTGTGGCACAAAGAAGCAACAGCCAGTGCAGGAGGAGAGGGCTGGGCGGTCAGAAGGCAGGGACAGCAGCCCCTTTGAGAGCTGCTGTCCCCTCAGACGCTCGGGAAAAGTCATCCCCAGAGGGTGAGGGACGGCTAGGGCTCTTGAGTGGTCTCAGGAGTGGAAGAGGGAGCTCGCTGGGGAAATGTGGTGGGATGATGACCACTGTGGCTTGAACAGTGGTTAACGGTGCAGCTTCTGTTGTTGATGCGGCACAGGCTGCAGCGTGGAATTAGGAGGCCAAGGGAGACCGAGAACGACTGATGAGACCAAAGACCTGAGACCAGGGTGCGGGTGGATGGTGCGTTGGCAAGAATAAGGGGAGCAGGGAGGACAGCAACGGGGCAGGGAGAGGTCAGGCGCAGAGTGTCTGGACAACGGGAACATCAAAGTTCCATGTCTACCCTGGAAAGGAGAGTGGAGAGGACCAAGAAAAAGAGCTCAAGCCCAGGTCTCCACCTGAGGTCTGGGTATAAGCAGAAATAGTGGAAACCGTGTCCTTGGGGGCGCAGATCTGGGTCAAGGACAGGTGGCCAAGAGAACGTTCAGAGAAGAGGTCAAAGACCTAGGGATGCGTTGGTGACCAGAGAGCACAGTGCTCGGGAAGGAGAGCTGGGACTCTGGGTCTCGTCAGCCAGGGGATGTATTGAGCATTGTGGGGTTGAAAATTAACTGAATTATGGTGAGGCCCTAAAATACTTGGCTAAAGCTGACACTGAAGCCACGTCTCCCTTTTCATCTTTAATATGCCAACGGCACTTAGAACTCTAAAGTAGAAAAAAAAGTTAATCATTCCTGTCTTTTAAAAAAATAGCCATTTATTTGAGAGAGAGAGTGCGCGCACAAGTTGGGGAGGGGCAGAGAGAGGGAGACAGAGGATCCAAGCCCAATGGGCTCAAACTCACGAACTGTGAGATCATGACCTGAGCTGAAGTCAGATCCTTCACTGACTGAGCCACCCAGGCGCTCCCATCATTCCTGCTTAATCTAAGACAAGTCTTCCTTCCTCACTTCCTCCTAACTAGTAGACAGATTCCCCTTCTGGCCGCCTCTGAACACACGGGCCAACGCTAGGTTCTGGAGACGCACACCTGCAGGCCCCTCCCCCAGCTGTACAGAACCGCAGCAACGCGGAGCCTCGTCGGCGCCTCCGCACGGCCCACCCACCCCGGCCCACTCACTCCAGGTCTCTAAGGTCAGGTGCTCTCTCTCCAGTTTACAGACGCAGACGCTGAGGCTCTGAGAGGTTACGTGATCGGCCAGCCTGCTGCCCCTGGCTGTGGTCAGGACTCAAACTCAATCAAATCTGACTCCAGTTTTGCCAAAGGGAGTCGTTTTCCTGCTCGGGAACATACGGCTTCTCCCACCTCCGCCAGTCCCTCAGCCACGGGCCCACCATGGGCGCAGCCAGCCACAGGCCGGCTTCACCTTCTCCCCCAGACACATCGGCCCCTGCGAGAGCTGCTCGCTGGGTCCAGGGAGCCTCCCCTCCGGAACCGGCCACGTGGGAATTGAGGGCTTGAAGGACGAGGGCCCTGCTACTTTCCTGGGAAGCAGTCCTTAAAAGGAAGCACAGAGACTTCCTGCCTTCTGCTGGAGGACACGGCCAGGCCCACAGGAGCAGCGTGGGCTCGGCTCCAGAGACGCAAGCACTTTTCGCGCTGGGACTCCAGCACCCATAAGGGCACAACAGTATCCATGAGGCCCGTGCCTGGGCCCAGGCGGGAGAGAGAGATGCTGGAGAAAGCAGGATGCTGGAAGAGGTGATCTCCAGGTCTCTGGTGTCTCCCGAAGGCTCTAGTAGCCTTCTGACCAGTCTTCTCACCTCCTCCTTCCAGCGGGGCTCCCATGCTTTCCCTAGCTGCTCGCCTCCTTCCCTGGCCCCACCTCTTGCTTGCGGGTTCCATGCTTTATTCCTCATACACCAGTGACTCCCAGAACATCCTCCTGTGTGTGTGTGTGTGTGTGTGTGTGTGTCCCCTAAACATTCCTGAAGGGCAGGGGCCAAGTGTTTTCCTGCATCTGCCCCTCTGCTGGTCTCTGCTCTGCCTGGAGGGCCCTGAACACAGCAGTAAGGCCCGGGAAGCCGGACGTTTGCCCCAAACACAGGCGGTGTATCAAAAGGGCAACGTAGAGATGAATAAAGGAAGCACAAGCAGCTTTACTATTCCAAACATGCAGGAATAATTCTATCTCACACAAAAAGGGTGTTCTGGGCAAGTCCACACTCTGGGAAGTGGCTACGCGGCACTGCTGTGCGTGAAGTGGTGCTGTGATCTACCCGCTCTCCATAAAAGGGGCTCATTAGCTGAGGAGATTGATAGAAAAGCAATCACATGGGGGATCAACAAAGGGAACAATGTTGGCACTGAGGTTACATAACGAAAGAGGAATCGCTAAGTGCCGCGTGACAAGTGCTGGCCTATTTCTGGGGCAGGGTCTCCTCCCTCTCTGGCTCTGCAGCCTCGGTGAACCAGGCCGCCTTCTTGGTGTCCGAGAGCACGGCGTCCAGCTCTCAGATGCTCCTAGTGCAGCGCATGCCCGAGGGCAGCTACCCTGGCCAGTGCCCCGGGGCTGTACAGCGTCTGTACAGCCTCAGAAAAATGACGCCAGGGCAACTGGCTCGCTCAGGCAGTGGAGTGTGTGACTCAATCTCAGGGTCCTGAGTTTGAGCCCCATGTGGGTGCTTTTAAAAATTAAAGCTTTAGGGGTTCAAGCCCTGCATCGGGCTCTGTGTTGACAGCTCAGAGCCTGGAGCCTGCTTTGGATTCTTTGTCTCCCTTGCTCTCTCCACCCCCTCCTCAAAAATACACATTAAAAAAACTGGGGCGGTGCCTGGATGGCTCCAGTCGGTTAAGAGTCCGACCTTGGCTCAGGTCATGATCTCATGATCTATGAGCTCAAGCCCCATGTCAGGACAGCACGGAGCCTGGAGCTGCTTCAGAAGCTGTGTCTCCCTCTCTCTGTGCCCCTCCCCTGCTTGCACTCTGTCTCTCTCAGAAAGAAAATAAACCTTAAAAAAATTTTTTTAATAAAATCTTTTTTAAAAGGAATAAAGAAAAGAAAAATGGGGATAAACGTGTCTGCGGAACGTTCCTCCACGCTGGTGGGGCCATCAGCAGATATAATGTGTTCAAAACGCTTTATGAATACAGACCGCTAAGTGAATGCACATGGGGTTCTGTGCCGTTTCTTGAATCGTTTCCTGTTTGCTTGGGGCCTTTTTTCTTTATATTCTGTCTAGCTCACAAGTCGTATTCCTGTGTAATACAAACACTTCTGCTTTAAAGCGTGTAAATAATCCAGTTTTAGACAACCTCATATTCTCTAAAAGTGCACACAAGTAATGACAGGACTTCTTGTAAAAAACGGGCTCAGGGCAGACCCCTCAAAACCTACAAAATGTTCTAACTACACCGCTTAACAACCCGGATCACCTGGGCAGGCAGTTCAGCAGGGCTGGAGGCTGCCACAAGGAATATTAAAAATGCACCCCCAAAATCGAGCAGAAATTCTGGCGGAACTTTAATTAGAGCAAGGCCGGTAAGTGCCCAGACAATGCAGGTGAAAGAGTTGTTGTGAGCCGAGGGGCTGTTGTTAAGCGGGGGCACGGCGGGCAGGGCGGGCGGCCGCACCCGGACCGCAGGCTGGGATGTGGCTTTCTGAGGAAGCAGCCCCACATATGGGCACTGTTTGGTTTTCTTTTGTTCCTTCTTGTCCCTGGGAACCCACAGGGGCTCCTGCGACACAGCAGTCAGACAGAGGGCTTTCCCCTCTTCTGCTGACCCGGGAGACTACGCCCCCATCCCAACTCCGTTTTCCTGGGAGAATCCACAGAAGAACCAAAGCAGTGTGCCCCGGACCAGCACGCTTCCCTCTCCACCCGAGACACGCACCCGAGCTCACGCTGCGGAAATTTGCTCGGAAGCAGACCAGTGAGGACTGAAGCCCACCGCTCCCGGGGCGCCTGCGGATTCCCACGGAACCCTCCCCAAATACCTCCCACGAAGCCCTGCTTTCTGTCTCCTCTCACGGAAGCATGTGCCCAGCAGTGGCAAGACTCTTCCGTTCACTGTTGAATCCAAAACACCAATAAAGGGCCTGGCACACAAGTGCTGAATAGAAGCCTGAATTTGTAAGAAGAGAACAGAACTCTGGCTCCTTAATCACATATACGTGTTTTAACACCCACTTGGTAGCTCTAAGCAAAACAAGGCATGGGGGCGGGGCGGGAGGGGCCTGTGAACGGTCTTGAGCTTCAGCTTCTAGTTCAGAAAGAGGCCATCCGTAAAAGAGGGAAATCCTTACGCTGAGTACTTGCTTCCCATTTTTCATATTTCTCATGGTACATCCTAAAAAGGGTTTTAAAAAGTTGTCATGGATAGAAACATTAAAAAAAACATAAAGATAAAAAAAGTTTTTTTTTTTTTTTTTTTTTTTTTTAAAGGGATGCCTGGGTGGCTCAGTCAGTTGAACATCTGACTTCAGCTCAGGGCATGATCTCATGGTTCATGGTTTCGAGCCCTGCATCAGGCTCTGTGCTGACAGTTCAGGCTACGTGCTTCTGATGAGGCCAGAACCCTCACCTGCAATGGCTCCTGTTGGGGTGGGGTGGGGTGGGCAGTCTCACCTACTCTAACAAGTTCAGACGTGTCTGAATCCCAGGGGTGGACCTGGCTGGGGCCTGAGCTGAGACCACCGCCACATGTAAAGGTAGTCGGAAAGGATGCCACACGTCCTTCATAGTTGCCCAAGAACAACAGAGGATGAATACGCATGGCAGAAAAAGAAGTTTTCCCTACCAGCTGACTAGGGCAAGGAGTAAGTCCAGAATGGTCTGAATCAACTCACTGAGATTAAAGATGGGGCCCAGGACCGGGTCTCCCAGAGTTCATCTTTGCAGCTCTTTTTTGGTGAGTCTCCTATTTTGGTTTCACATATCAGGTGGGATCCAGGGCTAGATCCTGGTTGCTGGGCTCCAGACTCTGATTTTCAAATGAAATAAGAGCCCCTCAGAGAAAGGGCCCCTGTGTGAAACCAAACAAGAATAAAAAGATACCCTGTCTTCTCCCCCATAAAGTACTCTCCCATGGCTAGGGTTAAAACACACTGCTTCTGATAGAACATTAAGCCTGTCTACACATAAGCCATCAGAAGACATCAGGAGGTAAGTATTATCAATATGTCCCATTACTGAGGAGGTCAACTTGGATCACCTGGTTATCACCGTGTCTGCCACATTTCTCCACTGTAACTATTTTTCCCTTTGTAATTAGTAGATACCTTGTAATAGATACTTCGAGACTTTAAATATCTTGCTTCTCATCAGACTTTCACCAATGAGTTTTACCACCTATTGATGATTCTTGCCTGAACCGGTCATTACTAGGATTGTTGCCAAATGCTGACTTGCTTAATTCAAGCATTCCTACTCATTAATTAGATGGCATTCTACTGTAAGCAAGAGTTCTTCCAACTCATTATTAAAAAAAGAAAATCTCCTAGTTCTGTTCATTGTGAGGGCCTAAAAAAAAAAATGACACTCCTGTAGCAATGAGCACAAGGAGCCAAAACTTGGTTTCTAAATACCACTCTCCACTGAAAAGGAAATAGGGCTCCTTGGAGAAATACCTGATTCCCAAGCTGCAAAATCCAATGTGAGCTTGAAAAACCTTTCTGTGGCCGAAAACGAGGAAGTGCTCACCGAACTGATGGGAACACTTTCAGAAGTGAATCTGAATGGGCTCCCACTGGCCGATTCTGGGCATCAAAATGAAAACACAAAGGGATCATAACACATTGAATGAAAATAAAATTCCATAAGTCCATACTGATATTTTAAAAAATAATGTAAGGAAGAGCGGGGAAAAGGCAAAACTCTTCTTTATGAAGAATGCCAACGAATAAAAGTGGAAGGAATGAAAAAGAAAGAAAATTGCCATTTAACACGGTTATAACGGACTCGGGCAAGAATCCTCAAAGGAGAAAACATACCCTTTACGGGCCTTGGCAGACACAGCTGTAACCAAGTGATGAGATTTAGCAACGTAACAACGGGACACCCTGAGATCACACGCCTCGTGTGACGGGCTGAAACGGACATAGCATCATGTAGACGGCGCTCACACAGTGGGGGAGCTGGGCCCTTATCCTCAAGCACTGGGAGTGTTAGGTAAAGGAAAGAGGTGCCATCAGGTTTTCATTTTAGAAAGACTGCTGTTACATGAGGAATGGGCTAAAAGGGTGAGCACGGATGCACATACCACACAGGATTCTCTTGGAACAGGGGAGGAGGAGAGGCAAGACCGAAGAGAAGTGAATGGGGACGGATTTCAGAAGCGTAACTGACAGGACCTGCTCTTTTTAAAAAAAAAATTTTTTTCCAGTATTTATTTATTTAAAGACAAAGCTCAAGCAAGGGAGGGGCAGAGAGAGAGGGAGACACAGAATCCGAAGCAGGCTCCAGGCTCTGAGCTGTCAGCACAGAGCCCGATGCAGGGCTCGAACCCACGACCTGCAAGATCATGACCTGAACTGAAGTCACACTTAACCGACTGAGCCACCCAGGGGCCCAGACAGGACCTGTTCTTTAATGTCTTTCAATAAAGCTTTATAATTCTCTATATTAGAAAAAATAAAGCAGTTGAGGTCTATCCTGATGGGAATTATTCTTCAGACCTACATCGTTGGAAATGCCTCATGGCATATGTGTGGTTTCCTTTATTCACAGAACTGTGTGTTAGATCTGAGGGAAAGAACTCCAGGACCTCGATCATCTAAAATTATGAAACATCTAACAGCATATTTAAAAAAGAATTTTTCTTTAAATTTTTGAGAGACACACAGTGTGAGCACAGGAGGGGCAGAAAGAGAGGGAGACACAGAATTCGAAGCAGGCTCCAGCTCCAAGCTGTCGGCACAGAGTCCCAACACAGGGCTCGAACTCCCGAACCTTGAGATCATAACCTGAACAGAAGTCAGATGCTTAACTGAGTGAGCCACCCACGTGCCCCCTAATAGTCACAATTTTAAAGCTCAGGTATTGGCATGTACCAACCATCTGTACAGCTCTGGGTTGTGACAGTTTAGGGGTGAATAGGATTGGAACTTCTTGGTGGTTAGAGGCTGTCTGAAATTGAGAACCAGGCAGATCCATCTACTCTGAACCTACATGTAGCCCTAAAGAAAGCGGATCCCAAAGATTATAGGAGGGGAAGTTTTGACTCATGTCCCATATTCAAATGGAGATCAAAGAAACCCAAGGTAACAACTGTGGACTGACTGACAGGGACAGCTGTGGACTAAACAAATGTTCTTTCTAAAAAGGCTATTTTGAAGAGTCTGATTCTGACTTTGGAGGGACTAAGGTGACTGGCAGCAGAAGGAATCACATATGAAATTCCTTAAGTAAAAATGGACTTAAAAAATTTTTCTTTCATTAAAAAATAAAACCCCAGCAGTTTAGCTGTGGTATTGAAGTCAGCACTGGAAGTCGGACGTCATCTACAAACAGCTGCTCCGGGAGGTCTGTGGTGGTAAGACCGGAGCAAACAGGCAGGGAACCAGAGACGGTGCGGCTCAGCGAGGGGAGGGAAGCCTGAGTGTGGTCAGTGCACGGACGGAGCCTGCAGACCCAGAGAGTGCCATGCACGAGGCTGGCAGTGAGAACACTACCGGGTGCGAAGCAGGCAGAGGTGGGTCCGGAGCCAGGTGGACGGACCCCCCAGCGCAAGCTCCCCGAGCTCCAAACTCAACCACCTACCGCGACCGCTCAACCCGCAGGCGCTGTAACCGTAACCCACGCAACGCCTTCCCGAAGCCCCCACGTCTGGGGGACGCTGCCACCCGGCTGCCCAGGAATCCCGGAAGTCACCCTGGGCTCCGCCTGTCTCCTCGTGTCCAACATCCAACCATGTCAGCAAGTCCCCTTACACCTGTCCCCAAAGACCCCACCCGGTAGCCATGACACCTTACTCAACGTGTGCTCTCAGCACCAACACACCGGCCCGGCCCGAGGTCCCGCCCTGCCTGGCCCTGAGCAGCCTCATCTTCGGCCCTTGTTCACTGACTGCGGCCCCAGGGCCCGTATTTGGTTCTCGGGGGTTCTTTCCTGTCCTTGTCTCTAGGCTATGTAGCTTCACCTGTGGCCCCTCTGCCCCGAACTTCTGTCTGACTCCTTGGCTGGCATCAGAGGTCAACCCTCCCGGCGGCAGACGTTCAGAGTTTACGCATCAACAATATCTCGACTCTGCCTCCAACTCCATGGCCTCTGCCCCGGGCGTGCTGTCTTCCTTCACAGCTCGATGACAAGTGGCAGCCCCACATCCTCTCCCCCCAACCACCACTGTCTGCCACAGAGCCTGTTTATAACGCAAACCTGACCATGTCAAACTCCTGATTAAAATCCGACATTGGCTCTTCCGGTCCCACTTAATCATCACTTCTCAGAAAATCCCAGAATGACAGCAGAGAAAGACAAAAGGAGATAAATTCATAACCTAAAATTCCTAAAAATGGAAGTGGAAGGGAACATCGGCAAACCAGAGATGTTGAGGAGTTTCTAAAAACCAGAAGGCAGGTAGGTGAGTCAGGATGGGGCATGTATGGCCGTAAATCAGAAACAGAGATGGCCAATAAAAAAATAAATTTAAAAAATGTCTAAAAAAAAGGAGAGGCACCTGTGTGGCTCAGTCGGTTAAGTATCTGACTTCGGCTCAGGTCATGATCCCATGGTTCATGGGTTTGAGCCCCCATCAGGCTCTGTGCTGACAGCTCAGAGCCTGGAGCCTGCTTCGGATTCTGTGTCTCCTTCTCTCTCTGCCCCTCCCCTGCTCACATTCTGTCTCTCTCTCAAAAATAAAAAACATTAAAAAAAATTTTTAAAAAGAGAAAAAGAAACCGAGATGGCCAGGAGGAGAAGCTCCAGGCCAGCAGAGAGCAGGTGCCAGAAGGGGATTTAGAAGAAGAGCAGAAATCAAGGGGAGGGCTGCCTCACCTGACCTTTATCGTCGTCTCCTGTCTCCCATGGCGCACTAACCCCTCACTCTCCACTCTCTCCCCAAAGTGCTTGAGACCTCGTGACGGAGGAGGGGAATGGGAGGAAGTTTCGATTATAAACACCTTGTGAAGTGGTCTGAACCACGTGAATCCAAGAGTTTTTTTCAAAACCAACCCCAAAAGTTTTCACCTCAAAAGTAAAAATATAAATGCTAAATTTTAAAAAATAGGGTAACTAGGGAGGAAAGGTCAAGGAATTCTTCCAGAAAAGAACAGAAAGTTAAACTATTAGAAACTCACATCTTCGAGAACTTTTAGGAGTCAAATATCAGCCAAGGAGAGGAAGTTTCCATCCATTGGTTAAGAAGCTCAGAAGGAGGAGCACCTGGGTGGCTCAGTCGGTTAAGCATCTGACAGTTGATTTCAGCTTAGGCCGTGATCTCACAGTTTGTGGGATCGAGCCCCCATATCAGGTTCTGTGCTGACAATGCAGAGCCTGTTTGGGATTCTCTCTCTCCGCCCCCACCCCTTGCCCATTCCCCACTCACACACTCTCTTTCTTTCTCTCTCAAAATAAATAATAAACTTAAAAAAAAAAAAGAACCCCAGAATAACAGAGAAAAGGGAGATAAGAAAATGATCACGAAAATATTCTTTATCAAAATCTCAGAACTAAAGAGACAGACGTAAGTCTTCAGATTGGAAAGGTTCACCTAGAAGTTCCACCCCCGGTGAAGGAGAAAACCTGAAGGTCATTATTTAGACCCAGCCTCACGAAATTTCGGAACACTAAGCAAGGGCAAGTAATCCCCAGGGCTTCCGGGAGGAAATACAGGTTACAAATAAGAATCGACACACACGAGACTTTGGGCGGCACTGGGCGTGGCAGCAATACCTTTACACTTCTGAACTGCAGCCAGTCACACTACCAGTGACACGTGAGAAATAAAAATACCATTGGCATAAGACCCCAGGACGTGGATCTCCCGTGTCCTGAAAAAGTTACCTACGGGTATGTATATAAACAGACACATATGGAATCCCAGAAAGAGGGAAGAAAACATGGAATGCAGGTTTGGCAGGACAACCCCAAGAGCGCATGCTCAGTGCGGCATGCTCAGAGGGCCCGTATGTCAGCCAGCCATGGGGATGCTGCGGAGGTCGGATCATCCTAAGGATCTGGGGAGCCGTGTTCTTCCTGAACTTTCTCTTCATTTCCCAATGAGTAACTCACCATCTACACGTGAAGCCAACTACAATGTGGTGTAGATATGAGCAGTGGAGAGCACCTAAAAACAGAATTCATCTGACCTGGTCACTCGCATCGCGACCTTGGGACGCAGAGTTTAGCGACGGGAGTGTGTGCCCTACTCCAAACGTACTGCTCTGCTCCGGGGTGGAATAAATCCACAAGGCAAACATCCGAAATGCCCTGTATCGGTTTCCCGTTTTCAGAAACCCCCTGCAGGGCTCAGGAAACGTGATTACAGTTCGAGAATAAAATGCAAACGGCATTAACCTCAATAATGTAAAAGCACTGCTATAATCCGAATGTGTCCAATATAGAATCTGTGTAGGAAAAGGGACAAGAAAGAGCGGCTGCCTGACAGGCAATTTGGGAAAAACCACAGATCAGAGATGGGGACTGACTTTCCACAGTGTGCCGTTTTTTTCAAAAACGCTTGGTTTCTTTGCAACAGCATAAATTACCTTTTGGAAGGAAAATCTCAGCTTAGGGAGGCAGCGTGCTGAGAGCTGGCGGGAGGCAGAAATACAATCCCCAGAAAAATATCCAAATGTAACAGGAAACGGGGAGGATCGGGGTGGGGAGGAGGGCGTGTGGTCCTCCCGTGACCTGGGAGATGGCAGCACAGACCCAGGTGTCACCCAGAGGGTAGCGGCCTTTGGAAGATGTGCCAACAGAAGTGCTCTGGTGAGGGCCGAGGGAGGGGAAACTTTTGCACCCGGCTCCAGCTCAGCTCAAAACTCTCTTCCTCCCCCCCGCCCCGCCTAAAACCCCAGCTTCAACCCTCTAGGAAAAGCACTCCCCCTCCTTTGGCCCAGGCGGAGTTCAAAGGCCACCCCGGAGCCTGTGAACTCTGTTCTCAACTTGAATTCTTTCGACGAGGGTCCATTTGCTACTAGCCATCAAGTTCTGGCTGCCCAAGGCAGGGTGTCATCAGCCGGTCAGCCTCAGCCGTCAGGGGCACAACCTGCTAATGCAGACCAGAGAATAACCATGCCCGCAGCCCAAGTCCTAAAGGGCCAGTAAGGAACTCGAGCATTAGGAAGGGCCGGGCCTCAGTGCCGCCATCTGATGAGAAAGGAGGCGGGCAGGAGACCCTCTACAGGTTCCCGCCGTCAGTTCTGTGCCATTTCACGCACAACGGCCACCCCCTCATTCGGCCATACCACCACCTAGCTACAGTCTTCTTTGTCCTGCACAGTAGCTAAAGAGTCCCAGTCACCATTGCTGGGGTCCTCGTTCACCCCGTTAGAAGGGGCCACTTGCCCATTCTTGGGTGACCATGGCACCTCCCCTTCAGCCGCTCACGTGCCGGTTTAAGGACTCCCGGGAGGTCATGCCACGCCGCTGTGGCTGCCGTGTCACCAGGGCTAATCATGACCGTCCGAGCCTTGATTTCCTTGTCTGGGAAGCGAGGAAGGTAAGAGAGTCTGCCCCACAAGAGTGTCTGTCATAAGGCTTAGACGAGATCAGGCACACATGGTGCCCAGCGTGCAGAAAAGCCTTCGGAGTGGCTGCTGTCCACGCTATTAAAAATTCAGATGTCTGGAGCAGCTGAGGACACAAGTCCTCATATCTGCCCCTGCAGCATACATACGCCCATGTAAAAATGTCGGTCACCTCTGTCCCTTTGCACACACTCATTCCCCACATGACCAAAGGAGCAAACCACCCATGCTCTTCGGAATTCCACGGAAACGCTGCTAAAGCACTAAGTCAGCGCCATGTCCCTGCCAGACATGCAGGCCGGGCTGCGGGGCGACCTCACTGGGGCTCCGGGCTGTGGCCGGGCCGACCCTCCTCCCCCAGTCCTTCTGATGTTCTTGCACACAGCCCTGAGTCCTCACAGGCTGCCCCGTGGCTCCCAGATGCTCCTGGACAAGTGTCCCAGCTGGCGGGACGCTGCCTCCGGGAGGGGACAGGGCCCTGCCTCCAGACTGGACCGCCCGGCTTCTCACAGCGCTTGTGGGACCGGACCAGACTGGACTGGACGGGCCACTCGGGCCAGCAGGGAGCCCAGCCGCCCAGGGACGAGGCCCGGGCCAGGCTGGAGCCTCCCCCCGGCGCTTCCAGACATGGGCTCAGACTCGAGCAACTGTCACGCCTGCTGCTGGCTTAAGGTGGTGGCTCGGGGCCGAGGGGCGTGCGTGTGCAGGGAGGCCTATAACAGCAGAGGGGCACCCACGTCCCGGGCGACTTTTCTGCCAGTCCTGAGAGCCAGCTCCCTAGTGCAGGTAACAGGACGGCCCCCGGGCTGACCCGCAGGCCACGCCTGCACCTGCTGTCCCCGGGCCGGCCCTCCCCTCGGCACCTGCCGGCTCTCTGAGGGTCTCTCTGTCCCTGTCAGGCCTGTGACAGCCTTTCAGAAGACGGTGTCCCCCCTTTCTTTGACTAAAACTTCTTGGACCATCTTTTTCCTGACATGTCAGCAGAGGGCTCTGCCCCTTGCCTGCATCCGCCATCTCGGAGCGTCCCCCGCTGCCACCACCCACTGTCCCAGCTTCCCCCACCACACACCCTTCACCCTGTCACTCGCACGGCCACCCAAATTACGGGTGCCTACCCCATGCCGGGCAGCGCGCTGAGGGCCAGGGCAGGAATTCAAGAATCAGCCCCTCCTGGGGGTCACAGAGCTCCTGCTCTGCGCAGAAAGGAACCATAACTCATGACGTCATGAAGATGTACTCTAGGGAGAGTCAGTGTAGACAAGCGCAGGGACCAGGGGGTGAGGGGCAGCACAAAGCCCTGCTGGGGAAAGAGCCCAGCTGGTGGGGCGGAGGGAGGGAGGCGAGGAGGGGTGCGAGGCTGAGAGCAGAAGACGGAGGGTGCAGGGTCCTGAGGCCCCGGGTAAGCAGGGGACCGATGCAATCTGATGTAAGGCTCAAACCCTCCTCTCTGGCGGCATCCTGGAGAATGGTTCCAGGGGAGCAGGAGCAGATGACACGGGGGCTCCACGGGGACCCCCAGGAGCCGGCCCGGAGCTACTGAGAGCACATGGGCAATGGGGCCCAGAAGTGACCTTCAGGTTCGATCAGAATGGGGGCACCGCGGGGGGCGGCACAGGGGAGAGCCACACAGGCCTGCAAAGGTGTACCCCCTCACAGCTCTGGGGGCCGGAAGCTGGACATCGAGGGGGCAGGGCCAGGCTCCCCGCCCAAGGCCCTAGGGCACAATCCGCCCCAGCTTCTCCCAGCCGCTCGTGGCTGCCCTCCCTCCTCCTCTGCATCCACCTCTGCCTCCATCTTCACGCAGCCTCCTCCCTCTTCTCTCCGTGTCTAGTTTAAAGGATGTAATGGCATCTAGGGACCACCAGATAGCTAATCCAGGATAAACTCTGCCTCCCAAGATCTGCGTGAGGGGACATTCGTTCCTTTCCCACACAAGGTGATATTCACAGGTTCTGGAATTAGAACATGGAGATCATGGGGTGCCTGGGTGGCTTACTCGGTTAAGCGTCCGACTTCAGCTCAGGTCATGATCTCACGGCTCGTGGGTTCGAGCCCCACGTCAGACTCTGTGCTGACAGCTCGGAGCCTGGAGCCTGCTTCAGATTCTGTGTCTCCCTCTCTCTCTGACCCTCCCCTGCTCACTCTCTCTCTCTCAGAAAATAAATATTAAAAAAAAAAAAAACACGTTTTGGGTGGGGGTCACCATGCAAGCCGCTCCAATGGGAATGGTCTGGAAGAGAAAGGACATGGATGCACAAGACAGAGGACTGTGTCCTTGGGAGGGCTGGAGGGCCGCGACCCAGACCTGAAAATCTTCCCCCGCTTTACTTCAAAACAGCACTAAAGGTGAATTTTATCATCTGGGATTTGTAGTTCAACGTAAAAAAGAAAAGGGGCGTCTGGGGACTCCGTCGGTTAAGCATCCAACTCTTGATTTCGGCTCAGGTCACGATCTCACAGATCTTGAGTTCGAGCCCCGAGAAAGCACAGAGCCTGCTTGAGATTCTCTCTCTCTCTCTGCCACTCTTCTGCTCACTTGCTCTCTCAAAATAAACTTCAAAAAAAGAACAAGTTGTGTAAAAACACTCCAAGACCCTGCCAATCCCTACCCTACAGTTCAGTCAGCTAAGGGAGCCTCAGTGAGGACACATGTCACTCAAGGCAGTCTTGCTAAGATGTCAGCAGCCAGAACTTTCAAGGCTACACGTAGCAAAGGGAACCGGGAGGGTGACAGGGTCAGGGTCCAAGGACAAAACAGGCAGACACACCCTCTTCCATTCAGGTGACCAATCCAGCCAACAAAACACTCCCCAGAAAGCACCCTCCCTCAGCTGCGCTGGGGAAACAGCTGGCCTTCGGCCGACTGGAGACTCAGCGCCACTGGAAACTGAGTCCAGGAGCAGGGCAGGGCAAGCCCCCGGACAGAGGTGAGTCACACAGTCACCCCTGCCACACAGTTCAGCTGGAGGTGTGGCACAAAGGGGAACAGGGTTAGATCAGGGGGGAGGAAGTGCTCTTGCCAGACGAGGTGAGGGTGAAGTGGGGGTGGGGAGCAGCTGTGGGCAGACATGCCCCCTCCCCCTCCCCCTAACGCCCCCACCTCCACCCCCCATGCTCCCCACCTCCACCTATTTCCCCCATCCCTGCAGGCTCCCACCTCCTCCCCACCCCAGCCCACCCCCGCCCCCCGGCAGGCACACCCCCACCTCTAGCAGCAAGGGAGCCTCCACTCCCAGCTCTGCTGATGCGCTGCCTCCACCGCTGCACCTGTGCAGGTGGACTCTGCCAGTGTGGACCTGAACCAGAGGAGGCGGGCTTCTCTTTGTGCACACGCCGGGACGGTGCCTGGTGTGAGCAGACACTCCTCCTTTTCAGGTTCAGCCAAAGTGGTCATTTCTATGCCTAGCATCACCTTGGGGCTCCCCTTTCCCTCTGCACTGTGATCTCCCCAGCTGTACTGAACTCCTCGGCAACAGGGCAGCGGGTGGGGGCCACGGGCTCTGCGCCTGCATTGTGCTTCCTGCTGACCACAGAGCCTCACACTCAGAGCCTCGGGGCACGGATGCCATTGGCGCTCCCCTCCCCCACCCGTGAACTTGGGTGGAACTCCCTGGCCTTGTCAGATCCCCAGTTGAAGAGACTGATAACTGGAATCCCCCCGCCATACCCCACCCCAGAGATGTGGACTCGGGGCGAAGCAGGGCCTTGTAATCTGCATCTCAGCCTGGGCCACATCCCCCAGCAGCAGGAGGTGCTAACAGCTCCTCCAGGAAGAAGACCCGCTCTGGCCACCAGCCCCCAGGAGGGCTCAGGAGCCCTGAGAACCTGCACCCTCTCCAACCCTCACGGATGGGGGTTGGTGCCTGGGGCAGGGAGTCAGGGCCACTGAATTCTCGTGGGCGGGCACACAGGAGCTCCGTGGCGTGTCTCCACTGACCGTTCTTCGGTCCTTTTCCTGTATCTCCCCCTCCTTCCCTTGGCAAATGCAAAGGAGAAGTTAGGGGCTTGTGATTCACATTTCTTTCCCCTTAACACATCCACACCCATTTTTTTTTTCAAGACCCCACCCAACATCAGGACAAGAACTAACATATTTAAACGCTCATGGAACTTCCTGCTCCATGGCGCACAGGGGGGTCCTCCTTACCTCCCGGTGGGCTGGGGGCCTGTGACAGCCTGCTCCATGCAAACAGTCCAAAGGGCCATCAAGTAATCAACATGAAGACCAAGAGGCAGAAAGGCGACTCCTAAGAGACTATGATGCCACCCCAAGCCTGGAAAGCCCTGGGCTCTTTCATACCCGATGGGATGCATGAGGCCCCCTGGTCAGATGCCAAGGGCAGCAGTAAGTGGAAGGGCCCAGACATGCAGATCGGGCTCACAGCCCGGCCAAGCAGGAGGTTCCTGTTCCCAGGCACACACACCCAGGGACCCAGGACACTACCCCCCACAGGCAGGGTCAACGTGTCTCCCTGCTAAAGAGGCTTCTAGGAGCATTCTCCTGGTCAGTTCCTTCACACACGTACCCCTTACCACCACCAATCCGCTGCAGGTGGGATCTGCTTCTGGAAACAGCACTCTGCCTTCTGCCCACACCCCAAACGCTGACACCACACACAACCCTGCAAGGCAGCCTGTGGGCACGGTGGGAATATGGTGGCAACTGAGTTCAAGTCCTGCTTCAGACCCTCATCCCAGATGCACATCCTGAACAAGACCCTCATCTCCCAGAGCCACCGTGCCCTCATCCACAAGACGCAGGTACCTACCTTCTGGAATCACTGAAGGAATGGAAAGACAAAAGTGTAATATCAACTGCCTCAACACGTTCCTTCCCTTCCCTCCTACTCCTGTGACTCAGTTTCCCTTCTCAGCTCCAAACCCAAAGAGAGCCCAAGCTCACCTAAATCAGAAATGCCAAAGGGACCTAGGCATAGAAGACAGGAAATAATTTCAATAGAGCCCTAAGGCTCCCTGATACTCTTGCTCTCAGGTGCTCAACTTTTTTAGTTTTTATTGAAAAAAAATTTTTAACATCTATTTCTTTGTGAGAGACAGAAGACAGAGCATGGGTGAGGGAGGGGCAGAGAGAGAGAGAGAGAGAGGAGGGACACAGAGTCTGAAGCAGGCTCCAGGCTCTGAGCTGTCAGCACAGAGCCCTAGGTGGGCTCAGACCTCGAGATCACCACCTGCGCCCAGGTCCCATGCTTAACTACTGAGCCACCCAGGTGCTCCTCAAACGCTCAACTTTGAACCTGCTCATCAGCTACAGCTGGGGCTGGCTCCATCCCCTGAATCCTACATTTTCTCACTGGGTGAAAGAGACCACCCATAAGTTCTCCAGGTTTCTGAAATCTAGGTGGCACTTCCCCCTCCTGCTGGGACAGGGCAGTGGAGGGTAAACACGATTACACAACGGGCTTGCAGCTCTAAGGCTGTTCCTGTTGGCCGATGGGGCAGCGCTTTGACTTTTAAAGTTTAAGGAGGTGATCTGAGTCCCCATTTGGCAAACAGACACAGATGCTCCTAACGTTCCCTAGAGTTAATTGGGTCCTCCCCGAGCCGCATCCCCTTCCCCCGCCCTCATTTTATAGCAGGTGGTACATTCTGGAGTTGGGTCTTGAGTCCTGTGCATTCTGAGAAAGAGAAGCCTCAGTGTTCAGAGCTGCTCTGGAGCCTCCCCAGCCTCCTGGACCTCCAGCACTCACAGGGTCGCGTCTGCCCGCGGGTGAGGGGTGGGAGGAAACAGTTTGGGGGGGGGGGCCGCTCTGGGTCAGCAGCGGGGGACGGGCGAGAGGAAACATCTTCGCCACAGAGGAGACAGGATCACCAAACCTCCTGCGCCCGCGCTCCCACCCGCCCGCTGGGGTGGCGCGCTTTCCTCGGAGCTTCCGCCGCCAGCCGGCGACCGGGGGCCGCACGCCCCAGAACTCCTGGGGCTGTCCCTTCGCAGATCCCCCTAAAAACAGGCGCGTATCCGGGGGAACAGAGGCCTCCGGGGTGCGGCCCCGGGCACCAAGAGGGTCTGGGCAGCCCGGGCGCACGTGTGTCGGGGATAGCCGGCGTCCTCCAGGCTGGGAACCCGAGGTCCGAGCGCCCGGCGCGACTCGGCCAGCATCCTGGGCCTGGAGCGGACGGTCCTTTGCGGGGCTTCGACGGGGCCCCGGGGTCGGGGACTCCGCGCGCCTCACCTGAGCGGGACGCGGATGGCCAGGTACCTGTCGACGGCCACGGCCAAGAGGCTGAAGATGGAGCTCTGCGTGAGCACGAGCACGAGGCAGGCGAGGAAGAGGCAGCTGTGGAAGTTGGTGCAGAAGCCCAGGCTGATGGTGATGGCAAAGGGGATGGCGAACAGTCCCACGGCCACGTCGGCCGCCGCCAGGGACACCAGGAAGTAGTTGGTGGGCGTCTGCAGCGCGCTCGACGTGCCCACCGCGGCGCACACCAGCACATTGCCCGCCACCGACAGCGCGGCGATGGCCAGCTCCAGCGCCACGTACAGCGCGTCCTGCGTCTCCAGCGGCATGGCCGGGCCGACCCGGCCCCGGCGTCGCCGACCCGGGCCGCGCTAGGCGCGGGGCAGCCGCGTGGGCGCCGCCGGGCACGGCCGGAGCGCCCTCACCGCGCGTCCGCCTGCAGCGTCTGACCCGCCAGGCTCGCGCGCTCGGGACCCGGGCTCCGGGGGCGGGACCGCGGGCAGACGGCGACGCCCATTGGCCGGCGCGCCCGCCCGTCTCGGACCGCCCCCCACCCCCGAAGGAGCGCCGCCCCTTCCCCCGAGCCCAAGTCTGCGCTCGCGCGGGGCCACGCCGGTCTCGGCAGCACGCGGCGGGGCGCCGGCGGCGGCTCCGGAGGCGACGTGTGGTGGCGCTATCTGGCAAAGTCAAGTCCCCTAACTTTCCCTAGGGCTCCAACTCGGTGGGTGTGTCCCGGGCGGTCGCGCTGTGTGCCCAGCAGCGCGGCGCACGCAGAGCCCGGGCCGCCCGCGAGACGAAGACCGGACTCAGCCGCGGGCGCCCACCAGGACCCCCGCCCCGCGCCCCCAGCCACTCCGCGGTCGGGCGCGGCGGGTTGAGGACCTGAAGCCCTTGGGGGCTCCCCCACCCGAACCCTGGGCACCACACTGGTCAGGCAGGGCTCGCCTCGCAGACTGGACGAGACGCCGCAGGGAAGGGACGAGGGGCCTGAACTCGCAGACGTCCTGAGGCCACACGTTCCCACCTGACCTGTCCCTTCGGGCCGCGGCACCCCGACGGCAAGGATCGCTGTGGGACGCTGAGGCTCTGCGCCATCCCTGTCCCGGGCACCCGGCGCGCCTGCTCCTCTGTCGTCCTGGCCACTGCGCAGGCAGCCCCAGCTCTGCTGTTTCCTACCTTGCCGCATTCCACGTCTTTCGCTTCCTCGTCCGCCCCGCCCTAGCACCCCCGCAAACCAGATCCCCAAGTTCCTCGGGCCCTTCCTTTGTCCTTCACGCCCACCCTGGCTAAGCCCCGGCTCCCAAGGATTCGCCTGCGGTCCTTATACCCTTAACTTCCAAGCCTTTCCGTGGCAGCCCTAAGTGGCCCCTGAGTGCCAGCCCTTAGCACCCCCCCTGCAGAATGTTCAGCTCCTCAGGAGAGACTGAGGGCCCCCCAAATCCAGGAAGTCCAAACTCCAGCTCCTCTTCATCTCTGCCCCAAACCTGTGCCCTCTCCTTCTGGGACTCAGTTATTGCCATTACCACCCACCTTGACCCACTCCCGGAAATGCACCGACAGCCTCCTCCATCCTTCCCGACATTCAAATCGGTAGTGTTACCAATTCTGCCTCCGGAGCTTTGCCCTTCTCCACCCTAAAGCGTGTCTCAGGTGGTTTCTCCTCACAGCCTGCTCCCATCATCCCTCCCGCACCTTTGCCCTGTGGTCAAGTTTCTCTGGTCCCCACCAACGCTAGCCTTCTAGAACACACCTGGCCATGCCATTCCCCTCGCCAAATCCTTTGCTAGGGTCACCACACAAGATAGTTAAAAAGATTGTCAGGCAATGGAAAAAATGCTTATAAAATAATGTTGAGCCAAAAAATGTATGTACATTTAAAAAAATAATCAAACATGGAGGTGACTGCTAACCGACAGAGTATTTCTTTTTGAGGTGATGAAAATATACTAAATGTGGTGATGGCTCCACAACTCTGAATATACTTAAAAAAATAAAATAAAGCATTGAATTGTACACATTAAATGGGTGGAATGTATGGTATATGAATTGTATCTCAAGGTAGCCTTAATAACAACAAAACCCATCAGCCTCCAAAAGTCATGGCCAGTAATATCTGCTTCTTTTTTTTTTTAATTTTTTTTAACGTTTTATTTATTTCTAGTCGAGAGAGAGAGAGAGAGACAGCGTGAGCAGGGGAGGGTCAGAGAGAGAGGGAGTCACAGACTGAAACAGGCTCCAGGCTCTGAGCTGGCAGTCAGCACAGAGCCCGACGCGGGGCTCGAACCCACGATCCGCGAGATCATGACCTAAGCGAAAGTCGGACACTCAACCGACTAAGCCACCCAGGTGCCCCCAGTAATATCTGCTTCTATATATAATAAGAACGACAAATTTTCCAAAAGCATTCACAGTAAATGTCCTGATGGGTGAGGTTACTATAGGGGATTTTTTCCCCCTCCATTTTCCAGGTGTTTTTGTTACTTCTATAATGAAAAACAATCAAACTTGATTTTATGTTAAAATATTGGAGAGCCCACAAAAGCCACGCCCTTGCTGAGATCCGATACCACCTTCTCTACACCCACATTGCGATGGCACTCGACACAAACTACTGTGACCACATGGATGAAAAACTAGAACCTCTGAGGAGTCAAGGAACTTGGCCAAGAATATTTCCTTGGGGTGGGGGAGGGTGAAAGAGTCAGGGGAGGCTCCTTGGACGAGCGGCTTTTGCAGAGTGGGCAAACCTTGGCAGTGAGGAGGTATCCTGGTGAGGCGCCATGCCAGGCAGAGGGGAGGCCACGGGCTCGCTCAGGGACAGCCATGCTCAGGAGAGTAGAGCGAGGAAGATGGCCTGACCAGGGAAGGCTTCAACTTCGAGGATGGGGTGTTGGCTTGTTCTCCTGGAGGTGTGGGGCACCAGCCTAGGGAGGTGTCTGAGCAGAGCGATGATGTATCGGAGCATCATCTGGCAGCAGTAGCTGGAGGGTTGGCGAGGAAGAGGAGGCAGGACGGAAGCCAGCTGGTTGCTGTGAGTGTTTCCCGTACACTCTGCAGCCTCCAGGCCCTGGGCTCAGCTCCAGCATTTTCTGTGCCTGGAATCCCCATTTTCCTTTTTTAGAGCCTCCTTCAGGAAACTTTCCCCGAATCGCCCCAAGTAGGAAGGCTGCCCCAAGTGCTAGGCTATGCCCTCGCCCAGCCCGGGATGCAGCCTGCTGAGCTGCACATGATAGGTGTCCGCCCCTGGACACCCACCAGCAGTGCCTCCCTCTTCCCTGTCGTCCCCCCAGCCAGCCCCCACCCAGCACAGGGCCCTTGGCTCCACAGCTACACTCCCCTCTTCACCAAGTTTACATGAAATGTGTTGAATTTATCCTGACTCCATTAAACCCCAGCCCAAACCCCACGCTGGGATTTGAACTGGACTCACGGGGTCCTTGGGGACGGCAGTAATGGCCGAGTCCATTATTGTTGAGAAAACAGGAGGAAGGGTGGAGTCTGGAGGGAGTCGTGAGGTTTAGTCTCGAAAGCCACTGAGGTGCAGTGAACGGAGCCCAGGTCTCGGCAGCAGAGAACCCAGGTTCGATTCCCAACTCTGAGGTTGACCTTGGATGAGTTAATTCATCTTTCTAAGCCACAGTTTTCTCGTGCATTATGAGGGAATAACAAAACCTACCTCACAGGGGTCAGGCTAAAAGGGGCTCACATCTGCCATGTGAGGATCTGTAGCACCTAGACTCCTTGAAAACTACTGCAGTGATGGGAGCATTTGGATAAATTAGGAGTAGAAGCCCGGAAACCCAAGGGGGGCCTTTAATTGGTGAAAGTGGAAGGGTACATTGTGTGAAGCAAATGGCCCTCCGTGGACTTCGAGATGGCTCGCACCCATTCTCCCATCCCCCACTCCTGCTCCACCTTGCCTCAGCTCCCAGAGCAGAATCCAGATAGCCCCCGAGTAGGCGCAATACTCAGAGATCTCGTTAAAGACCCCGGCTCTCCCTGTCTTTTGGTTTTACCATGTTTCATTGTAGGCTTATTACTTCATGTTCACAAAAAGGCTGCCATTACTGTAAGCATCACTTGCTCATGCAACCTCATGAAAGCATTAAGGGAGCTCACTTCCCTATTGGGCCAAGTCTTGGATCCCACACTACTGTAAAACCCTCATGAGCACAGGAAAATGGAATTACCATGCCTGGCTTAGCCCAAATATGGTTTCATCGGTGGGGCAGAGGAAGGGTTCCACCTGCCCCAAATATGTCATCATCTAAATAATCTTGGGGTTCTGTAAACTAAACAGAAAGAGAAGACAATGCACATTGTTTCCCATTGTCTCGGTGACTGGCAGAGGGAAATTTCAATTTATAATCTCCCAGGCCTCCCTGGCTTATACATAAAGATGGGGGCACATCGGGAGTAAAAGCCTACACTTCATTGGTTCTTACTTTTTCCTGACCTCAGTTACCCCGAATCCAGTAAACATTTCTGGGAGTCTATAGAGGGTGTCTTAGTAGTTGTGGAATTTCTACTTCCCTCTGACATCTAAGACTTTTTATCACTGGATCACGTGGGAGCTGGCTTCATTTTGTTTCCAGGAGACTCAGTGAACTTCTGTTGGGTTGGTCTTGCTAAGTCTCCAGGTGCACGTCTGCACCCCAGAGATGGACACAGTGGGAGGCTACAGGTCACACCAGACTCCTGTACACACACACACACACACACCACAAACTCCCAACACTTGGATTTCAAGTTCCCGGACTTGGAAAAAAGACCGTCTTTATTTCTTCTGTACGGTGTTTCCTAGGACCCTTGAGCAGTGTTCACAAAATAGTGAACTACAGTGACTATACTGTAGTATTATTATGTATTATTCCAGAAATAAAATGGGCATCAGGGAATATACCTCAATTTCCTCACATGTGAAATGCGACTGAAGGTTACAATAAAAATCAAATTATACTATAAATAGAGAAGCACATTAAAAAGTATTCATTCTAGGTGCGCCTGGGTGGCTCGGTTGGTTAAGCAACCAACTCTCGATTTTGACTCAGGTCAGGGTCTCCTGGTTTGTAAGATCAAGCCCCACATCGGGCTCTGAGCTGACAGCGTGGAGCCTGGTTGGGATTCTCTCTTTCTCTCTCAAAAATGAATAAATAAACTTAAAAAAAAAGTATTCATTCTATTAATGTATGAAGCAACATCACACATTTATTTACTCTGCCCTTAGGCAATCCGAGAAAATGCAACTTCTTCTTTTTTTTTTTTTTTTAAATGTTTTATTTATTTCTAGGAGAGAGAGAGACAGCGCGAGCAGGGAGGGTCAGAGAGAGAGGGAGACACAGAATCCAAACAGGCTCCAGGCTCTGAGCTGGCAGTCAGCACAGAGCCCGACGCGGGGCTCGAACCCACGAACCGCGAGATCATGACCTAAGCAAAAGTCGGACGCTTAACCGACTAAGCCACCCAGGCGCCCCGAAAATGCAACTTCTTTAGTCTTTCATTTGCCCTGGTCTTCCTGACCCCCAACTTCATCAGGCAGTAGAGAGAGAACTCAGATTTGCCAGTTTGCAGAATTTACAATAGGTGAAACTACCGGATGAAGAGCAGCCCCAAGATGACTGTTCTAGAGCATTCCTAGATAAGTGGTTTGGGTTGGAGCAAGATGACAGAAGGAATGATTCCAAAAAGGAGCAGAAAGAAGCTTTATTGTTTGTTTTCTTTGACGTTCTTGAGAGGCACTTCCTATACACTTGGAGACCTTTGCAAATGATTAGTATTAGGTACCTGGGAATGAAGCAAATAAAGGAGGCAGTTAATAACTCTAGGAAAAAACTTTAAGTTAAACAAGGAAGAAAAGTCAATAATGGTACACACGTGTTTCAGTGTAAACAAACATAATGATACAGTCATAATGCTGGGAAGTGATACTTAACCAAGTGATCCTGACTCTTGAGCTTAAGAGGGTGTTTAGGGGGTGCCCGGGTGACTCAGTCAGTTAAGCATCCGACTCTTGGTTTCAGCTCAGGTCATGATCTCGCAGTTCTGCGAGTTTGAGCCCCGTGTCGGGCTCTGGGCTGGCAGCACGGAGCCTGCTTGGGATTTTCTCTCTCTCCCTCTCTCTCTGCCTCTCCCCTCCTCATGCTGTGTCTGGCTCTCTCTAAATAAATAAACTTTAAAAAAAAAAATAGAGGCTCCTTAGAAATACATGCATATGTTTCTGGTTCCTGATTTTGTGTGGCCACTCCCGGCACTTTGTGGGCCGAGACCACGAGTGTTAAATATCCTTTACAGTGAAGAATTGTCCCACCAAAATGGCAACATTGTCCTGACTGAGAAATTCTGATGTAAAAGTGAATATGGATTTAATGAAAAAGTATGATAACACCTTCTTGAGGAAATGACGGTGGGGAGGTGGAGAAATGTGTGTGTGTGTGTGTGTGTGTGTGTGTGTGTGTGTGTACTGGATATGGAAAATGTTTAACAGCACAGGTGCCTGAGGTGGTAATACCTTAAAGCTAACAAGAGACCAGGCAGAAATTTAAAAAGAAAACCCGGAAAATGACATCTCCATACTGGGCTTTGAAAAGCTCTGACACATTCATTGGACTATAGGCCACATATACCTGCATATGCCCAAGAAAGACCTGAAAATACTATAATCTTTCATGAGCAGCCGACTTTGAGGCTACGAGTAAGCAGGAAATAAAGACTCAGAGAGATTTTTTTTTTAACCTGTCTGCCAGAGCACTGAGAGCCGACAGCAATACACACCCTGAGCCTTTCTGTAAAAGCTGGGAGACGTATGGTTTCAAGGCATTTAAGAACGTCTCTGTCCGACCATTAGCTGACATGACTGAACTGAGCCAGAGACTTCCACTGCCACACATGACAAAGAATATGGACGTTACAGAATTAGTCCAGAAAATTCACTAAACAAAACAGCAACAACAACAAAAAACAGCAGGAGCTACACACCCTGGGGAGGGGAGAGCATCTGATTTTTGGAGTTGCCATAACTGAAAAGTTACATAATTGAAAGTGTCCACCCTTCAACAGAAAATTATGATACGTGTGTGTGTGTGTGTGTGTACAGGGAAACATGGTCTATACACAGGAATCACAGTCAGTAGAAAGTGTCTCTGAGGAAGCCTGGATGTTGGATTTACTAGACTGTGATTTCAAATCCTCTATCATGACCATGTTCATAGAATAAAGAGAATCATGGCTAAAGAGTTGAAGGACAATATGAGAATATGTTTTACCAAATAGAGAATCTCAATACAGACACAGACATTATGCAAAAGACCCAAGAAATTCTGGAGTTGGAAAGTACAATAGCTGAAATGAAAAGTAGAAGATCTCAAAAGCAGATCTGAATTGACAGAAGTAAGAGTCAGTGAACTGAAGAAAGGTCAATTGGAATCATCCAATTGGAAGAACAGGAAAATAAAAGATGGAAGGAAAGATGAACAGTCTCAGAGACCTGTGCGACACCATCAAGTGTACTGGCAAATGCAAAATGAGAGTTCCAGAAAGAGAGGACAGAGAGAGGATTAGGAAGAAAACTTAAAGACGGGCGCCTGGGTGGCTCAGCGGGGTAAGCATCCAAGTCTTGGTTTTGGCTCATGTCATGATCCCAGAGTCGTGGGATTGAGCCCTGTGTCAGGCTCAATGCTGACTGTAGAGCCTGCTTGAGATTCTCTCTCTCTCTCTCTCTCTCTCTCTCTCTCCCTCTGCCCCTCCCCCACTTGTGTTCTCTCTTTCTCAAAAATAAAAGAAAGAAAATTTAAAGAAATAATGGTTTCAAACTCCCCAAATTTGGTGAAAAAAATAAAACCAGTGATATACATTTAAATATGGTCAAGTCAAACTATCAAATTCAAAGTCAGAGATAGTTAAGTCAAAGTAGTGGCTATCCTAATATAGAGCATATAGACTTTAGGAAAAATAAGAATATTTTATACTATTCAATCTATTATAAATACATATGCATTTTTAAAAATTTATTTTTTATTAAAAATTTTTTTAAAAAATCTTTATTTATTTTTGAGAGTGAGACAGAGAGTGAGTGAGCATGAGCAGAGTAGAGGCAGACGCAGAATCCAAAACAAGCTCCAGGCTCTGAGATGTCAGCACAGAGCCTGACGTGGGGCTTGAACCCACGAACCGCGAGATCATGACCTAAGCGAAAGTTGGACGCTTAACCGAATGAGCCACCCAGGTGCCCCGAAATAGAAGATTTGAACAACACTATAGAACACCTAATGGATATCCATAGAATACTCTATTCAACAACAGAATGCACATTTTTCTCAAGTGCATGTGAGACACTCTCTGAAAGAGACAATATTATAGACCATAAAACAAACTTCAGTGACCTTAAAATATTGAGATCATCCAAAGCATGTTGTATAAACAAATGAAATGAAATTAAAAATCAATGACAAGTGGATATTTGGGAAATTCACAGATATTTAAAAATTAAATGACACACTCACAAATAATCAAATGATCAAAGAAGAAATCATAAAAGAAATAAGAAAATACTTTGAGATGCTCTGAGAAAAGCCCAACATACCAAAATATATAGGATACAGCGAAAGCAGTACTTAAAGGGAAACTTATAGTTGTAAATGCCTATGTTAAATAGGAAGAAAGAGCTCAGATCAGTAATCAAACCTTCCACCTCAACAAACTAGAAAAAGAAGAGCAGACTAAACCTAATGCAGGCAGAAGAAAAGAAAGAATATAGGTTAGAATGGAAACCAAATAAAATAACGACTAGAAAAACAATAGAGGAAATCAATGAAGCCAAAATTTGTCTTTTGGAAAAGATCAATAGAACTGAAAAACCTTTATCTTGACTAATCAAAGGTGGTAGGGGGAGGTGGAGAGGCACATTTACTAACATCAGGAGTGAAAAAGAGACATTCCAACTATACAAAAAATAAAGAGGAGTATACAGTACTGCTGTGAACAAATGTACACCAACAGATATGGAAACCTACAATAGACAAATCTCTAGAAAAATGCAAACTACCAAAATGGACTCAAGACAAAATTAAAAATATGAATAAATCTATAAGAAGTAAAGAGACTGAATTAGTGATCAAAAAAGTTTCCACAAAGAAAAGTCCAGGCCCAGATGGCTTCACTGGCAAATGTTACAAAACATTTACAGAATTATACCAACCCTCGTAAGCTTTTTAAAGCAGTTTCATGAAAAGGAGGGAAGAACACCTCCCCTCTCATTCTGTGAGGCCAGTATTATCCTGACCAACCCAGAGAAAGACATAACAAGAAAAGAAAACCACAAACCAACAGTCCTTATGAATATAGTCGCAAAAATTCTCAAACCATAACTGGATCCAGCAACATATAGCAAGGATTATCTACCGTAAACAAGTGGGATTCATCCAAGGAATGCAAGGCTGGTTTAACATACAGAAATTGGGGCACCTGGGTGGCTCAGTCAGTTAAGCGTCTGACTTCGGCTCAGGTCCTGATCTCATGTTTGTGGGTTCGAGCCCCACATCAGGCTCTGAGTTACAGCTAGTTCAGAGCCTGGAGCCTGTTTCAGATTCTGTATTTCCCTCTCTCTCTGACCCTCCCCTGTTCATGCTGGGTGTGTGTGTCTCTCTCAGAAATTTAAAAAAAAACAAACATAACATACAAAAAGCAATCTATGCAATATACCTTATTAATAAAATAACGGACAGGGTGCCTCAGTGGTTCAGTTAGTTCAGTGTCCGACTCTTGATTTTGGCTCAGGTTGTGATCCCAGAAACTGTGTTGGGCTCCGTGCCTCCTCCTTCTCTCTCTCTCTCTTTCTCTCTCCCTCTGCTCCTCTCCCTGCTTTCGAGTTCTCTCTTTCTCTAAAAGAAAGAACGAGACAGAGAAGAAAGAAGGGAGGAAGCAAGCAAGGAAGAAGGGAAGGAGGGATGAATAAATATCACATGATCAGGGTGCCTGGGGGGCTCAGTCAGTTAAGCGTTCGACTTTGGCTCAAGTCATGATCTCACAGATTGTGGGTTTGAGCCCTGCGTCAGGCTCTGTGCTGACAGCGTAGGGTCTGGAGCCTACTTGGAGTTCCGTGTCTCCCTCTCTCTCTGCCCCTCCCCCATATGCTCTGTCTCTCTGTCTCTCAAAAATAAATATTTTTAAAAATTATTACAAAATCACACGATCATATCAATAGACACAGAAAAAATGTTTAATAAAAAATCTAACATCCTTTCGTGACAGAAAGCAATCGATGAAATAAAAACGGAAGGAAACTTCTTCAATCTAATAAAGGCCATCTATGGAAAACTGAGAGCCAGTAGCATATTTAATGGTAATAGATTGAAAGCTTTCCCTCTGGGATCAGGAATAAGACCCTGATGTTCGTTCCTGCTACTTCTAATTCGCACTGGCGGTTCTAGCCAGGACACTGAAGCACAAAGAAAAATGAAAAAGGAATGGGGGGGAGGGGCACCTGGCTGGCTCAGTTAGTACAACAGGTGGTTCCTGATCTCCAGTCTCTGGGAGTAGAGCTTACTTAAAGATAAATAAATAAATAGGAATAAGAGGCACCCAGATTGGAGAGGAAGAAGTAAAACTAACTCAATTCACAAATGCCATTATTTTGAATATGGAAAACTAAGCAATCCACAAAAAAACAAAACCAAACTAAAACTAACCAAACAAAAGCCTATTAGAATGAATAAATGAGTTCAGCAACATTGTAGCATACAAGATCAATATCTTGTACAAAATATAATATCAACTGTATTCTTCTTCAATAGCAATGGATAATCCAAAAATGCAATTAAGAACACATTCCACTAGGGGCGCCTGGGTGGCTTAGTCGGTTAAGCATCTGACTTTCCTTAGGTCATGATCTCGGGGTTCGTGGGTTCGAGCCCCACGTCGGGCTCTGTGCTGACTCCCAGCTCAGAGCCTGGAGCCTGTTTCGGTCTGTGACTCCCTCTCTCTCTGACCCTCCCCTGCTCACGTTCTCTCTCTCTCCTAGAAAAAACAAAACAAAACAAAAAGAACACATTCCACTTACAATAACATCAAAAAGAATAAAATTCTTAGGAATAAATTTAAAGAAGTGTAAGATTTATACAGTGAAAACTATAAAAAAATCACTGAAAGAAATTAAAGGATGCCTAAATAAATGGGAAGACATTCAATGTTCATGGATTGGGAGACTTAAGATTTTGTTAAGATGGTGATACTATTCAAATTGATCTATACGTTTGGTATAATCTCTTTCAAAATCCTTGCTGACTCCCTTGCAAAAAGTGACAATCTAATCCTAAAATTTATATGGAAATGTAAGGGACCCAGCATGGCCAAAACAATATTAAAAAAAAAAAAAAAGCAAAGTTGGAGAACTGACACTTTCTGATTTCAAAACTTACTGCAAATCCACAGTAATCAAGACCATGTGGTACTGGCATAAAGGCGGACATATAGATTGCTGGAATAGAATTGAGGGTCCAGAAATAAACCCTTACATTAACAGTCACTTGATATTCATTGAAGGTCCCATGACAATTCAGCGGGGGAAAGGATAGCCTTTTCAATAAACGATGCTAAGAAACCTGGACAGACTCATACAAAAATAAATAAATAATAAATAAAATAAGAAGTTGGACACCTACTTCATACCACACACAAAAATTAACTTAGAAGGGGTCAAAAAGCTAGCTGGAAGAGCAAAAACTATAAAATTCTTAGAAGAAGAATTTTCTTCTAAATAAAAACTAGATAAAGGGGACTTCATCAGAATGTAAAATTTCTGTGCCTCCACGGACACTATGAAGACAGTGAAGAAACAGTCTGCAAAATGGGAGAAAACACTTGCAAATCACATATCGGGTAAGAGTTTAGTATCTAGAATATATAAGGATGTTTATGACTCGATGACAGAAAGACAAATTATCCAGTTTTTTAAATGGGCACAGGGTTTGAACGGACGTTTCTCCGAAGAAGATATACACAAAAACAAGTCCCATAGCTTGAAAGCTGATGCTGTGCAGAGAGGTGAAGTGGCTGAGGCGGAGCGACTGGACGACTCCCCCAGAGCCACCACACACAGCTGGGAAGTGGCAAGGCTGTCCCTTAAGAGCAGGTCTGTTTGCATTCCAAGCTGCCCTCCTGGCTATGCCCACACCAGCCCCACACAGATCTCCCTGTAGCTCCTTCCTAAGGAAAAGGGCACCGCAGTCTTTCTTAGGCACGTGGTTTCTTTCCAGTACCCGTGGACTTTATCAGATCTCACGTTACACAGAAAGGGTGCCAGGGAAGGCTTCTAGAATGGGATGAAGGGTTGCCCCAGGGGTGATTTCCGGCTCAGGCTCTTAGGAAAAGCAGGCGGTTGCAGCACCGGGCTCCAGGGGTAACGCGCCTGGCGAGATAACATGGACTTGAACCTGGACTCCCGACTTCCCTCCTGTTTTCTTTCCCGCCCACGTGACTCCAAGATGGTGCAGAGTCCTGCTCACTCTGCTCTGGGTCCAGCCCAGCGCACCCCTCCCACCTGGCCGCCTCTCCCTCAACGGATGGAGGGACAGGAATGAGGGTAACGGCCACCATGCCGGCCCCGGGGAGGCGACGGCGTCTCTTTCGTGCCACCCGGGAGCCTCCTGCCTCCTCAGCCTCTTTTCTGAGAAGCGGGAAGCCTACCTCACCGTGTCCGGTCCCTGGGGGCCCCCGCAACCCCTTCATCTGAAACGAAGCCCTTGTTTCTCGAGCTGATTTCAGAGACCTCCGGCGCAACATGCCATTTTTCACCAGTGCGGTTTGCAAAACGCGCCACGTGAGGGGGCTGAAGGAGTCCTGGGCAAGTTCTAGAACCCATTAACCGGCTCTTCACTGCCGTTTGAGCTGCTCATTCTCCATTAATAGCCGTTAGTCACTTCACTGCTCCCAGGGGGAGGGTGAACATGATCTCAAGCCACGTGCTCAGTAGGGTCACTACCAAAAATCTTGTGGCAGCTTTGCTCTTTAGCTCCCCAACGCTCCCCCTCCCCCTCCCCTCCCCCCAGGGCTTGCCAGCAGAACCCCAGCGTGGCCGTGGCCGTGGCAGCCACACTTCGGAGCAGAAACCACAACTGGCCTTAACCAATCACACAATCCCTGTCCTCCCTGCCAGCGATTGGGCTAAGGAATGGTCACATGACAAATTCTAGCCAATAGGGTTCCAGGGCAATTAGGCGGTAAGGTTAGGACCTCCTCCTTCCCTTCCTGCTTTGGACGCTGCTCTGCGTATCTAGAGCTGTGGCGGGTCTCTTGCAACCGTGAGAAATAAATCTGATGTGAAAACCAACGCATTGTAGGTGAAGGGAGAACGATGGGGGAGAGAGCACGTGTTCCTGATCACATCGTTGTACATCCGAACTGGCCCCCAAGAACCGCTTGCTCTGGACTCCTTTTTTTTTTTTATCTGTTTTTGAGACAGTGTGTGTGTGTGTGTGTGTGTGTGTGTGTGTGTGTGTGTGTGTGTGTGTGTGTGTCGCGCGCACAGAATCCAAAGCAGGCTCCAGGCTCCGAGCTGTCAGCACAGAGCCCGATACAGGGCTGGAACCCACAAACCGTGAGATCATGACCTGAGCCAAAGTCAAAAGCTTAACCGGCTGAGCCACCCAGGCGCCCCCAGTACAGAAATCCTAACTGCTGCATTGGCCGCAGGAAACAACGGAACGCGGTTGGGGGGCCAGCACCTGCTCCAGCCTCGCTCTGCTCCCACTCGGCTTTTCCTGGCATCTGGGGTGACAGAGTGGATTCTGGGGATGATGAAAAACTAATCAAAGGACAGTTGTCACTCCTTAAGAATAAAGGTTGTCCAGGAGCCCTTGGGTGGCTCAGTCGGTGGGGCGTCCAACTCTAAATTTCGGCCCAGGTCATGATCCCACGGTTCATGGGACTGAGCCCCAGGTTGGGCTTTGAGCAGACAGTGCAGAGCCAGCTTGGGCTTCCCTCTCTCTCAAGCTCTCTCTTTCTCCGAATAAATAAACTTTAAACAAATAAATAGAGGTTGTCCAGGGGTAGGAAAGTAAACCCAGCCTTCTAGACGCTCAGGATAAAATGTGGTGATTCTGGCCATGGCCAAGTCTGGTGCATCCGTTGTTAATGCCTTGTTTTTATCTGTTGCCCAAATGATATGTGCCCCCAGTGCAAATGCAAACTGACAAATGTTTAAGATAGTACACGTGCCTCTCCCAACCTCCCTAACTCCACCTTCCCGTGGTTCAGTTTCGAGTATTGTTCCAGATATTTTTGTGTGCTTACACAAACATAATGCCATGCATTGTAGAATCAGAGATACCAGCGATCATGTATCCTGTTACTGCGAGAAGAGCATATGCAATCTGGGATTAGTGAAATGGAGCATATACACTGACACACACAGAGGTTTTTTTGAAAAGCCAAAGTAGACCTACCCTTGTCAAGAAGCCTGGTTTCAGGTTCTCTTTCTGAGAACACATGTTCTGAGAACACATCTTTCTGGTAGATGCCTACCATTCCATACTATTGGACACACACAATTTATTTTTTACTGGTCTTCTGTTCATGGAGATTCCCAATTTGCATAATTTTTGCTGTTGCTTTTTTTTTTTTTTTAATGTTGAGACAGAGTGAGAGAGAGAGGGAATCCTAAACAGGCTCTGAGCTGTCAGCACGGAGCCTGATGTGGGGCTCGAGCTCACGACCCTGAGAGGAAGGCCAGAGCTGAGATCAAGAGTTGGGTGTTTAACTGACTGAGCCACCCAGGTGACCCCCACTTTTTTTTTTTTAACTTAAGTAGGGTTCATGCCCAGCAGAGAGCCCAACATGGGGCTTGAACTCACAACCCTGAGTTCAAAACCTGATCTGAGATCAAGAGTCAGACACTTAACCAACTGAGCCAGCCAGGTTTACTTTTGTCTGTAGCTCTTCCTGAAAATTCCTGAGTACTTCTGTGGGGTAGATTCCAGAACTGGAAACTCTATAACAAGGTTTATATAGTGGCACCTGGGTGGCTCAGTCAGTTAAATGTCCGACTTTGGGCCAGGTCATGATCTTGCAGTTTGTGAGTTCGAGTCCTGCATCAGGTCCTGTGAGGCCAGCTTGGAGCCTGGAGCCTGCTTCAGATTCTGTGTCTGCCCTTTTTCCGCTTGGGCTCTGTCTCTATCTCTCAAAAATAAAAATAAACATTAAAAAAAATTTTAAGGTTTATATAATTACCATTGTTAACATTTAATGTATTAACATTGCCACATCACTTTCCAGAAAGATACTGCTCATTTATCCTTTGCCAACAGTGTATGAGAATATCCATTTCTGTCCAAATTTGCCCAAATGGAACATTACCAATGGTTTTTATTTCTTCCAGTCTGATAAGTAAATGGATATCTCATCACGGCTTCATCTTACAGTTCTTCACTTTCTAGTGAAGTCAGATCTCCCTTCATTAGTGCTAATACTTTGCACTTTTTTTTTCTTCTAAGAATTGCCTGCAAATCATTTTATTTTATTTTTTTGGCTGGACTGTTTGTCTTCTCCATTTCAGCGGGCTCTTTATATATGTTATTATGTAGTGACGTGCTGCCTGCTATGTATTGCAAGTATTTTTTTTTTTCAGTCCCTTTTTAGTCTTCATTTTGGTAACAGTGCCTTCCATCCTATGTGGTTAAGCATGTCGGTCTATGTCTCCATTTATGGCTTCTGGGTTTTGTGTCTTACTCAGAAAGTAAGAATCTAATTTGCTTTTTCTTTTCTCCCCGCTACACCAGCCGCCAGGCACCCACCCCCACTGTGGTGACGGGTCATCCTCTGTCTTCTCCCTAGAGGTGGAAACACCTTCTTGCTCAGGTCCTATGTCCCCCATCCTGAGTCCTTCTGCCTTTCTGGACTCTTCTGATTTACCAATCTGCTTTTTTTCTGTCTTCCCTTGCTGGTACTACGCTTGTGAAAAGGACTGCATCTTGGCGGCATGTTTTGATATTTGGCAGGGCCTGTCCTCCTTCATGCTTCTTAATCAGAATGTTCTCGACCGCCTCTGTCAGGCTCCCAACAGGCACCGAATGCTGAATACTCAGGTGAATATTATGGAGTTCGGCAGACACTATTTTCTCTCTGAAAAAAATCTGGACATTTTAATGATAGTTTTGAGATCTGGCCCTTGCGATTGAGGTCAGGAAAATAACCATGGTGCTGGGGCGTGCTGTTTGTGAGCATTCTGGCTGCCTGCTGAGCCCCGAGCCAAGCTAATTGCCCACGACGGTGCCCCTCCACCCAACGCAAATCACCACCCTTGGGAATTCCGAGGTCTCTCTGTGAGATCCGAGTGTGACAATGAGTCAGCAAGCACCAGTTCTTCCTGAGAAGCGCCCGTGAGCAGCCCCCACCCAGGGTCCTCAAATCCCCACCTGCTACCCTCATTTCTCCTCCTGGGCCAGGGCCCCTCGCAGAGCCCTGGGGTCAGGACACAGATTCTGATCCAGTGTATGGCCACGAGGCCATGGAGTAGCCTTAGTTTCCCCAACCTGACTTCTTTAATAAACCATCTTAGCCCTTTCTAAGTGTACAGTTCAGTGGCATTAAGTACATTAAGTACATTTGCCCTGTTGTGCAATCATCACTGCTACCCATCTCCAGAACTTTCTCCTCATTCCAAACTGATACTGTCCCCATTAAACACCAAGTCCCGCCCACCTCCCCCAGCCCTTGCAACCACCCCTCTACTTTCTCTGGGAATCTGATGACTCCAGGGTCTCATATAAGTGGAATCAAACAGTATCTGTGCTCCTGTGTCTGGCTTGTTTCACTTTGCACCTCAAGGTTCATCCATGTTGGAACATGGATGTCAGGGTGTCCACCATTTTTATTTTTTTAAAATGTGTATTTATTTTTGAGAGAGCGTGAGTGAGCAGGCAGGAGGTGGGGGGCGGGGGGGAGACACAGAATCTGAAGCAGGCTCCAGGCTCCGAGGTGTCAGCACAGAGCCCGGCGTGGGGCTCGAACACATGAACCCCGAGATCATGACCTGAGATGAAGTCAGAAAGATTTCCTACTTTTTTAAGCCTGAGTAATGAATGGTCCACGGTGCAGACGGACTTCATTACTACCTTCTGGCTGTAACGAGTAAGCTTCTGGAAGGGGGCGGGGGCCGCGGTGGCTTGGAGACTAGATAGAGGGAGAGGAGGAAGGTGCTTCTTGGCCACTCTCGCTAGAAAAGCAGCCCCTCGGCCAGACCAGGCCCCCGGAGCTGGGCAGAGAACAGCATGAGCAGGATCTTCCTTGACGATGCCAGTCACAGCCCTGGCTCAGCTTGGCATCCGCCCCAGGGCTCCTGGCTTGTCTGGAGTCCTCCGGACTCTCAGGATTTGGGGTAGATTCTATCTCATGTTCCACACTCCGTCATCGCCACGTGGCGATGGTTGACAAAACATCTGTCAACCGGCCCAAGTGTCCGCCACTCTCTGACCCTCAAATTTTTACTGGGGACCCATGGTGTCACCAGAAAGTGTCCCAAATCCTTGACCTCTTCTCTGAATGTTCCCATCACCCTCTCACTCTGATGAACCAGCTCCCCTCCTCCACCTGCTCCACCCCCCACCCCCACCCCCTAGCTCTCTCCAAGGGGGGTGGAGTGTCCTGCCTCCCGGGAGAGCGAGCGGCCAGTTCCCCTCCTCCCTCCTCCGGAATATCCCCCCTCCCTTCCATAATAAGGAAGCGTTTCTCTCTGAAAAGCGAGCTTCCCACAAGAGCACCCTCTTACTTGCAGTCATCGGCTTACCTCCCGGCCACCTGGCTCACCTCCCCAAGCTGCTGGGTGCCCCCCTCCCTCCACTGCCTTTCTCTGCCCAGATGCCCCTGTCGTCATTCTCGGGGGCCTCAGCAGTGTCTTTCCACGGACCCCTTGGTTTCTGCCTCGCAACTTCCTGGTGGGCACTCTTTCCCCCGTGCCCACCCGAGCCACCTGCCCCCTGGTCACGCCCCCTCTGAGTCACTGCCTGAAGCCGAACGGGCTTCCAATTTCTGCTCCCATCACTGCCTCTTCGCTTCCAGGCGTTTCTTCTGTCACTGCCCTCCCCCGCCCCAGTCCACCCGCCCTCCCGCCACCTGCTGCGGAGTGGCCCACCACAGCACCGTCCCCTGGGGCCTCCGTGCTGCACGGCCCTCCGGCCCCTCCACACCAGCCCCCCCCCCCCGGGCCTGCCCTGCAGGGCCCTCCCGGCGACCTCTCCTTTCCTCTGTTCCTCTTCACAGCAGAACTGCTCCAAAGCGGGGTCTCCGCTGGGCTCCGTGGGCTCCTCGCACGCCCGCCTGCATCCTCCTGGCCCTCCCGGCAGCCTTTGTGACGTCACTTCCTCCTTCTGGAAGCTTCTGGCTTCGGACGCCAGATCCCTAGCCCGAGACCCTCTCGGCCCCTCCCCCGTCCACGCCCAGCAGCTCCCCAGCGAGTCCTTCGCGCCTCCGGCTGCTCTGCGTGCGAGGATCCCAGGAACCACCTGCCCGAGGGTTTCTCTTTTTCCTCCGGGGCTCCGGACCCGTGTATTTCCCCGTCAACCCCGCTTTTCCACCCAACCTGACTCCCAATTTCTCCGGGTCACTGCCTGTGGGTCAACCTTCATTCCTTTCTTTAAAAGAAATTTTTTTAATGTTTATTTTTGAGAGAGGAGAGACAGCGTGAGCAGGGGAGGAGCAGAGAGAGAGGGAGACACAGAATCTGAAGCAGCTGCAGGCTCTGAGCTGTCAGCACAGAGCCCGTGGTGGGGCTCGAACCTACAAATGGTGAGATCATGACCTGAGCTGAAGTCAGAAGCTTAACTGGCTGAGCCACCCAGGCGCCCCTTGATTCCTCTCTTTCAGTCTCCGAATCTAATTCAAGTAGGTCTGCTCTGCTCAAAACGGCCCTGAGTCTGCCTGCTTCTGCAGCATCCTGTCTAAGCTCCTCCCCTCTCACCTGAACTCTTGCCGGGACCTCCTCCCCGGGTTTATTTTATTATTTTAACTTATTTTTATTTTTATGCTTTTTTCCCCCTCTATGATCACTTCTCTGACTTCCAAAGGGCGTGCTTAAGAACATAATTAGACCATGTTCGGAACCCTCCAATTACTTCTGATAAGGCCTGGGAAGTTCTCACCTACCTACTTCTTCCAGCCAGCCACCTCACACGTTTTTCTGCTCACAGCGGCCTTCCTATATCCCCAACACATGTGTGCACGCGGGCACACACATGCACACGGCTCTGCCTGCTCCCACCCCAACATAGCTCACACGTTCCTGCCACAGGACCTTTGCACATGTGGTTCCCCAACCCATCAAGCTTTTCCTGCCACTTTCATATGGCTCCCTCTCCTATCTTTCAGTTCTCTGCCTTGTCACCTACTCAAAGAGGCTTTCTGTGATCATCCTTCCTAGATGATTATCTGAACCCAGTGGCATCCTAGATTTTCTCCCTCTGCTCTGCTTTTCTTCCTGGTGCTTATCAGTACCTGTCATCTTGTAGGTTCCTCTGTTTCTTATCTGCTTCCCCTACCAAAATGTGACTTCAGAAGGACCCCGGCTGAGTCTGCCTTATTCACTATTGTATCCCCTGCACCTGGCATTCTTCCTGTCACAGAGGAGCCATCCGGAACATTGGCAGATGAATCTAGGGTTGCTCAGAAATGCGAGGCTGAAAAGCACCAAGGTAAAGAAAACAAACACCGGGCTATTGCTTATCCAGCACAAATGCAACCAGCCATCTAAGCCGATAAGATAGTGTAAGTTCTCCTCTACCCCGTGTTACCTGCAGATATATCTGGTTTTTATACTTTTACAAAGGAAGTTACAATGACTAACTCGGGTCATTTATTGAATAATGGAAAGTTAAAACGTTTTTAAAAATAGAGATAGAACATGGTCAAATGCCAGGACCAGCTGCCCAGTGAACTGTCACATCAACACTGACAGGGACGTGGCGGTGGGGGCGTAGGATTTAAATTCTCACCTGAAATGGAGCATGGTTAAAACTGATAAAGTGGACACAGAGCTGTGTACATTACTATTTATAAATACAAAGGTAAATCTGAAAACCAACTTTGAGACGACTGGAAACTAGCTAACGATGTCCGGGGGAAGCTCAAATAAATAAATAAATAAATAAATAAATAAATAAATAAATAAATAAATAAATACTATGGCTTTCTAACTATGAGCTTGTATTATGATTAAAAAAAAAAGTAAACATGGGCCATGTGGGTGTCTCCATTAGTTAAACATCTGACTCTTGATTTTGGCTCAGGTCGTGATCTCACAGGTCGTGAGATTGAGCCCCATGTTGGGCTTTGTGCTGGGCATGGAGACTGCTTAAGATTCCCTCTCTTTCTCTCTCTTCCTCTGCTCCTCTCCCCAGCTTGTGCTCTCTCTCAAAAAGAGAAGTAAATATTCTTACTAAAACATAGATGATTTCATGCCCAATATGTATAATTTCATGGGGTACCATGAAATACCCTAAATGTACCCAAAGTTTAAAATATCGCAACGGAAATCCCAGAGGAAAACCTTGGAGCGCTCCTTTATAACCCTGGGGCAGGAAGAACTTTCAGGCTTTGTCTTAAAACCCAAACGCACAAAAGTAAAGATAGAAAATTTTAAAACCCTGCGTGGCAAAGACAACACACCGAAAGCAGAGACGAACAACCAGCTGGGGAAAACTATTTGCATCTCACATCGCAGACCTCATCTCTTTAAGGTACAAAAAAGCTCCCAGGTAAGATTTCTAAACACCCAGTAAAAAAATCATGGCGAAGGATATACGAGAAGACAATTCATAGAAAAAGAAACACAAATAGGATTTTAAAGCATGGTCAGCCTCATTCATAATAAAATACAAATCAAAATGCAATTCTGATATCACTTCTCATCTATCAGATGGGCAAGAATCCAAAGGTCTCATAAGACGCCTGTGGGCCAAGCCGTGTTAAAGAGACACCTCCTCCCTTCTTGCTGATGAGAGAAGCAGCCCACTCAGTTCCTACAGAGGCAATCTGGCAGTTTCTACCCAACGCACAAACGCACGTACCTTTCGACCCAGCAATTACACCTTTGAAACTTACGCAGATGAACCTATCTACACACGTGTATGTTAATAACTACAGCATTGTTGTAATTAATTGCAAAAAACTGGAGACAACCTGGGGCACTCGGGTGGCTCAGTGGGTTAAGCATCCGACTCTTGGTTTCAGCTCAGGTCATGATCTCGAGGTTCTAGGGATCGAGTCCTGGGTCCGGAGACAAGCCTGATGCTCAGCATCTGTAGGGGGCCCCGTGTCCCAGTGTGCTTGGGAGAGATGACACCTTGGCTTCTATACAGTGTCCTACTTTCACTCCCGAAAGTGTCCCGGTTTGGATGATAGATCATAAGGCCACCCCCTTGGGGACTAGATAATTTATGTTGCCCCAATACAGCAAAGTACCAGGCAGCAGATACAGAGCAAGGATGCTCCCTATGTAGCGACAGGGAGGTATCTCCAGGTATGCTGCTAAGGGAAAAGAAAAAGCAAGCCACAGAACCACGTACACAGCATGCCACTTTTCAGGGTGAAAGGGGGTGGGGATGGGGGCACCTGGGTGGCTCAGTTGGATAAGTGTCTGACTTCGGCTCAGGTCATGATCCCGCGGTTCGTGTGTTCGAGCCCTGTGTAGTGCTCTGTGCTGACAGCTCGGAGCCTGGAGCCTGCTTCGGGTTCTGTGTCTCCCTCTCTCTCCGCCCCTCCCCCACTTGCACTGTCTCTCTCTCTCTCAAAAATAAATGAACATTAAAAAAATTTTAAATTGTGAACAGGACCTAGGTGCTTGGTGCCAGGTCTGATCCAGATTTGCCCAAATCCCCTGGCTCTACCTGCCTGCCCTCTACTGGGAAAGAAGCTTCCATTGTCTGCAGACTGCACGAAGCAGGCGAGAACCCTCCATGGCCCGTGGACGGGGACGATGGGAGTGTCGTGGGTTCCCCACTGACTCACCCTGGGCGAAGCTGGAGTCCCGCGCTGGCTTCCAGTGTTGCCAGGTACAAACCGTTCCAGAGAGAGAGAGAGAGAAGCTTTCCAGAAACCTGTTGAAAGGGGCTCTGGGGAGACCAGTTACAAATTGCGACTTCCACATGCCTGTTGTTACGCAATTTGTGATTCACCCTTTGGACATGGTGCTCCCCCAGCTGGGCTCCCGTCCTCTGAGGGGTCAGGCACGTCTGTGGGTTCCCCAGGTCACGGCACATATCTCTAAGAGGAGAGGATGAACCTTCCTGACATTGTTAACTTTCCTCAAGGATCTTGATGGGGAAAGTCCCCATTTTTATATTAAACTATCACTGATATGTTATGAAGGGAATGTAGGATTCGAAACATTTTTTTAAGACTTCAAATAAAAATTTTAAGCCTTCGAAATAAAAGGCCTCGACAAGGCCCTGTGGTACACAGCTGCTCACTGTGTTCTGAGAGGTGACATTTGTGCGCTCGGGTCTACGGGAAAAGGTCTGAAACCCTGGCGTAAAGGATTTCAAGCCCCGACTAATTGAAAATATCCTGGCACCGTAAAGCATCCAATCTTGTCTATACAAATTCACCCAATCCCTTCATGAAGGAAGGAGTTTGCAGAAGATGGGTTTTTCCCTTCCCACGTGTTTAATTAGCTGCCGATGGCCGCCTCCCGGCTTCCGCCTGCCCCCGTGACCGCTTGTCTGTTTCACCCCCAACTCTGCCCTGCCGACCTGGTGGCCGCTTATGGGCCTCAGGTCCCCGTTTCCTGCTGAAGAGTGTGGTGCCAAGATACAGCGGCACATCAACGAGACAAGTCCCTGACATGGGACAGCTTGCAGTCCACGGGGGTGGGGGGCAGACATGAACCCCCAAATAACACCCATGGCCGGATAGTTGTCCATCTGACAGTGGCCCTGGAGGAAAAGTGAAGGCCGCGTTGAGAGATTATTTCAGGCGGACATGATTTAATTGGGGTTGGGAGGATTGAGGGAGGGCTTTGTTTTGTTTTAGAGAGAGAGAGAGAGAGAGCATGGAAACAGGGGAGAAGGGCAGAGGGAGGGAGAGAGAGAAAGACAATGAGTATTTTAAGCAGGTTCCACACACTCAGTGCAGAGCCCGGCTCGGGCTGCTCCTCAAGGATCAGGACCTGAGCCGAAATCAAGAGACAGACCCTCAACTGACTGAGCCACACAGGTGCCCGGTGGGAATGCTTCTTGAAGGCGATCTTATCTTATTAAGGTGACCCTAGAGTGAGCAGGAGGCAGGCGGGCGGAGGGCAGAGGCAGAGATCACTCCTCTGCTCGCCCATGGCATTGGGAGGTGAGCCTTCCCAAGCGTTGGCTGGACAAGTTGGGTCAAACAACCCAAACTGGCTCTGGCTGTGGCCTGGGACCGGCCGCTGGGCATTTAAAACAGGACGCCTCCGTGGATCTGCTGTGCTGCTGTGTCACGTTTTCCTTCCCGAGGAGGAAGAGGCAGGAAATCGACGCTGCGCTGAAATGCACGTGTTCATAGCTGCCATTACCTCTGTGCCAGCGTTAGCCGCCCAGAGAACACAGCAGAAAAGAATCTTCCAAAAGGGACCCTGACCAGATGCCAGTGGCGGACTAAGGCCCCATCTGGTTTGGTTCACTTGAGGTTTAAAATTTGTTTAGGTGGATGGGGCGCCCGGGTGGCTCAGTCGGTTGAGTGTCCGACTCTTGGTTTGGGCTCGGGTCCTGATCTCACGGCCAGGGAGTCTGAGCCTTCTCTCGGGCTCTGCACTGTCAGGGTGGAGCCTGCTTGGCTCGCTTTCTCCCTGTCTCTTTCTGCCCCTCCCCTGCTCCCTAGCTCTCTCTCTCTCTCAAAGTAAATAAATAAACTTAAAGCAGCTTAAAAAAAGTAATTTAAAAAAGCAAGTCCCCAAGTTGGAATTTCAAACAACAAATTCTGTAAGCATGTCAATACGGCCTATGTATCGCAGATGTACTTACGCTGCAAAAAATTCTCCATCGTTTACCTGAAATTCAAACTTAATAGGGTGTCTTGTATTTTATCCGGGGACTGACGCAGCCGACAGACCAGGCCGCCTCAGCCCTTTATTGGCAGAAGTTTTCTTGAAAAGCCTGGCAGCCCTCAGATGCCTAGGCCTCACTCCCCGCCTGCAAGGCTCAAACTCCCCACCTGAGGACAGGCTGGAGCTAAGATTTTTGAGGGGCCTGAAGTGGTGGGAAGAAAGGTAACCCAGGGGTGCCTGGGTGGCTCTGTTGGTTAAGCATCCACTTTGGTTCAGATCATGATCTCAAAGTCCATGAGTTCAAGCCCTGTGTCGGGCTCTGTCTCTCTGTCTCTGTCTCTCTCTCTCAAATAAATAAATATTAAAAAATGTAAGTAATAAATAAACGTTAAAAATTTTAAAAAATTTCAATGTTCATTTATTTTTGAGAGAGAGACAGAAAGTGAGCAGGGGAGGGGCAGAGAGAGAGGGAGACACAGAATTTGAAACAGGCTCCAGGCTCCCAGCTGTCAGCACGGAGCCCGATGTGGACTTGAACTCAAAATAATTGTTTTTTGAAATAATAATTGTTTTTTGAAATTTAAAAGAAAGGCAGCCCATAGAGGAGCCTAGGGGGGACGTCGTGGGGGGTGTGGTGATGACAGAGTTACACTAGGGCTAAGGATCACCGCTTGGCCTGTGTCACGGGGGTGCCGGGAGCCCCCTGCCCAGGAGTAGAGGATAAAGAGATGGTGGCAGTCGCTCATTCCACATCTGCACACACAGACCTCCCTCATCCTTTCCTGGACTTGGTGACAAGCAGTCTGTCACCAGCGCTCGGGCAGAAAGAATTCCGTGCAGGAGCTCTGGGACAGACAGACCCTGGACGGCCTCCAGAGCCCACCCACATCCCCAAGTGCTGCCTTCTTTCCAATTCCTGTGGAAAAGAGCAAAGTAATCCCCAAATAAGGGCATGCCCCTGTCACCACCGGCCTCTGGGGAAGGTCGTTCTGGAAATGGAGAGCCTGCTAATCTGAAGCCGGTGGGGGCAGGATGAGGCAGGCTGCCCCAGGGCCCAGCACGGGGCTGCTGGCCAGGACGGGCCCCTCCAGCCATCACCCAGCTAGGGGACCCCTTGTCAGGAGGAGCCATTTCCTGCCTGGTCCCTGACCCCCACTTACAAGGCATCTCGCTTCCACCGTCTGTGGTGTTTGGTTTGGCCCACTGGGGGGTGGGGTGCAGGGGCTGAGAGCCCTGGTGGCCTCAGGCAGACCTGGGTCAACATTCCTGCCCTGCTGACACCCCTCACCCTCCCACAGCCACCTCTGCAAGTGACCCCCAGGTCCTGGGTGGTTGTGAGGAAGGAGGGGACCGTCCTGTGCAGGTGCAGCCTGGGCCGGGGGGACTGGGCTGTTACACGCACCTGCTTCCAGGACGGCTGCTCCGAGGGAGCCCTGAGGACACATCCTTTGAGGATCTGGAGATGCCGCAAGGTATCGCTGTCCCCACCGGGAATGCCCTCGTGAGGAAAATTCGTGCAATGACTTTGGCATGTTGTGGTACCCACTCAGTGACCCCCGATATTCCGGGCTAGCGGAACTCTTAGTTTTGTTCAGGTGTGGGGTGCCCTGGGTCAGGGAGGGTGACTCCCCCATTCCTAGGAAGTCACAGAAGATTGCTCCCTTCCCTTGTGCCGGTGGCTGGTTGGGCAGGAGCCTGAGGGGTTGGAGGTGGGTTCTGGGAAATGCTTCCGACCTGTCCTTGAATGCGGATGTTCTGGACATAAATGTTGTGGCCTTTGTTCAGTGTGGCATCAAAAAAATATTTGCACAAACTGCCTCTTGGCCAAGATGCATCTGAGGTCTCGATGCAGGGACTAATTTCTAAACTTCACGGGACAGGAAAGATTTAGTTGCTTTTCAAGTCCTACATCACAGCAGGTGCACTAAATGGCATCACCCTGAAGACCCGTGCCCGCCTCCCCGCCCCAGGCTCCTCCTTCCCCACGGCAGGTGGCAGATGGTGGGGTATCAATGGAGAGAGCTGCAAGTATAGGCGTTGGTGCCAGACTGCTCGGGTTCAAACTCTTGCTTTGCCTTCTCCAGGGGAGTTGTCTCAGGCTAATTATTGACCCTTCTGTGCCTCAGTTTCCTCTTCAGCAAGACGGCCTTCTATTTACCTCAGTCAGTGGTGTCCCACGCCCTCCGAATCAGCACCTCGTTGGTGCTGGGCTCCCAGCTACAGTACTGCAAGGCCCTATCACCTGTGAACCTGGGATTGCATAGGAGAAGCCTGATTCACACCCCATGGAACATGCCGGAAAGCACGCAGCCATCCCACTCACCACTGCTTTGCAGGGAGAATGATCCAGTGTGCAAGAGGCTTGGCTCATTCTTAAGTGGGTCCCACAGGACGCCGGACCCCGATGATTGGTCAAGGGCAGGCACCTGCCATAAGGGAAGCTCACTACTGGCTGGTTAGGGACACGTAGAGGGATCTGGTGTGAAAACCAGCGCCCAAAGGGCAGGATGAGGAGGCCCAATGGGAGGCCAATCCAATTCTTCAGCTTGGCGATTCGAACTAGGAAACAGAGACAGATTTCACTGGTTGGTACTGGGAAGACACAAAAGATGACTGAGGTGTGGAGAGAAATGGCTCCCCAGCATGTTCGGACCCCAGTCCCTGGAGCCCGTGCATACATTACCTGACGTGGCAGAAAGCGCTGTGCAGATGGGGACCAAGGGTTAGGAACCCATGGTGCGAGAACAGCCTGATTAACCAGATTGGCCCAGTCTAATTGCATGGGTCCTTGCGTCAGAGCGCTCTCCCCAGCTGCAGGGTTCCAGGGGGGGCCCCGGCGCAGAGGAATGGTCAGAGAGGGGCTATGTTGCTGGCTTTGAAGATGAATGAAAGGGGCCACAATCTGAGGCACGTGGGGGACCTTGAGAAGCGGAAAAAGGCAAGGAAATGGATTCTCCTCAAAGCTGCCAGAAAGGAATGTACCCGTCGACATCTTGATTTTCACGCACTGGGACTCGTGTCGGACTCGAGTTTTTAATAACAAAAAGAGGTCGGAATTTTTTTTTTTAAGTTACCTTTGAAAAGCTCTGTAATAAGATACCATCTTGGGGACGCCTGGGAGGGTCAATCAGTTGAGCGTCTGACTCTTGATTTCGGCTCAGGTCATGGTCTCACGGTTGGTGAGATCGAGCCCCACGTCGGGCTCTGCGCTGACAGCTTGGAGCCTGCTTGGGATTCGGTCTCCTTCTTTCACTCTGCCCCTCCCCCACTCACTCTCTCCCTCAAAATAAATGAAGTTAAAAAAAAGAAGATACCCACTTGAACATCTACAAATTCTCTCTCAAAGGAGCCCAACACCGTCAAGTTTGCCTCCAGGGTTGGGAGGAGATCAGCTGACACAGTTGGCTTGCCATTAGGGGCCACAGTGTACCCCACACAAATACAGCTTAATGCACTGAAGTGGCATTGTGTCCTGAGACATTCGCACAATGAGCGGCAAAGACAGTAGAAGCGAACGCCACCTGTCCCATGCCTCATGCTTGCTCTGGGGCACGTGATCACCAGTTGGCATGGCAGGTGGCACGAGTCACGCTTATTTCTTTAAAGCCTTATTTTTCTTTTTTCTATTATTTTAAAAAATTTCAATGTTTATTTTTTTAATGTTTATATTTATCTCTTTTTTTAAAAAAATTTTTAATGTTTTTTTAAAAATTTATTCCTAGGAGAGAGAGAGACAGGGTGAGCAGGGGAGGGTCAGAGAGAGAGGGAGTCACAGACTGAAACAGGCTCCAGGCTCTGAGCTGGCAGTCAGCACAGAGCCCGACGCGGGGCTCGAACCCACGAACCGCGAGATCATGACCTAAGCGAAAGTCGGAGGCTTAACCGACTAAGCCACCCAGGCGCCCCTGTTTATATTTATTTCTGAGAGAGAGAGACAGCGTGAACATGGAAGAGTCAGAGAGAGAGGGAGACACAGAATCTGAAGCAGGCTCCAGGCTCTGAGCTGTCAGCACAGAGCCCAACATGGGGCTTGAACCCATGGACCCTGAGATCATGACCTGAGCCAAAGTTGGACACTCAACTGACTGAGCCACCCAAGTGTCCCATTGTTAATTTATTTTTGAGAGAGAGAGAGATAGAGAGAGACAGCATGAGTGGGGGAGGGGCGGAAAGCGGAGACAAAGAATCCGAAGCAGGTTCCAGGCTCTGAGCTGTCAGCATAGAGCTGGACGCAGGGTTCAAACTCACTTACTGTGAGATCATGACCTGAGCTGAAGTTAGATGCTTAACCAACCAAGTCACCCAGGCGCCGCTTATTTTTCTTTTTTTAATGTTTATTTATTTTTGAGAGAGAGAAAGAGAGAGCAAATGGGGGGAGGGGCAGAGAAAGAGGGAGACAGAGAATCTGAAGCAGGCTCCAGGCTGTCAGCACAGAGCTGGGCTTGAACCCACGAATTGTGAGATCATAACCTGAGCCAAGGTTGGGTGCGTAACAACTGAGCCACCCAGGTGCCCCATAACCTTATTTCCTCCCCCAAACATATGAGGTCGACTTTGTGGGAGTCAAATGTGACTTTGAAACGCCTCTTCGGGACCGAGTGTGGCTCATCTTCCTTGGCCATGAGCATCCCCATGTTGCCTACGTCTGTTCCTGGCAACTGGGAGAGCCCAGTGAGGTCCCCCCGGCCCGAGGACATCTGAGACTCTACCTTGGAGCTGCCCTTGACTTATCCTCTTAGGCAAGGTACCTCCTCTGGCTGGATGTGTCTTCTAGGACAAGGCTTCTCACAAGGTGTCCGTGCCTGGTGAGGTCACAAGCAGTGATTCCGAAAAGCTCAGGCTAACTTTTCCCATGTCCCATTTTCTGTTTTGCTTCGTGTATCTGATACGAGGATGTGGTGCAAGGAGGGGTATAAATAGTAACCCAGATGGACAAGTGGGGGGGGGGGGGATGGGGCTCTCCGGCCAATCCTCCAAGATGTCCAGGCCAGATCATTTTGCAGCCTATTTTTCACGATCTAGAAAAATCTCACTGAGGTTTCGGTAGGGCAGGTGGGTTAAAGTTAGACTGCATTCATTTAAAGCGTCAGGGAGGCTAGGTTCTGTTCGGAAAGGCAGGTCCTCTATTCACAAGAATGGACCTAATGCTAGCGAAGAAGGAAAACTGACGATCTTCCGACCCTCAAGTTTCAAGTTCCTCCCCAGGGTCCTCCCATTTGTCGTTCTGGGATTTTTTACCAAGTTGGAAAATGCTGGAAATGGCCGTTCGTGAGAACGGCCGTGGCACGGAAACCCAGCTAGGTGCCAAGGCGTCTATCCCCTCCTGTTCAAAAAGGAATTCCAGATTGAAGCGAAGAGTTCCTGGTAGCTGGATGTTTCCACCAATTAATCAAAACTGATTTATCCCAGGCGCCTGGGCGGCTGGGTCAGTTATGCGGCTGACTTCAGCTCAGGTCATGATCTTGAGCTCTGTTGGGTTTGAGCCTGGCACCGGGCTCTGTGCGGACAGCTCAGAGCCTGGGGCCTACTTCGGATTCTGTGTCTCCCTCTGTCTCTACCCCTCCCCTGCTTGCCCTCTGTCTCTCTCTCTCAAAAATAATACATATTAAAAAATTAAAAAAACAAACAAAAACTGACTTATCCTGCAACACTTACGCAGGAGGCTGAGACATCGGGAGCAAATACATGTGTGGCTGTGTCTTCAGGAGCTGAGTAAAGTGTGACAGGAATAGCAGAAGCATCTGGAACATAGAAGGGGGCCGGCTGTGCACCAGTGGGGCCCACAGCCTACAGTTCTGGGTCCTCCGTGGCCGCAGAAAACCAGGACCGAGTGTGTGACAACAGAGGCCCCATGGGCCTCCTGCCTGATACCCAGATTCAACGCATCCGGCTAGGTCGGTACACAGGCCAGGAACGCTGGGGCACGTGCGTCATTCACGGAGGGGTCCAGGCTCCCCAAACTTTGGGGGGGGATCGATTTGCAAGAGCTGAGATGCCGGCCATCCGTCCGATGCCTCTGTGTGCGTGCGCGCGCGCATGCAGACTGAGTGGCTGCGGGTGGCTGCAGGTAATCGCCTGGCGTGTCCCCCCATCGCCTGACAGCCCACGGAGGAGGCCGAGCTGTGGCTGCCGCCCTGGCTCGCGTTAAGCCCTCAGCAGAGATGGTGCGTTCTGACATGGTGGGGGAGCCCCGCAGCAGACAAAGGGCAGTGATGGTGGAACTTTCCTGGGAGGAGGAGGAGGGAGAAGTGAAGATACTGGAGCGCGGCCGCCTCCCTTTTCCTCTCCTGTGGGCGGGGCTGGTGCCCCAAGACACCAGGGAACGGTGGCCTCGGATGAGGCTTGGCGCGCAGGGTGCACCAGGCACTGAACACACGGGTGACCCGGGTCTGCTGGAGTTCCGACGGCTCTGCCGGCTCAACCTTGGCATAGCTGTCGCCTGTGGTCCCCGGGACCCACGTGCTGAGTGGGGGCGGCCCGCACGGGCGCCTGTGCTGTGCTCATCTGCATGGCCCTGGAGCACCTTGTTGGCCTTCGGGGGTGACTTTCATGGGACACTGTGCTTGCAGCCCTCTTGCTGCGAATGGGAGAGGGTGGAAGAGCCGTCAGGGCCCCAGTCCTTTCTGGTAACTTCCAGTAACGCCTGCAAGACCAGCTCAGCTGTGGGGGCGGGGGGGTGGGGAGGGACGACCACAGCCCTCCACGGAATAGGGACCTGAAGCTGCTAGTCTGAATGAAGGGCTTGGCATTCTGACAGAATGCCAACCATCAGTGTCCCCGAGAAAAAGTCACTGTCCGACAGAAACAAAATATATTTATTAGAAATATTACACAGTCGTACATCATACACTTCCATGTTAATAGTTACATACGTCTATGTTGGCACGTCATATCCTGACAGTGCTGGGTGTGCTCTTTCTAGAAATGAGGCCACAGATGTATCCACTGTATTCAACTAATGTAGTTAAAATTAGTGATCGGCTGAGGACACCGTAGACTTTGGCCGCAGCCTAGTGTGGGCCAGAGAATTGACACACCCAGCGCGCTCGGGCAAAGGAGAGATTTAAAAATACTTTTTAAAAAAGTTAGCTATGTCCTGTTCTTTACTGCGTGTCACCGTGGTTCACCTCAAAGCCGCACTCGAGCTTTGGGCCACGAGGAGCCACGGCTGGATTTGGCAAATAGGTTTGTGTACAAGGGCCGAGTCCTCTCCTTCCAGGGGCTTCCGCGGGCCGAGGTGCCTGCCCTCCTGCGAGAGATTCAGGGAAACGGGCCGGTTTCCGCAGATGAGTGAATATTGGTCACTGCCAGATGGCTCACTGCTTTGGGAAACTCACAACCAAAACTATGACACAACGGCTGAATGAGGAACGAAAACCAAAGGCTAACATCATTTCTGAAGTGAGAAGTAACAGAATGGGAAGGGCTCCCTCAGAATGCTCACCCTGGTGGGGGCACCACCATCAGGCCACCAGAGTTCACATCTGCGAAAGATGTCACAGTGAACAAAGCCATTGACTTGGCTTTAAGTCTTTAAAGAATTCCCTCACTCTTCTGGGGCTTGCATTCTGCTGCTGTCTTTTATGTAAGGATAGTAGATTTAAAAAAGAAGGGGGGGGGATCTGCGAGACAGCCAGATAACTTTAAATGACTACCGGCTGAAGGGAGATGAGAAGCCGTGTGGCTTCTGCAGCATCTGAAAGCCTCAGGGCAGGAAACTGGAAATGGCATGATTTGCTGACACGACCTTGTTTTCTTAGCCGATTAGTCTTCCACATTCACCTTGTGCTCTTAGCTCTCCAAATAAAAATGGATCTAAAGTCCCCATCCTGTGGCCCAGCACTGGGGCTGGGGCACCTTACCCCGGTTCGAGGCTCTGCACCAGCTGGAGGGCTCCGTCCCTCTCCAAGGACCCTGCGGGGCCAGATCTGCCCCAACAACCACCATGCTCCCCTTCTGGAAGCGTACCAACTGGCAAAGAAAATGGTCGTCAAGGAGCTTCATTGAGTTATGAAAATAAATGGCACCTGCCTTTCTTTCATAGGACATTTCTTTCCTCCTTTTTCAGCTAAAGGGAGCAGGCTCCAGTGTAGGGGAAGAAGAAATGACATAAACACTGCATAGACACTGCTTCGCCCAGGGCTGAATCATCTGACTCATTTACTGTCATCACTAAAAAACAGTTGGACACCCCCTCCAGGTATCATCGGCCTCTCCCGCACAAACCCCCCACGTAATCCCAGATTAAACACAACAACCGAGAGCTCAAGCCGATAGCCGGAACACTAACCTTTCCCCGCTGCAAGGGTGAGCAAGGCAGAGATTCGGAGACCATGGAAATGCTTGTTATGCCAACAAAAGACAGATGCGTGGAGCGACACCGGGGATCACTTCCATTTGGATGTGCTCATCGGGAAGGAGTAAAGTAAATTTGCTCAGACTATGCCTCCATTTGAAAACTCTCGGGGTCGGCCTCCCCAAACTGCTCTAGAGCGCACCTCCATCACTGCCCTGCCCCGAGGAGCAAGAGGAAAGGCCTTCCCTCCTCTCCGTGGTTGTCAGGGGAACTCTGGAAACATGTAGAAGACATCCCTGGTTCGACGGATGGGGCCGGCCAGGAGGGTGCGTCTTGAACAAGCTCCCGGGGGATCCTGATCTAGGGGCGCGGAGGCGAACGGTAAGCAGGTGGAGGCCGCAGTTGAGATATACTGGAGACTGACCAGCGCTGTAACTCCCAGCGACTCGAGCACGTGGTGGTGGTGGTGGTGGGGGACTGAGGTCACCTGACTACCAGCGTGGGCAACACCTCCAGGAGCTACGTCCATAATGCGCACTGACTTGCCCCCCTGGGCACCGAGGGGCTGCGGGTAGGTCCCCTCTGCACCTGCCTGCACCCATCTGGGGAGAGCTCTCGCTGCAGCCACCAGGGGTGGCAGCGGGTTGGCGGCCAGTTCATTTCCAAACGGAACCACCCCTGCCTGCAGCTCAGAGCTCACTTTTGCCACGCGGCTGTCAGGGGCCCCAGGAGACACTGGAGGCAGAGTCTAGAGCCGGATACTGCGTACACCTGCCGTCCGCCCGGTGCCCCAAGAAACACACCCCTCTTCAGCCTGTTGGTGCAAACACGCGGAGCCCTGGGTGGGCGCCGGCCGCTTTGCACGCAGGGGGCTTCCCGTCAGGCTGGCACACGTGTGCGGGCGTGACCGCGCGGGGCGGGTACAGTAGGCGGGCAGGTGCCAAAAGGCCCCTTCCCGCGCGCGGGGCGGCGGCTGAGCCCGGGGCTTCGCAGCGTGACCGCGTCCCCGCACACAGACGCGCTGTCCGCAGGCCGCCCCCCGGGGCCACCGCAGCAGAGCGCCCCGGGGCTGCTCTGTACGCTCGCGTGGCCTGTCTTCCACTCGAAGGCTCCAGTAGGTGACAGCGAGTCTAAATGCGCCATCCAGGTCTAGGTGTTACAACTGTTACCTAGAACACAAGCGCCAGGTCCCCCAGGAGGCAGGGCTCCAGCGTTTCTCCAGGCTGCTCGAGAGCACGTGTTTGTCTTTTTGGGTTTTGCTGGGTGTTTGTTTTTTGGAGGGGGTGGGTGGTGGCCAAGGGCAAAGTTTTTTCCAAAGGCAAAGGGTAGGAGTTTTAGTGAAGAGAAGGCCTGTGTGGAAGTGCTGTTGTGTGGCGGGCTCCGCGGCCCACGGGCGAGGTCGCGTCGGCGCGTGTGACGGGGGATGTCGTCCCGGGTTCTCGTGGAGGGCGCCTGGGTTACAAGCCGGTGTGCACTGGCACCCAGCTCCGTTTCTTACGTGTGTGCGGGCCCCCTGGGCTGAGCGTTGAGGGTGATGGGCGCAGCGGGGCCTGGGCAGAGTGACCGGGCGGCGGGTGGCTGCTCTGGGGACCCTCTGGGGACCCTCACGGGTTTACGTCTCGAAGTACTTGTAGATCTGGGCCACGTACTGCATCACGCTCTGCCAGTCGGGCCGGTCGGTGTAGAGCATCTCACTGAGCTCCTGCGGGTAGAAAGGAAGAGGTCACGCGGGGGCACCACAGACCACCTTCCGCAAAGGGGCTCAGACCCAGGGCCCGTGGGTGCTGCCTAGAACAGCCCCCCTCACCCCACGCATGGACAGAAGGTGTAGGCAGGTTAAAAGAAAAGCATTTTATTCCTAACCAGGAGATACTGTCCCTTTAAAAAAAAAAAACAACAAACATTAGACAGGACTTCCTGCCCCTTTTCATCTTAATAACATGACAACATTAAAAACAAAAAAACCCAAAAAACCCCCAGCTTTGCAGGGGCGCCTGGGTTGGCTCAGTCAGTTTAGCGTCTGACTCGCTGCTCAGGTCATGATCTTACAGTTTCATGAGATGGAGCCCCGTGCTGTGCTGACCGCGCAGAGCCTGCTTGGGATTCTCTCTCTCCCTGTCTCTTTCTCTGCCCCTCCCCTGCTCACTCTTTCTCAAAATAAATAAACTTAAATTTTTTTTAAAAAAAGATTTGCAAAGAGAAAGTCACCCAGAATACCATTATCATAAAACGATTTCCACCTTCCTAAGCCTTATGTGTATGTACTCCTATGTTCTCCATGCGTCCATAGAGTGGACAGACTACTGTGTGTTCTGTGCTTTTTTACTTAACACTTGCCATGCACAGTCTCACAGGCTGCTGTGCCGTGAGGCTGGCTGTCACGGGAGGGATCCCCCAATCCACGAGGCATCGAATGCTCCACGTGGAATGTGTTCACTTCTTCAGTTACAGATTCTGTGGCAAGCATCTCTGTGGTCGGAACAGAATTCGTGGCTTGAGATGAATTCCCATGGATGGGATGACCACTAAAGTCTTGAACCAGTTGAGAATGCAACCTGTGTCTTATCAGAATCAGGCTGTCAGACCACTTAATGCTTTTGTCGTTGTTGCTTTTGTTTGTCCCTTTGTGTAATGGGCAGTCACCAAGCAGAGGAGGCCACAAAGTGTCAGGCAGGAGGGCTGGGTCAAATGTTCCCGAAAAGCATGTCACTAAAGGTATGAAAGCATTCATTCTGGGATTGAATTTGGATTCTCTTGTGGTCACGATGCTGTAGTCAAGGACACCGATGGAAAGCCAGGGACATAGATGCCGTGGAAAATCAAGGTTGGACTTATTTAGCACATCTGTTCTTGGGCAGTGACAGAACTGAGGTGTGTCACCAGCCATTTATTTTCTGCTTCCACAACACCTAAGTACCTTTGACAGTTCTACTTCCTGGTTATGCTACGAAGCCTCTCTCTGGTCATGGGAAAGGAGTGAAAAGGCAGCGAGTGGAACATTCCAGACAGATCCAATGAGAAAGAGAGACAAAATTTTGACAGACTACAAGGATTAAAAGGCTCCTTCTACATAAAATACTGTTGGGGGCGGGGGGGACTGTGCACAAGACTGGTGCATGAACAGCTAAGCTTCTCACAACAACACAGTTGTTAATACAGCAATAGTGAAAATAAGTGATCAAGAATTGAATGTGACTTGGACGCCTGGGTGGCTCAGTCCTTTAGGTGTTTGACTGGGTTTCGGCTCAAGTCATGATCTCGCAGTTCGTGAGATCAAGCTAGCCCTGTTTTGGGCTCTACACTCACAGTGCAGAGCCTGCTTGGGATTCTCTCTCTCTCTCTCTCTCTCTCTGTTCCTCCCTCACTCGTGTTCTCTCTCTTTCAAACTAAATAATCTCTAAAAAAAAAGAATTAAGTGTGACATTTAGGAGGCAGGGGAGGAGTTCTGACAAAGGAAGTCACACCTACAAACCAAGAGAAATGGCAAACCTCCCTCCCTGTGACGGCGACAAAGTGTCTTCAGTCTCAGGGCACGGGAGCCAGACCAACATGCACAGCTTTACTCAGACTGTCTCACAGGCCTGAACCTGACAATAATAACATTAAAAATATTTTGGTACATTGTCAACAGTGCATCTGAAGACATCTGGAGAAATAATTTAGCACGTTTCAGAAGAAGGGAGTGTTCTGCCTGAACAGAAATCTAAGGAAGCCTGACATGCCTTTGAATCAGTAGCTGAAAACCTTTCAAAATCGAAAACACCAGGCTCAGATGACCTCATTGGCCAATTGTGCCAAATACTTAAGGAAGAAATAATGCCAATTCTATGCATTCCCTTCCAGGAAACAGAAGAGGAGGGAACACTTTCTCACTCATTCTGTGAAGCCAGTATTGCACTAATACCAAACTAGACAAAGACTTTAACAAGAAAGCTATCAATTTCCCACATGAACACAGACACAAATGTCCTGAACAAACATTAGCAAACTAACTCATGATCAAGTGGGGTTCATATCAGGAATGCAAGGGAGGTTAAACACCCATAAATCAACATTGTTATTATTGCCAGACTTCAAAAGGAAAATCATATGATCACATCAGATTCAGAAAAAGCATTTACATATAAATCTTGAGATATTTGTGGGTTTGGTTCAAGAAAGCAAACACAGCATAAACAAGTCAAATGAATTTTTTGAGTTTCCAGTGCAGATAAGTTATATTTATACCACTGTAGTCTATTATGTGTGCAGTAACAGATGCCTAAAAAAAACACTGTACGCTTGACCCTTGCACAAGTTTGAACTGTGTGGATCCACTTATTTGTGGATTTGGGGGGGATAAATACAGCATAGTACTATAAACTTTTTCTTCCTTATGGTTTTCCTGATAACATTTTTTCTTCTACTCCACTTTATGAATAGAGTATGTAACACATAAAATATGCAACATATCTATTTTTGTTTTGTTTTCAAAATATTTGTTAATCACCTGCTTACTTTTATCAGTAAGGCTTCTGGCCAACAGTAGGATGTTGGTAGTGTTTCAAAAGTTTGATAACAGAGATTTTTGACACATGGGGGGTTGGTGCCCCTAACTTCTGTGCTACTCAAAGGTCAACTGTACATACCTCAATTAACAAAATATTTTTACTGCTTAAAAAATGCCAGCTATCACCTATGCTTTCAGCAAGGCATAAATCACCAATCACAGATGACCATCTGAAATAGAATAATAATGAAAAGGCTTGAAATGTTTTGAGAATTACCAAAATGTGACACAGAGACAGGAAGTGAGCAAATGCTGTCGCAAGAATGATGTCAACAGACTTGCCTGACGGCCGGTTGCCACAAACCTCCAATCTGTAAAACGAATGCAGTCTCTGCGAAGCTCAATAAAGTGAAGCACAAATGAGGTATGTCTGTATACAAAATTCAACAAGTATTCACGATAAGAGCACCCCCTCAAAAACCCTAGAAAAGTAGGAGTGTATGTCTTTTACCTAATAAAAGATACAGCGAAAACCCAAAAGCTGACATCATACTAAACGGTGAGAAACTGAACACTTTCCCACTAAGATCAGGAGAAAAGAACAAGGCAAAGAAGCCTTCTCTCACCTTTCCTATGTGACATCGTACCAGAAGTTCTAGCTAATGCAGTAAGGCAAGAAAAAGAAACAAAAGGCATACAGATTGGAAAGGCAGGACTAAACTTGTCTTAATATTTGCAGATGACATGATAGTTATGTAGAAAACTCCAAAGAGTCTACCAAAAACCTCACTGGAACTAAAGTACAAGGTTAGCAAGATCTCAGTCAATAGCTTTCCTATGAAGTGCCAGCAACGGACAACTGAAATGTGAAGCAAAACGAAACCATTTAAATGGCACTAAAATTTTTGAAAGGATTTATATGCAGAAAACGTGTTTATAAAACACTATATGCAAAAAACTACAAAACATTTATGAGAGAAATCAGGAAGCTCTAAATAAATGGAGAGTATTCTATGTTTATGGATCGGAAGACTATCCAATCAAAATTCTGGCAGGTTCTTTTCTGGGGGTAGATATTGACAGACTGATTCTAAAATCTGTAAAGCAAAGGAACAAGGACAACCAACGAAATTCTAAAAAGAAGAATAAAGTTGGAAGACTTGACTTCACAATTTATAAAGCTGTATTAAGACTTTTTTTGCATGTAAGCTAATTTGACAGTAAGTTATATTTAAAACAATTAAAAAATTTTTAATGTTTATGTTTGACAGAGAGAGAGAAAGAGAGAGAGAGAGATAAACAGAGTGCAGATGGGAGAGGTGCAGAGAGACAGGGAGACACAGAATCTGAAGCAGGTTCCAAGCTCCAAGCTGTCAGCACAGAGCCTGACGCGGGGCTCGAACTCATGAACCGTGAGATTATAACTTGAGCCGATGTCAGAAGCTTAACCGACTGAGCCACCCAGGTGCCCTTATAAAGCTGTATTAATCAGGAGACTGTGGTACTGGCCAAGTGACAAGACACTTAGATCATGTTATATGTATTTTGCCACAATAAAAATAATTGAAAAGACATGGCTTCCTGCCCTTGGGAGCTCATGGTTTTTGGGGGATGGAAAGAAGTCGTATAATCAGATACATTACAACATAACACAGCACGTGCTGCATAGTACTATGGGTAAATGGTGCTCTAGGAGCCCAAACGGTGGGCACACTGTCCTGGATGGGGGGTCACGGAGCAGGTTAAGACGTGGGCTCTGGAGGCGGCCTGCCTGCTTTGACGCTTGCCTTTGCTATTCACTAACTTGTGATCTTTTATGGAAGAGCACCTGCTTCAGTGTCCCTGCAGTAAGGAGCATCTGTCTTGCTCCTGAGGACTTCTGAGAGGGTTCAAAGAGTCAACACGTGGAAAATGGGTGGCATATGATAAACGTGAAAAAATAATTCTTCGGGACGCCTGGGTGGCTTAGTCGGTTAAGCGTCCGACTTTCGCTTAGGTTATGATCTCGCGGTTGGTGGGTTCGAGCCCCGCGTCGGGCTCTGTGCTGACTGCCAGCTCAGAGCCTGGAGCCTGTTTCAGTCTGTGACTCCCTCTCTCTCTGACCCTCCCCTGCTCACGCTGTCTCTCTCTCTCCTAGAAATAAATAAAAAAAAAAAAAAGAAAAGAAAAAATAATTCTTCATGCTATTAAACTCAAATGAACCCTGAATATCCTTTATACAGTTTATACCACGGAGCAGGCTCAGTTATGCCAACAGAATCATTCAGATACCCTCACCAAGTCCTCACCAAGTTGTAGCGACCTCCCTCCCAGCCTCTGTGTGCAGTGACTGTCCAGGTGGCTCACACGGTGAGCAACACCCTCACAGACTGTGTGACTCAGCCTGAGAGTCTCCCCCTCACCAGGATACAAAACATCGGCCCTCGGAGGAGACACATTCTGGCTGTCTTTCCGGTAATGGCGATGATGGCCCATGTCCTCTCTTATCTATTCCTCTGTGAGGAGTGGCTCACCCTTGTGATGTGGTGGGTTACACTTCTATCTTACACTGTGGCTGAGAAAGAATGCACTTTTTCCCTCCGATTAATCTTACAATAGACCTTTATCAAAGACTGCTGCCGATTCTGACTGCCTCTACTTTACAAGTGTCATGCGTAATTAAGTATTATTTTTCCATCCACATCAAGATACCGAAGGGCAAATTTAATCATGTAGGAAGTTTCTGTTTTGTTGACAGGCACAAACTAGTTAAATTGCTCGCAAGCATCTCCAAATGCTTCTGAGATTAATTATTATGCTTGCATCTCCTCACAGACATCTGTACAAAGGCAGCTGTTGGCTCTGACCATTAGTTTGACAAGATAGCCTCATTCACTTCCTGGCTTTCACGAAGTTCTGTAGTAGGTCAGATAAAAAATAGGGGGAAAAGGTTAAATTAAAAAAGAAGCAAATATTAACAGGGACACGACAGAGAAAAACATTCTGTGTGTAATATCAACTTCTAACAAGTTCACATTTTTTTGAGTCTTCACATTAATTATCCCTTGTTACTTGTTAGCTGTTTAGAGTTTTCGGAAGATAAATCAGATTCCTGTGACTCCATCTTGGACACACATGTACGTCCCCTCCTTTCTAAATTCTCTGGCCTTCGGTTTATATGATAGGGACATCTGTTCCTTGCAGACAGTTTTTTAGAATTTGGGGCTGGCTAGGATTTTGTGTGTGTGTGTGACTACATTTTAAACAATGAATTCAATTTCTTTAATGGCTAAAGTTCTACTTTCTGAGTAAGTTTTGGAGAAATATTTACATTTAGTATCTGGAGAAATATGTTTACATTTCTTTGGAAAATTGTCCATTCTGATTTCAACACACTGACATAACCTTGTTCACAGTACTGAAATTTCTGTGTTTTTCATTTCTCAAAACTCCTTTCTTTTTTTTTTTTAATTTTTTAATGTTTTATTTATTTCTAGGAGAGAGAGAGAGACAGCATGAGCAGGGGAGGGTAGAGAGAGAGGGAGTCACAGACTGAAACAGGCTCCAGGCTCCGAGCTGGCAGTCAGCACAGAGCCCGACGCGGGGCTTGAACCCACGAACTGTGAGATCATGACCTAAGTGAAAGTCGGACGCTTAACCGACTAAGCCACCCAGGCGCCCCTCAAAACTCCTTTCATACTCTGGTGGTTACAGAACTGTGTCTCACTGTTATTTCCACTTGGATTTTCCCCATCACTGATGAGAGTGACCATGTTTTTAAATGTTTATTAGACATGCATGAGTTGCCTTTTCTAGCCTTTGATAATTTTCTACTAAGGTGTCTTTTTATTATTGGTTAGTAGAAATTATTTATAGATTTCCTGTCCTCATTTTACTTTTTATGCAGTTCCTTCCGTTATGATGTGTCTAGAGAGGTATTTAGTATTATTCATCTTGTGAGAGATTCATTGAGAATCTGTGGTCTTTCATCATTCTGGAAAAATTTCAGGCACCATTTCTTCAAATATTTTCTCTCCCACTCTTTCTTTCCTCTTCTGGAATTCCCACTGACCATGGGACTTGGAAATTGTCTGATTTTATCTTCCATTCTCGTAAGGTCAGTGACAGACACTATCAGTTGGCTACTCTGATAGTCGTTCCCAACCTCTCTCTCCCTTGTAGGTTTCCAGCTAATGGAGAACATGCACTATTTACTTTCTCAAATTCCCTTACAGCTGGGGTGCCCACGTAACAGAGCACTGCCAGCGAGCTGGAGGGGCTCTGGGAAGCCTTTTGATTTCCTTGTCAAAGGGGGAAGATGTGAGGCACTTGCTCTAATCCATCTCACTCTCCTTCCTGCCCTACAGGGGAGTCTAGAGTCTAGAGCTCAGCAGCCATGTTCAGCCACAGAGGACTTGGGGACAATGAGACAACAGATTAAAGATGGTAGAGTGTAGACAAAACAGACTCTGAGGTCCTTGACTGTAACACTGAGTAGTGAACCAATCCTGAAACTGCTTCTGGACTTCTCAGTAAAAAATAAAATTAACATCTTTATGGTTTAAGCAACTGTTAGTTGGGTTTTCCATTTCTTGAATTTGAATACATACTAACTAATAAATCCTATTATATTTTCCATTTTTTATTAAAAATTTTTTAACATCATTTATTTTTGAGAGAGAGAGAGAGACAAATCATGAGCGGGGGGTGGGGGTGGGGGGTGGGCAGAGAAAGAGGGAAACACAGAGTCTGAAGCAGGCTCCAGGCTCTGAGCTGTCAGCACAGAGCCTGACACAGGGCTTAAAATTCGAACCCACGAATTTTAAGATCATGACCTAAGCTGAAGTCAGACACTCAACCGACTGAGCCCCCCAGGTACTTCAGTATTTTCCATTTTTTAAATCTCTGGTTTATGTTCTGGATAACCTCCTTAGTTCTATTTTCCAGTCCCGTAGTTCTCTCTTCTGGTTTATCTAATCAGTTTTTCAACCTGACTGGGTTTTTTTTTAATTCCTAATTTTTACTTCTACAAGTTTCATTTGAATCTTTTCCCAAATCTTTTTTTTTAACAGTACTATGCTTCTTCCTTATGATTTAAAAAAAAAATTATTTGAGAGAGAAAGACGAGCAGAGGAGAAGGAGAGAGAGAGCATTCTCAGCACGGAGAGCATGCAATCTCAGGAACCATGAGATCACGACCTGAGCCGAAATGAAGAGTTGGATGCTTAACCAACTGAGCCACCCAGGCGCCCCCCTCTTTCATCTCTTTAATATGCATAAACAGTCTTCCATCATTTCTTTCTTATTGTTTTATTATCCCAAGTTCTGGTAGATCATCTTCTTGTTTGCTGTGTCTACTGACTAGCTCAGTGAGTTCATTTTCTTGAGTGCTTTGTAATTTCGGATTGTGAGCGTATTCTCAGTGGTCGTTATACTAGGCCAGGAGCTTCCTGCCTCACACAGAATAAACTGTAGGGGAGTCCTGCAGCACAGACATTATACACTTGGACTGCAAACCTTACTTGGCCCAGTTTTCTTTTCTTATAGATTTTCCTTTTTAAAAAAGAAAAGAAAGGAAAAAACCTCAAGTGGAGACAAGCCTCCTTATAACCTCTCTAGACTGGCAGGCAGAGTTTTTTATTTTCCCTTTCACTGAGAAGCTCATTCCTTTGTGAGCCTCAGTTTTGTGCATGGGTCTCAGTACTGATGTCCTGTTTATGGGAACTCAGAGCCTGGTTTCTTGTTCCTGTGTCCGCATTTAAATAACACCTATACGCATTCGGCACCCATTTCCTGTGAGCCCTCCCCAACACCCCCGAGCCTACAGCTGATGTTGTCACAGTCTCGCTCACGCCTCATGGTTCTGGTTTTCACTTCCCTTTGAATTTATGACATCTGGTGATTTCTTTTTTTTAGACCTCAACTACGGCTTGATATTTTTAAAATTACATTTTATCAGAGTTCGAGAGGGATTTAATGCTAATTCAGGGGGCGCCTGGGTGGCTCAGTCAGTTAAGCATCCAACTTCGGCTCAGGTCATGATCCCACGGTTCGTGGGTTCAAGCCCTGCATCGGGCTCTGTGCTGACAGCTTGGAGCCTGGAGCCTGCTTCAGATTCTGTGTCTCCCTCTCTCTCTGACTCTACACTGCTCACGCTGTCTCTCTTTCTCTCTCTCAGAAATAAATAAAACATTAAAAAAATTTTTTTAAATGCTAATTCAGTACACTGTGCTTCCAGAAATGACATTTATCCACAATGAATTCTTTGAAAACACTCTAAATCATATGTGGTCAGACCAACTGGATATTTTCATGTTAGGGATCATGGGCAACAATCTTCAGCAAATGGATTTTAATGTCCTGTAAGGGACTGTGTAGTAGACAGCATAAGGTTCTTTCTTTTACAGGTAGAATAAAATACCACCAGGATACAAAATCGGCATACTTACCAGGCTGGGTTTGATGCCTACACTTTCAGCGGCTTCAAATGCCAACAAGAGATTCCTTTTCTAGGTTAAAAAGACAAGAGACTAGAATTATCAACTCAAAATAGCTAGCCGTTAAAAATAAAAATAAATAGCTTTTGTTAGAAAAGAGCACTAAATGACGCTCCCATCTAGATTATCTACTATTATAAAACAGTTGGAATTTTATGCCAAATATTCAGACAATAGTTTTGGTATAAGAAAAAAAAGGCTGACAGGTTGTAATTGGTGCTAAAAATGACATTATTGATTGTTTCTATCAAAGGTTACATTCACGTTCGTTCAGTTATTTTTTACTTTGTCACGATTCATGACATACATATTCTCTGGTGCATCAACAGTTGTTTAATTAGGATGCTATGTCATTCCCGCCCGGAATTCTGAAGGCACTGTTCCGCAAATTGTAGCTTCTTTTTGAGACATTTTCTGGCTGTTCTCTGATGTTTCCTCACCTGGATGAACTTAGAGTCACATTAGCATGCCTCCTCCCCCCCATAAATCACTGGAGAATCATTAGGATTATAGTAAAATGTAATGGTGTTAAATATAATCGAGAGAGTAACATTTCTGTAAGTATTCATGTTTTATGTTCCCCAGTAGAATTTTGTGATTGCATTTAGATTTTTAAAAAATTTTATATTTGTGGGGCACCTGGGTGGCTCAGTCGGTAAAGCGTCTGACTTCGGCTCGGGTCATGATCTCACGGTTCGTGGGTTCGAGCCCCATGTCAGGCTCTGTGCTGACAGCTGGCTCGGAGCCTGGAGACTGTTTCGGATTCTGTGTCTCCATCTCTCTTTGACCGCCCCCTGCTCATGCTGTCTCTCTCTCTCTCTCAGAAATAAATTACCAAAAAAAAAAAAAAACAAAAAAACCCCACATTTAAAAAATTTTATATTTGTTTCCTTTTTTTGAGACTTATTTTTTTGGAGAGAGCACATGTGTGCATGAGAGGGAGAGATTTTTTTCTTAAGTTTATCTATTTATATCAAGAGAGAGAGAGAGAGAGAGCTAGTGAGCATGAGTTGAGGAGGAGCAAAGAGAGAGCAGGAGAGAGAATCCCAAGCAGGTTCCTAGCTGTCAGCTTGGGGGCCTAGCATAGGACTTGATCTCACGAACCATGATATCATGACCTGAGCTGAAATCAAGAAGCAGACGCTTAATGGACTGAGATGCTCAGGCGCCCCACATTTGGATTTTCTACATATTTTTATCTGTTTTTCCATTTCCTCATGGCCTCTGCCCTCTGTCCTGGGGTGCACAGCTGCTTCCTGAAGATGGAGGGCTCCGCCCTGACGCTGAAGCAGACTCTCTGCTCGAGGTACCAGGTCACGGAGAACCATTCGGACGAGGCTATTCACATCCTCTCCCAGCCTGTGGTCAAGGCCTGGGAAAGCTGTTGATGTGCGGTCAGCTTGCCCAAGCCGCCAGCCCTCTTCCTCCACAGTAAGGGAAATTAATAGGCAGGGGCTAGAACTCTTACACTTGATTCCGTAACATTATTCTCTGTTCTGCTGAGGAGGGCTGAAAGCCGGTTCCTGGCTTCCTTTAACTGAGCCCAAACTTGGGGCAGCCATTTCCTATTTTGTGCTAACCTTGATCCTTATTTTAAGGTCTTTTTGGTTAGTTTTGAGGAGAAGGGGATTTGTAAGCCCTGTTCACTACCAGTTTTCCAGAAGTCATGGCTTTTGATATATGATGCCAAATTGTTTTCTAGAAAATGACACGGGGGGGGAGGCTGGCTGGCTGGCTTAGTTGGTAGATCATGTGATTCTTCATCTCAGGGTTGTGACTTCCAGCCCCACACTGGGCGTGGGGCCTAGGACATGACATGACATAATAAAACAAAATGCTCCACCAGTTTTCAGTTCCAGTGACAGTGTGTAAGTGTCCACTTACATAGACTATTATGACCAAGCTGCATAGATTATTATGACCAAGCACCGTTCTCTAATTCTCTTTCATCACAACACTGTTACTGTGAGACGGCCACGTAGGGGGAGAAGCAGAGAGTGTGCCCAGGGCAGAAGCCAGGAAGGGCCTCCCTGGGCCTAGCTCTGCCCACACAGGCCAGAGACCGTCCAGACCCAGGACAGTAAGCCCCAGGTAGAGATCTCCGTCACTGGCCCCACTGACAGGGCGTCTCACGTGAAATGGACTGCAGAAAGCACCCCAAGTCCAAAATTTCTCCTCTCACGTTACTGTTTTGTTTCAGACACTGGCATGAAAACGCTCCCTTCTGTCACCTGAGTCTGCGTCGCCTACGCGGAAGTGTCACAGGCTGACACTCTGAAAAGAATGTGTCACTCGTAGCTCTTTAATGTCTCAGAAGACAGCCTTGTCAGAAATTCCCTATTTAACACTGACGTCAGACGTCCATGGTGTCATCACTTCCATCTAGAAGGGGGTGGGGACAGATTCACGCCGTCTGGACTTCCTGGGCTCTCATTAACCCCACAGTCCCGCAGGCTTCCACAATGTGACCTGGGTGCCCCCTGACTGCAGGATCCTAGATAAAGGGGGAGAAATTTGACCCTATGTGGAGAAAATCCCCATCCCTGTGCCACAAGGAAGATAGGAAGTGAGTAAACTGTGGCGTCTGGCTGTTTCCAAATCTGCAGCAGGTCACCGGACAGCTGGCCGTGGCCACGTGGGCATCACGGACACTCGGAGCGAGACGATATGGTTCCATAAGGAAGCAATGCTCACCAATTAAGTGTGAAGGCAAATGCTTCTAGGGTCCTCCTTCTCCAACAGCTGTGTAGCGACTTAGGACAAAGAGCCCAGATATGTTTTGCATGACAGCAGACAGCCAGTCCGCATTTTCGGGAGGATTCCCGTTTTAGGTGGTGAGTTCCTAAGTGCTCAGACTCCTATTTACTGTAGCTTTAGTGAGGGCCTCTGATTATTGTGAGTTGTGTTATGCCCACTCTTTACTCAATTATCTTCATCATATGACAGGGAAAAGACAGAGACTGAAAAGTGAAGAGGGAGGGAAGAGAATGGACGTGGAGGTCACTGCTGGATGTGAGCGGCATGATCACAGGCGGCGTGGCCCCCGCGCTGCCCGGCCCCGTCTCCTCTCTGACTGCATCATCCTGGTTCCCTTTGGTGGTTCATGCTCAACCTAGACAACAGGCGCTGGTCCTCGAGGCTGTTACCCTTTTCTCTCTGCCTCTATGATACCGGGACTTCTAGTAAGAAATATGTATTTGCTCTTTGTCCCCAGTTCCTGGCACAGAGCTCCTAAAACCCTTATTATTTCCTACAGAAGAGCCAGAGAGGCATCTGTTGCTATGATCTTTGGTTTTTGTCCTCAATTCCAGAAATGGCTTCAGGACAATCAAGTTGAAATAGATGTCTTTTGTTACTCATAACAAATGCCTTCCAACCACACTCGAGTTTATGCTAAAGAGGTGATTTTTCCCCAACCCCCAGATCACCTAAGGATGTCCTAGCAACCAGCCACGTGAGCACAGGGTTGAACTGTTGGTCCCACATACCCCTGACCCCAACCTCAGGGAGAGGAGACAGACTGGATGTTGAGTTCAATCACAGATGGCCAGTGGTTTAATCCACTGAGCCTATGTCATGAAGCTCCCACAAAACTTGAAAGGGTGGGATTCAGAAAGCACCTGGTTGGTGAATCCATCTATGTGCTGGGAGGGTGGTACACCCCAAAGCACAAGGCGACAGAAGCTCCTGTGTTCGGGACCCTTCTGAACCCCACCCTAAGGGTCTCCTCATCTGACTGGTGTTAGTGTCCTTCAATATCCTTTGTAATAAACCGGTAACCTAGTAAGTTCTGTGAGCCAGTCTAGCAAATTAACTAAACACAAGGAAGGGGTCACAGGGACCTCTGACTTACAGTCGATCAATTAGAAGCACAGGTCACAATCTGGAGTTGTGACTGGGGTTTGAGGTTGGGGGGAGGCAGTCGCGGGGCCTGAGCCCTTAACCTTGGGACCCGATGCTCTCCCCAGGTGGACAGCGTCAGAATGGAGTTACGCTTTGGGACACCCAGCTGCCACTGCCTAATTGCTTGGTGTGGGAAACCCCCACATCTGTTTACATAAGCATCCGAAGTGAAACTCTGGCCGGACAGGAGATAACACAGGAGGGTGTCTCTCATTAGAGTCTCCCTGAGGACCTAGGACTGAGGCGATCTCCGCGCTCATGGCTTTGAACAACATCTATACCTGCTGTTTGACACAGTCATCATGCTCGACATGAGGCTGTTTCAATTCAACGCAATTAAAATGAAAACTTCTGTTTTCCAGTCATTTAAAGCCACATTCCATTAACAGCCCAGCTGGCTGGTGGCTACCGTACCGGACAGCACACATGTAGAACATTTCCATCACTTCTGTCCAGTCAGGCAGCACTTACCTGCTGACGGATGACTCTGGAACTCTTGAATCCAGCTCTGATCTCCCCTCCACACTCCACATTTGGTATCCAACTGCCTGCCTGGTGTTGCAAACTGCATACTTCATGAACACTTCTGACTTAATATGATTAAAAACAGAACACTTTCTTTGTTTCCCAAATGTTTAATAGTCCTGTCCGGCCTGCTTCACAGACTATAAACAAAGCACCATGCATACATTTTATGTCTTGAAATTTGTATACACTCTGTGATGGTTAATTTTATGTATCCACTTGGCTAGGTCATGGTACCAGATATTTGGCCAACCATTATTCCAGATGTTTCTGTGATGGTATTTTAAAAATGAGGTTAACATTTAAATCAGCAGACTTTGGGTAAAGCAAAGGACCCACCATAGTGTGGGTGGGCCTCACCCAATCAGCTGAAGGTCTTACCAGAAAAAGACTTCTCTCCCTTCAAAGAAGAGAGATTTCTGCTAGCAAATTGCCTTCAGATTCACACTGTAGCATTCAACTTTCTTGTACACACACACACACACACACACACACACACACATAATTAGTTCTGTTTCCCTGGAGAACTCTAACACACACTCTAAAAAAAATCAAAGTCTGTTCAATTATTATCACCATCAGTGTCATGACCATTCCTTGGGCTTTATGTAAGTCTAAGTGTGGGATGATCAAAACAGAACTTTCCAGCATTTCTATTCCTCCACCCCCATCTAAAAAATGGTCTGTCAGGCTAGACATGTGGGGCCATCTCTTTTTCCTCTTGTCCTCCCCCACAACCAATCAGTTACTAAGTCCAGCTGATTCTATATCTAAGACCGACTTTGAATCTTTCTAGATCTTTCTGTTCACGACTCCACTGCCCCAGCTGCAGCTACTGCCACAGTGTGGGGTTTCTCTGTAGCGCTTCTGCAGTTTCTTTATAGAGTCACTTGTTGTAGGTCTACTCACTTGTGGACTGCCTCTCTACTTCAGAGGGCAAAGAACAGGTCTACATTGTTTACTGTTGTCTTTGCTTCTGTGCATGACGCTTGGCAAGAAATACGTACTGAGAGAATGAGTGCAGGGCCCAGAACGGCATTTGCTGAAGTACACTCTGGGGAATATGGCTTTGTAGAATGTTCTAGGTCAGGATTTGGCAAGCTATCGCCTGTGGGCCAAATCTGGCCTGCAGCCTGTTTTTGTCAGTAAAGTTTTATTGGAATGCAGCATGCCCTTGCATTTCACCTACGGCTGCTCGGACACTACTGTGGTAGGTGAGTAGCTGCAACAGAGATCTGTGGACCCATCATATCTACCATCTGGCCCTTAACAGGAGTTTGCCAACTCTTGCTATAGGTAATTAAATGGAAAACAATTCTGTGGCTCTCATTTTTGCAGGGTTAAACAGAGTCACACGGGTTTCTTTAACGAAGGGCTTCTTGAAGTCCTCACCATGCTAATGAGCTCTGAGAAAGTGACATAATATACGGTTTCCCAAACTTATGTGAGACGGGAAATCTTTGGGGGTGCTTTCCGGTTCTCTGGAAAAGACTTTGAAAATTCTGGCCAGGGTCCTGAGACCCTGAAGGTGAAATTTCATCAGGGCTTTCTCTTAAAAAATGGGTGATGGGGACTTCTCGGCAGCCACAGCAAACTGGTCTTCATGGCCTTTGTCTAGTTAGTGGGGGAAGCTGAGAAGTATTTACTGAGGGTGGGATCCTAGAGCTGCGTCATACACTAGGTAGTTAGCTATGCCTGGAGTCAATATCCTGATTTCTGTCTGGACTCTCACTGGGATGAGCCGGTATGACGGGACTGCCTGTAACCAGAGGTGACCGGGCAGGTGACTTACTTTCTCCTGGCTGTTCAGCTCCTGATATGGGATGTGGGCAGGCAGGTAGGTGTGGAGCAGAGCACAGAAGGCCAAGCCATCACTCCAGCTGCTGCTGAAATTGGTGATATCGATGTTCTGCAGGGAAAAGCAACACTATTAGTCTCCAAACTGTGCAAAGCTGGAGAATGTGGATGAGGCTGTGCGAAGATAGGTATCCGCCTCTGGGATGCAGGAAGGCAAGGTAAGAAACCAGCCAGGACTCTGGAAGGTCCATTAATTTGGGGACCAGAAATGGCCTGGTGTCTCGCCCAAATCCATTCACAGAGTAGCATGAAAAAGAAAAAGCCTTCTGAGCTCAAAACCCTGGGGAATTTCTGCTCAGAGACATCTTATTCTCAAATTAACTCACCCAGTTGGCTGTGGATGCCCCCCCCCGCATTTCCCAGATTTATTTGGTCAAGGAGGAATCATCACCACCATCATCATCATGATGTACGACCCCAATTAACAACAGGCAGACCAAGACAAAACAGGATCTTAAAAATCTATATGGCTGGTCTCGTGGCTTATTCCTGCTAACCCCCTCTTCTCCCCACAACGCGAAGGGCTTGTCAGGGGGAGAAAACCCTTTATGCTCAACAGCAGCCTTGTTAGAACATCAAATCCCCAAGAATTATGAGGTTTCCCCTCTGGAAGAGGCTGGAGCCCCAGTAGCTACTTGGTAAAGAGTGATCGGGAATCTGGGATCTGACTTTATACGGCTCGGCTCCTGGGCAGGTCCCCCGGCCCCGACAGCCCTGGGACACGTCCACCTCTTAGAGCCTCACACCTGTCACCCACCTGCCTCTTTCTCCCTGACCAGGCTCCACACTAACAGGGCTTTTCTTCTCTGGATTCCCGAAGCTCATCCTGAACGAAATGAAATGTCAGATTCTAAAGCCCACTAACTTCCTCAACGCCTTGTTTGATCTAGTGGCTGCTTAGATGCTGAAAAAGCCCAGGACAGGGGCCCCTGCAAGGAGTGCGGACGTGTACGCATCCAGGGCCTTGCTGAGTGTTAGGTCTGGGTTCTGAGCACTTGAAGCGCAATAAGAAAGAGGACTTGAGCAGGGGTGGGGCTCCTTCCTGCCGCCGGGGCCTGGGGACGCCACGGAAGTCCTCCTCCTCCCCCAGAACACCCCATCCCTGGAAGCGGGAAGCCAGCACGGTCAGCAAAGTGGGCAAAGGTGAACAGATGGCCAAGAGGCGGCTTTCCCTCCGCCCGGACCACACGCGAACGGGCAGCAGCGCACTCTGACTGCCCCGGAGGCTACGCGGGGCATCTGCACCACCAGCAGCACTTCAACAGGAGAGGAAGGGCGAAGAGGGACAAGGCAGGAAGGTGAATTGCAGCAGGGGAGGGGACTTCATGGAATGCTTCCTCAAGTGTGCGTCAAAGAAGCTTCCAAGAACACATGTGGGCGGACATGTGTAATAAAATACAGTGCAACAGTTTCCCATGCGGTTTCCTGGGGGGTTTGGAAGCAAATGGCTTTTATCATTTCGTCTGAGCATTCTATCTAGATTTTCCCAGCATCAGTTCGAGCAAGCTCGGCCTTTGGGGATGACGTAGGTCAAATGCCTCATCTTACAGCCAGGGCACTGGGGCCGGAGGAGATGGTGTCGCACGTCAGACGCAGGGTTTACCTGGATGGCAGTGCTCCAGCAGGCCAAGTCACCATCTTCTCCCCAGCCCCCCATGGCCCTTTCTATCAAACCTCTTCTGGCTTCTAGCCAGAGTCCAGGGTGACCCAGGCAGACCTGAGAACCTCCCGCCGAAGCATAGGCTTGCAGGAACGTCGGATTCTCCAGTCTGCTTTGCAGGTACACTTATGTGGGGAAGGACAGCTGGCTGAGAGCAACCCATGACGATAATAATGGCTCTCCGTCCTGGTTTTCATGACTCCAGCACAACCAAATGGAAAGAGCGGCCACTCATCGGTGTCACACAGAAGTCAGAATGCCCCGTCCGTTTCCAGGCTGGATGTGCAACAGCTGATCGCTTGGAGTTTTGGCTTCAGAAAGTCTCTCAGGAGACCCTGGAGCTGCTTGATGGGGCCTGGATGCTGCTTCAGGAATGGGAAACACTGGATTTTATATTTTCTCAAGAGGTTTGTATGTTTAAAATAAAAAAAAAAGGAGGAGGACACGGCCGGGGGGTCATGACCCGGCCGGTTCACTCCAAGCTCAGGCGCTTGGACAGAAGCTGTGTGCATCGGCCCTGGGAAGTGGAAACGCCGGGCTGGGCAGCGCCAGCATCAGGGAAACCAGGGGCCCCAGCTCCTGTCAGCACGGAGCCCCCTTCCTTTCCTTGGCCCGAAGAGGTCGACTGGGACCCCATTTCCAAACCCATCTCTCACGGTAGTGCTCTCTCTGAAAGGCGATGTTCCATATACCCTCATTTTCTGGGAAAAGAAACTGAGGCTGTAAGAAGTGGTGTTTCGGTCAGAAAGGCCACAATTGAACTAGAAAGCCAACCGTTCAATGGTCAAGATGGGAGTCCCTTACCCAGGAGCCCCGTTGGGCACAAAGCTCCCCAGATGGGGGTGGTGAGGGTGGTAACATAGATTGTCCACGATGGGCCAGTTCCTGGGCATCTGCTCATTTAATTCCCAGAACAGCTACACGTGGCAGGGAGTGCTGTACCCCATACCCCACTGCGCAGATGAGGAAACTGAGGCAGGAAGAAGTGTCTCTGGGGCCAGAGCCAGGGCCAGACTCCAGTTCCGGGTCTGTGGTCATGCCTTGCTGCACTTCCTTCCTTCTTTCTCCCACCTTCTCTGCCTTCCTTTCTTCACCAATTTTCTTGGTGCCTAAAGCATTTAAGATTTGATAAATCTTTCATTTCCTAAAACGTGAAAACATTTGGCACACTTATCTCTTGTGCCATTTTTTGTGTGTGTGTGTGATACAAAATGTCAGTTTCCTGCATCTGCACGACCTTCAGAGGCGTTGTGAGAGGCCCAATAGAGCGGAAGGAGCGACACCGCCATCTTGTCTCATGGAACCGAGATGGCGACTGTTAGTTTAGTTAACCGGGTGCCATGTAAGAACAGTTTTCGATCTACAAATACAAACAAGCAACAGACTGAGACTAAAATCTGGTGAGATCACACCAGGGTTGAACAAAGATCCACTGAGACAACCTCAGGGGAGCTCAGAGAGCCCGGATGCTTCCAGCCGGACCACAGCAGGCAGGTCTCTCCGGAAACAGGGAACACACCATAGAGTAGACCCTGGCGCTTCAGCAGCAAGACCACTCTGACACCATGTAAGTGTCTTTAAAAAGATACGGAACTATGCAAATTCCAAAGTCTAGTCAAGTTATCGAATCCAACATCCAGGTCAGAAGATGCTTCTCTTTCATGTAACCCACACCTGCCATGTTTGAGACTCTGAGCTATTCTGACACTGGCAGACGGAAGACAACCAGGTATGATCAGTAGCACTATACTCATTCCAAGAACATGACTGTCAGGTAAAAACTTGACCCTTCTCAGGGTAAAGGGGAACGACCTCAACTCCAGTGCCGAGTGTCATCTGAAATCGTAATTCTTTTTTTTTTTTTTTAATTTTTTATGTTTATTTATTTTTGAGACAGACAGACAGAGAGCACGAGCAATGGAGGGACAGAGAGAAAGGGAGACAGAATCTGAAGTAGGCTCCAGGCTCTGAGCTGACAGCACAGAGCATGACTCAGGGCTTGAACTCACAAACCGTGAGATCATGACCTGAGCCGAAGTCAGACGCCTAACCGACCAGCCACCTAGGCGCCCCTGAAATCGGAACTCTATTTGAATGAGAGTATTGACAATTCCCAACTCAGCGCAGCTGGTGGAACAATTAAGAACAAGTGTACATTTATGATGCCTCGTGTAAGATGATACAGAGCACCGCACAAATCTCAAGGGTTGCTATCGCCATCGTTGCTCACTGAGTTGTAGTTTGGGAAGCTCTGCGATATATTTTAGTGAATGGGGAGTTAGCTGGTGCGCTGTGCCACGCTTCGACAGTGCTCATGCTTTTCACGTGGAGGGCAGCTAGGCAGGGTGTGTGGGTCCCAGGGAAACAGGTTAAGACACAGAACTGTTGCAGGAACCAGGGATGGAGGACACGGCAGACACAGGAGGAAGATGGACAGGACCCAAGCACTGGGTGACAGGCAGAAGGACAACAGCCTCTTGGGCGTGGCTGGCTGGCCAATCCTGAGAAGCCCAGGAACCAAGCAAGGACTGATTCCAGCTCCTACCCCTAAATGGGGAGGGAGGTGTGAATATGAAAAGCCTATTTTTGGTTAGGGATGATCAGGATTGGTTTGGCCCGGTGGGGTGGAGGAGGTTGGGGGATGGAACGGTCGAAGCTGATTCTTGCTGAGCTGGTGCTCAATGCCCACAGATGAACCTCTAACTTAGGACAAAAAACAAGGATAATAATACAAATACACCAGGAGGTGTTGGTTAATATGGTTTCTTCCTCTTTCCAATCATCATTCAGCTGAATTCCTAGGGGTTCCTCAAAAGAATAACTAAGAGGAAAAACAGAAAGCAATCAACAAGGCATTTTAAAAATAACCAGGTATACCATCCATCACTTTCTTTGCCATTTATTCCTGAAAAAAATTGACTAGGATGATTGTTATCCTTGACCGGAAGTCAGCAACAGGAAGAGAGTATACAGAGGATTCTGGGGTGCTGGCACTGCTGTGTTTCTGGACCTGGATGCTGATTATACGGGTGTCTTCATCCAAGTTCATCACACTGTATGCTTGTACGTTCTAGCTCAGTAAGAAAGTGGGGGTGGGGGGAGGGAGGAAGACCGACTCTGATCATCTTCAGGAACTGACTTGTGGCTGTTAAAAAGGAAGCACGCTTTCTGGATTTTATCTACTGTAAGATTTACCGGGGTGGGGGTGGGGGTGGTGGGGGTGGAGGAAAGCAACAACCGAAAGAAACATGCTAATTATCTCCCCAGGGAAAATGGTTAATTACAAGGTGCAAATTAACTTTCTCTGGGATATAAATACCTTAGAGATATTTCTGAGTAGAAGAGAATTCCGGGGAAAGGAAATCTCAGACATAGACAGAGACAGAAAGATAGGAAGAGATATAGATATAAAAAGTAGCAATCCAAGCATCTCCAAAATAAGTTTCTATGAACGCTCAGTAGAAAATTTTGTAAGATACACAATTTTGTCCTCGGAACAGCAAAAGTCTTTTGAGAAAAGCGAATACACTGGAGAGTATTTACATGACAATATCCAAGACGATTCCGATGGCTGAGACTCTAGGCAAAGTTCTATGCGGAGGCAGCACTCCTAAATTACACAGTGGGACAAAATCCAACTATCTACAGCATTTGCTTCTAGAAGGTTCCCGTCATTTGCCTTGTGTTGCCTGGCAACGCCAACGTTTGGCTAAAACATCCACCACCAGAGAGAGAAGCTGTGGAGCACACCCTGTGCTGGACTCCGCCGGGGCCACGGCCCGACCCCATTCCCACCGCTCCCGACTCTCTTCGGAGGCTCTCTAGGTTCCTCCGGGAGATTTCTACGAATGGGGCGATTCTGTGTGCACTGAACAGAAAAGTTTTAAAAAAGGTAAAAAGACAAAAACCCGCAAGGCTTTCAGGAAGACGGCAGAAGAGAATCCTGGGTGTGCACCTCCCTCTGAAAACAGCCTGAAAACCGACAGAACAGCCCTTCCACAGCTAAAGATGAAAGAAAAAGCCACAGTGAGAAGGGGGGAGAGGCAGAGACACTGTTGGGAGCCAAACCCCCCACCTGCAGTGACCCACAAGCGGGAGGGCTGTCACAGGTACGGAGGTCCTCTCTGGGGAGTGGGGGGATCACGCCCCACGTCTGGTACCCCCCTGCCCCATAAGATGAGCCCCCATAACATCGGCTCTGAAAATCAGTGGGACTTAAATCTGGGAGCCCGACGGCTAGAGGAAACGGAGGCTCCGCTCTTAAGGGGTCGGTGTGCTCTTCCCACTGGACTGGAGACCCAGCACAGAGGCAGCAGTTTGAAAAGCACCTGGGTTATAGTGGAAGGGGGTTTATGAATTTTAAAAGTGTTTGCCAGAAGAGCAGATGTGTAGGAAGTTCCTCTGGTAACGGAGGTGTGTTCTGGCCCTCCTTCGGCCTAGCTGGCCCCGGGGGAGGGGCAGCAGCTCTGATACTCGCCATCTACTATGCAAGCACTGCTCGCCCCATCCTGCGTTCCCCTGCAGTCCCATACACCCAAGTGGTGCCTATATACATACATACATACATATGTGTATATATATATATAAAATGAAACAAATATATATAATGAAACAAATGAGAATAAGTTAAGAAACCTCTGTGACAACATTAAGCATACTAATACCTGCATTACAGGGGTCCTAGAAGAAGAAAGAAAGGGTCGGACAACATATTTGAAGAAAAAACAGCTGCAAACTTCCCTAACCTGGGGAAGGAAATGGACATCCAGGTCCCGGAATCACAGAGCGCCCCCCAAAAGATGAACTCACCAAGTTCACACCAAGACACATAATAATGAAAACGGCAACGGCTAAATTTAAAGAAAAGGAGAATCGTGAGGCAGCAAGAAAAAAGCAGTAACATACGGGAAAAATCCCATTCTGTAATTTGAATCAGGCTGGAAGGGAGAGGCAGGACATAGTCAAAGTGCTGAAAGGAAAAAAAACAAAACAAAAACCCTATGACCAAGGATTCTCTACCTGCAAAGTTATCATTCAGAAGTGAGGGGGAGAGAGAGCTTCCCAGACAAAACAGGCTAAGGAGTTCATTACCACTAAAGCAGCCTTACACAAAATGTTACATGGACTTCTTGAAGCAGAAAAGAAGGTTATACCTAACTGGAAGTAAGAAAATTATGAAAGTGAAACGTATCTGTTCAAAACGCCCCACACCCTGCCCCAAGCCACACTTTTACAGACAAACTCAGAGGAGTGTGCACTTGGCCCTAACTCTTTGTTCTTCTAGGTCACGGCGCCCTCCCTTCTCGGAAAGTAGACCCCCCAACTACAAAACATATTCCGTTCTAGCCTGACCACAACCCACATCACAGATGAGCCCCAGACAGAGCCCCTCGAGACACCTGCCACCTCCTGTTCTACCTGGCCAAGGGCCGACCCCTTCCCTACACCCCCCCACGGGTGCAGCTACGACCATCTCACATTCTTAAGAAAAGTGTTGGGGTGCCTGGGTGGCTCAGGCGGTTAAGCGTCCAACTCTTGACTTCAGCTCAGGTCATGATCTCATGGTCCCCCTGAGTCGGGCTCTGAGCTGATAGCTTGGAGCCTGCTTAGGACTCTTTCTCCCTCTCTCTCCCTGGCCCTCTCCGGCTCTCAGTCTCTCTCTCTTTCTTTCTCTCTCTCTCTCAAAATAAATAAACATTAAAAAAAATACCAAGAGCATTTTTCACAGACCTAGAATAATCTGAAAATTTGTAGGAACCACAAAAGACCCTGGATAGCCAACGTTATCTTGAGAAAGAAGAACAAGGATGGGGATATCACAATCCTGGATTTCTAGATATACTATAAACCTGTAGTAATCAAACAGTACGGTACAGGCACCAAAGTAGGCATGTAGATCAATAGAAGAGAATAAAGAGCCCAGAAATAAACCCACGCTTATATGGTCAGTCTACAACAAAGAAGGTGAGAATATACAATCAGGAAAAGATAGTCTGTTCAATAAACAGTGCTGGAAAACCTGGAGAGCTACATGCAAAAGAATGAAACTGAACAACTTTCTTTTTTTAAATTTTTTTTTATAATGTTTTTTATTTATTTCTAGGAGAGAGAGAGAGACAGCGTGAGCCGGGGAGGGTCAGAGAGAGAGGGAGTCACAGGCTGAAACAGGCTCCAGGCTCCGAGCTGGCGGTCAGCACAGAGCCCGACGCGGGGCTCGAACCCACGAACCGTGAGATCGTGACCTAAGCGAAAGTCGGATGCTTAACCGACTAAGCCACCCAGGCGCCCCGAAACTGAACAACTTTCTTATACCATACACAACGATAAACTCAAAACGGATTAAAGACCTAAATAAAAGACTTGAGACCATTAAACCCCTAAAAGAAAATAGGCAATAAACTCTTCAACATCAGACTTGGCAATATTTTTTTGCATCTATCTACTCAGGGAAGGGCAACAAAAGTGAAAACAATAAGCAATGGGACTGCATCAAACTAAAAAGTGTTTGCAGCGCAGGAAATCATTAACAAAATGAAGAGGCAGCCTGCTGACTGGGAGAGGATACTTGCAAACGACGTATCTGATAAGGGGTTAATATCCAGAGCATACAAAGAACTCCTATCACTCAACACCAAAACAAAATACAACAAAATGACAATCAATCCAATTAAAAAATGGGCAGAGGGCCTGAATGGGAATTTTTCGAAAGAAGCCACAAAACCATGCAGATGGTCCACAGATACATGAAAAGATGCTCAACATCACTCATCATCAGGGAAATGCAAATCAAAACCAGTGAGAGAGCACCTCATACCAGTCAGAGTGGCTGGTTTCAAAAAGGCAAGAAATAACAGGCATTAGCAAGGATGTAGGGAAGAGGGAACCCTCATGTACTGCTAGGGGGAATGTAAATTGGTGCAGCCACTATAAAAAAAAAGTATGGAGGTTCATCAAAAAATTAAGAATGGAAATACCATATGATCCAAGAATTCCACTTCTGGGTCTATACCCAAAGAGAATAAAAACACCAATTTGAAAATATGTATGCACTCCTTCCTCGGATTATGGCAGCGTTAAATACAATTGCCAAGATACAGAAGCAAAGTGTCCACTGATTGATGAATGGATAAAGAAGATCTCACTCTCTCTCTCTCTTTCACACACACACATACACACACACACACACACACACACACACACACACACACACACACACACACACAGAGATTATTCAGCCATAAAAAAGAATGAAATCTTGCTGTCTGTGATAGCAAGAACCTACAGAGCATTATTCTAAGTGAAATAAGCCAGACAGAGAAAGACAGACATCATATGATTTCACTTACATGTGGGATATAAAAAAAAACCAACATGTAGGAACAAATAAAAAAACAGAAACAGACTCATAAATATAGGGAATAAACTGGTGGTTGCCACTGTGGAAGGGGTGGGGAGATGGGCAAAATAGATAAAGAGGATTAATAGGTACAAACTTCTAGTTATAAAATGAGTAAGTTACAGGGATGAAAAGTAGCATCTGGAATATAGTCAATAATATTGTAATAACGCTGTACGGTGACAGATAGTAAAACACTTATCGTGGTGAGCATTTAGTAATGTATATACATGTTGAATCACTGTTGTACGTCTGAAACTAATATAATGTTGTATGTCAACTATAATTCAGTTAAACATTAAAAGAGAAAATGCAGTCGGTCCACTACTGCAGGAACTAGATGTCTTAGGCACATGGTGACCTAAATATCCTCATTCCTAGGACATCTCTGATACTCTTTTTTGATACGTCTTTATTATCACAGCTGTAGAATCAGACCAGTTTTTCTGGTGGGGGGAGGGGTGTAACAATTTATAGATCACACAGAACAAAAGCTCATTTTTCACTAGGGTCCAGCATGTGCAGGAAGATTTGGTGGGAAAAACAATAGAGAGCATATATATGCACATGTAAGTGAGCATGTGAAATCACAACAAATACAGTCTACACTTCCTTCCCTGCACATGGGTCTGGGGTTCATTCCTTGCGTTGGGTAGATGTCTACACCATCCAATTCTAGTACCTTTGTTCCAATCTCAGGCCATCTGGTAAACCTCAGGAGTCTGGCCCCACACAGGGACAGCACAGCCCATAGTCGCGGACACGTGGTGACTCACATAGAGACCACATGGGGCCCTTCTCTGCACGGCTTTTTCCTTTCTGATGCCTCATCCCCTAGGACATTGCTGTTTTGGCTGCCACCGATGGCTGTCCCCTTCAGCTCAGTGGGACTGCTATGTTCGCATCCCACCCCTGCTTCCCATACTGTGACATGAAAACTGTTCCCAAGCAGAAGGCTGGTGATCAGGGAGGTCACCTCATGAGTTTCCCTTCTCTCGGACATTAGTTGTCTGGAGATAAGTTCCAGATGGCTAAATTTCAAAGCCAAAATTAAACATTATTAGAATCTAGATGAATAGGTTTGTACCCTTGAGGGAAAGAAAGCCATGTAAGGCACAAAATACTAAAAGTATAAAAGAAGGGACTGAGAAAACTGATTATATAAAATTAAGTTTCTGTATAACAAAAATTAAAAGCATCTATATATATATACACACACACACACATATAGCAAACCACTAAGATCTGGAATATATTCTTCTAAGTTTTTTTAATGTTTATTTATTTTTTGAGAGACACAGAGAGGGAGCATGAGCAGGGGAGGGGCAGAGAGTGAGGGAGACACAGAATCTGAAGAAGCTCCAGGTTCTGAGCTGTCAGCACAGAGCCCAATGTGGGGCTCTAACTCATGAACTGCAAGACCCTGACCTGAGCTGAAGTCGGACGCTTAACCGACTGAGCTCCCCTGGTGCCCCGAAGTTCTGGGTTTTGATGGGTCTGCTATATGCAATTTGTTCTAGATACTTGATGTTTCTCACCAGTTATTAGTGTCAAATGTCAGTCTAGAGGACTGGTCCTACACTTTTCCCAATGGTCACTGGCTTTGAGGTAATCTGGGAGGACGGAATAACAAATGGAGAGAGTCAAAATCCAAAACAGATTTCAACAGGCCAAGTTAAGCAGGATGACATCTAGCTTAATTCCCCATCTTCTTTGTGTGTTTTCCAACTTTTTCTACAGTGACTGTGTATTACTGTTGCAGTTAGGAAAAATAATACATGTTATTAAAAATATTAATGACATCACTTATATACTAAATAGGCCAATGTGGATTCCAAGGTAATGAATGAATACGAGCCCTAATAATTGTATGTTTCTTTGCTGAACAGATCCTCAAAAAATTGTTTTTCCCCCCAAAATGGTGGCTGTGCAGAAGAACGAAGATGCAATTAAGAAGTTGCTAGAGGGGTGCCTGGGAGGTTCAGTCAGTTAAGCGTCTGACTTCAGCTCAAGTCATGATCTTGTGGTTCGTGAGTTCAAGCCTGCGTTGGGCTCAGTGCTGACAGCTTGGAGCCTGGACCCTGCTTCAGATTCTGTGTCTCCCTTTCTTCCTGCCCCTCCCCAGCTCATGGTCTGTTTCTTCTCAAAAATAAATAAACATTAAAACAAAAAAGAATCTTGCTAGAAAGGGGCAGGCTAGAGACCTTACGTTTCTTTTTCTTTATGTGACAGATGAAAGGCAGTCACAGATTGCCTGAAACCTTCCAACTGAGAGGTGAGGGTCTAATTCTTCTCTTGAATCCAGACTGGCCTAAATAATTTGCTTGAATATAGAGGAAGTGACATGTGGAGTCTTCAAGGCTAGGGCACAAGAAGCCTTGAACTTTTACTGAGGACTCTCAGAACAATCTCTCCAGGAGTCCTGAGGCACCTGAGGTGTGTGGAAGCCCATACCCAGGGCAGAGGCCCTAGACATGGTGCGGCAGAGAGGGGTCAGGCCTGAACTACAGACATAGGAACAAAACGAACACTGTTGCACTATAATCCACGAAATTTTGGGTGGATCAGAACATCTGAGATTAGTTATTTCATTCAAAAACTGTTGCAAAGGAGAGAATGGAAATCAACCTTCGGTTCCTCAAGCAAGTACCTAGGGGTTCCTTTGCTCTTCTGATCCTATTCATGTTATTGCTTTAATCACTTATTTCTCTGTTATATGGCTAATCATCTCCCAAATCAAGTATGAAGACTCCTGTTTGCCTTTAAGATTTTAAAAATATGACCCTATTCCAGGTAGTCAACTAAATGTCTTTTATACTCTTAAACATGGGTCTGTTCCATGTTCAGGTCTGTTTTCACTGTTCATGTTATCGGTTCTGGAATACCTACGATGGGTGAAAATGGGTAATGAAGCAGGGACCTTAACTACTACACCTGCATGGTATACTTCTAATCATGTTGGGCAGCCATGCCTTCCTTCATCATTACTTCCTCAAAACGTTCTTGGCTATTCTTACCTGTTTATTCTTCTGGGTGAATTTTTAATTATTTTACGTTCCAGAATGAAGAAATGCTGTGGGATTTTACTTGGAACTGAATTACATTTAGAGGAACAGTTTACTTTTTTAAATGATTCTTCCCACTCTTTATTCCTGTGGAAGGAATCGAAGGTTTGAGACCTGGAAAAGAGTAGATCAAAGTAGCAAGTCCAAGGAGAACAGCGCTTTGCTCTATGTGGTGGGGATCAAATGAGTACCTTACGGGGACAATGTCAGCAGGAATATCCTCTGCCGAGTCTTCAGAGATGCATAGGCCGATACCGTACAACCTCTCTCTGGAGGTGAACCAAAACGATGTTGGGGTCAGAAGAGTGGCTGGAGCTACATCTTTCTTGCTTCCTGCTTTGCTTCCTTCCTTCTTCTTCATTTAAGCAAACACTGTGACTTTTCCTTCTCGAGGTTCTCTGGCCTCGGCATGGTGACATCTGGTTTGGTTTCACCACAAGTGCCCTGCTAGCCATCTCGCTGGGTCCACGCCATGCCAGCACTCCATTCCTGGCCCACCCAGCCGCTCAATGGCCAACATGGCCAAAGGGAAGATGAAATGCACTGGCTCAGCATGGGAACTTGGGTTCTTCTACAACCTCCGTGAGCACATCTTCTCTCTAGCCCTCAACCTAGTTCCCGAATGATTCTCTGCCATGTTCTATTCCCCAGGCCCAGACCATATTCCAGAACTTTGGAGAAACACTTCTCTGGAGTTTTCCTCTCCTCCTTTCGGTTGAGTTGATTACCCCATTTTTATTAATTTCCCTTGTCCTTTTAGCTTACTTTTTCTTAAAAAGGTGATGATTTGTTGTAGCTCTCTAAGTTCCATTCCTCCTAGAATTGCCCAATGACCCACTTTTCTGGCTCTGTAATCTGTTAGCAGCCCTGAAGCCCAGCCTCCTACCTGAGAGTTTATCTACACGTACCAGTCACCAAGGACATGTCGGAAGACCTTCTCATGAACCACCTGCATTCATGGGTCAACTCTAGGCTGGCAGTAGAGCCCAAACCATTGCTCTTGAATCTGTAATTATGGCCGGCAAATGTTCATTGAGCCCCACTATGTGTAAGTGCTGAGGGACAGACAGACATAATGAGTCACGGTCCCTGGTCCCGAATGGGTCACCACATAGAGCGGAGCAGGCAGGGCGAGACAAGCGGTGAGTCTGGGCTGCGGAGGAGGCCTGCTGTGGTCTGAGAGCGAGCAGGTCATGCACACGACTCCCATAGAATTCTGGGAACACAGGAGACATAGTCTGTTTTGTTTTGTTTTTTGAGCTGATACTCAGACTGAACGAGCCCTGGCAAACCAAAATGTGCATGACTCGAAAGAACAAGCCCAAATTTTGACCAGCTCCTAGGCCTGGATCTTTCTCTGTCAAGAAAGCAGCTACATGACTGTGACTCCAGGTAAATGACTTCTCTGGCTTCTAGTTTCCTCATCTTTCCAATGAACTGGTTAGATCCTATCAGTGGTTGTGAAACGATCAGTTATGGGCTCTGCTCTTTTAGCTAAAGCTTTCTGTAGAAGGTGTTTTTTTAAAAAAATATTTATTTATTTTTGAGAGACTGAGAGAGACAGAGCATGAGCAGGGGAGGGGCAGAGAGAGAGGGAGACAGAATCCAAAGCAGGCTCAAGGCTCTGTCAGCTCAGAGCCTGGTGTGGGGCTCAAACCCACAAATCATGAGATCATGACCTGAGCTGAAGTTGGACGCTTAACCAACTGAGCCACCCAAGCCCCACTGTAGAAGGTTTTTGTAAGGTAGAGTGTGAGCACTGTAAGATTAAATAATCTCTTACCAGCTTCTTCTGCATTCTTCCATGAATACCCTATCTTACACTGTCCAATACAACAGCCACTAGCCACATGTGGCTAAATTGGTTAAAACTGAGTATTTTGTAAAAAAAGGAAAAAAAAAAGGTTCTTTTATTTTTGAGCAGGGGGAGAGGGGAGGGGCAGAGAGAGGGAGACAGAGGATCCAAAGCAGGCTCTGAGCTGAGAGCAGAAAGCCCGATGCGAGGCTCAAACTCACGAACCACAAGATCATGACCTGAGCTGAAGTCGGATCCTTAACTGACTGAGCCACCCAAGTGCCCCCAAATGGAATAAAGCTTAAAATCCAGTTTCTCAGTCATATTAGCCACCTTTCAAGGGCTCAAGATCCACAAGTGGCTGGCTAGTGGCTACTATATTGGGCAGTGCAGATCTAGAACATTCTCACCACCACAGGAAGTTCTACTGGACAGCATGGCGCTGCACGTACATAAACGTGTATATGTGTTCCCCCTTTTATGCAAATGGTAGCGTGTTATGCACACTGTTCTGTACCCACTTACTGAGACCTATAGAGAGAGGCCCTTTCACGACACATGGAGAAATGCTTCGAGTGCAGAGACAGAGATACTGGATTCTGAAGCCTGGAGCCCTGTCATTTACGAGCTGTGTGCCTGTGAGCAATTACTTTAGCTCTTTATGTTTTAGTTTCTGTGTCCTTAAAGTGGGCATAGCATAGGAAGATTAGAGACACTAACAATGTGGAAAGTGCTTATAAAAATGTCTGCATTATGGTAAGTATTCAGTAAAGAGCTCACTTTTCATCACTATTAACCATCCGTTCTTCTCACTAACGGCTCTGTATGGGTCTGTCGTATGATGGATACGACAGTCTGTTTAAGTTCTCTCCAGTCTTTTGTTACTATTCTGTATAGACGTGGAATAAATTATGATGGATTCTGCCCAATGCTCTCAGAGAGTCTTACACCCTGTATTTCCCCCACCTCACGACGTGTCAGTGACTACTTCCCTCCACATTCTTAAGAGTTAGTCCACAGTTTCAGAGAAAAACACGATTTTGTCCACACCCTGATGCCCTAGCACTCCAAATACAGTATTTTTAGTAACAACAACAAAAAAAATTTTTTTTAAAAAAAGGAAACGGCACTTCTGTATTTTTGGATGTGCTTACTAAGAAAATAATACGTAATAAGTAAACAATTTGTTCTGAGGAATTCTGCTCCAGGACCAAGTTTAATTTGTACTAGACAATCTTCAACCCTATCCTCACCTCTCACTCCCAGAAAGACTGAATTCAGCTTCTAACATCGTAAGCTTCTGTGGCGAGACGATTTCTTTTTCCCAGCTGCACATTTCATAAATAAGAGAACGGAAAAAATACTCAGTGCAGAGTCACTTGGGACTGTTATTATCCAAATAGACTTCCGTGTGGTCCTGGGAGATTGGGAGGAGACAGCAGCAAACAGCAAGGCCTCATCTCTCTTAATGATGGCAAAATAATGGCTTTTGGTGTGGGTGATGCTGGGCTACAATACCAGCTGCTGGCATATTTGATCTGCAGAGGCCCTGGGGCCAGGGCAGGGATCCACAGGGAGAAGGCACAGAGGCACTTTAAATCAACCTGAGTCCACAGCAGGAGGAAACATTCTTTTTTCTTTTTTTAATGTTTATTCATTTTTGAGAGAGAAAGAGAGAGACAGGGCATGAGTGGAGGAGAAGCAGAGAGTGAGGGAGATACAGAATCCAAAGCAGGCCCCAGGCTCCGAGCTATCAGCACAGAGCCCAATGTGGGGCTTGAACCCATGAACTGTGAGATCCTGATCTGAGCCAAAGCTGGATGCTTAACTCCCTGAGCCACGCGAGGGGCCCTGGGAGGAAACATTCTTACAACATTTTACTTTGAAAATCATGCTTTTTACTTTTACTTCCTGAAGTCTGTGGGACATCTAACATTTCTATTCATATTAAAATAATGTGCACGCTGGCTGGCAATGTTTGAATGCAGATGTTTCCTTCACAGGATCCTGCAAAACTGAAGGCTCCGTAACTGGAGTGTGATGCTGTCTCGGAAAGCCCACCTCATTTTCTCCTGCGTATATCGTAGGAATTCAGCAGGTCGGGACTGGCAGGATGTGGGTCTCTCAGCCTGCGGGGCGGCTGAGCAGAGCCCTACGCTTGGGTTTTTGGGCTTCCGGGTGCACCTTGCAGCCAGGTCTCTGAGCAGCGGCCACTCCCCTCATGGGCCTGTGGATCTCTGCTCTCCCCCCTGACCCACACCCACCCAGTCCCCCAGTCCATTACCATCCATCTCTAGTTCTTCAACATGGACCTTTTTGACTTAAGAGCTCGACAGCCCAAATCCTTGATGATCAAAACACTCTTTCCTTTTCTTTAGTGACACGGAAGATTTAATCTCCCAGTTTCCGGCAGGTGGTGGGGGTATGGAGGGTGGGGTGGACTATATCCCAAACCTCTGAGAAAAGGGAGGGAAAACAAAACAGCTAAGTATTCATGTTAGAAAAGGCTGATCCTGGGGCGCCTGGGGGGCTTAGTCGGGTAAGCATCTGACTCTTGGTTTCAGCTCAGGTCCTGATCTCACGGGTCGTGAGTTTGAGCCCCACGTTGGGCTCTGTGCTGACAGTGCAGAGCCTGCTTGGGATTCTCTCTCCTCTCTCTGTCTCTTTCTCATTCTCTCTGCCCCTACTCTGCTTGTGCTCTCTCTTTCTCAAAAATAAACTTAAAATACACATATGTGTATATACACACACATACATATACACATACATACATATATATACACATACATACATATATATATATAAGAAACTGATTCTCCCACACATACAGGTGTCATTCAGTCAGGTGCAGAGCCATTAAAGGTTTTAAAGACAGGATGGCAAGGGCCCCCCAGAGTCGTGATTCTGGGAGACTGAAGTATCCCCGCTGTGAGTTCACCCACGAGGGAGATGGATGGATGCAAACGCAGGATGAATGACACATGTCACAACATGGATGCACCTCGAGGGCGTGACGTAGGGTGAAATACGCCAGACCCAGAAGAACAGGGGCTGGATGTCTGCGCTGCTGTGAGGCACCACCGCTTGTGGGCAAACGCACAGAGACAAAAGTAGCACAGAGCTTACCAGGGCCTGGGGGACGGGGACTTTGGATTTAATTGCGTGGGGAGTCAGTTGGGGACGATGAAAAAGTTCTGGGGATGAATGGTGGCAATGGCTGCATCACAACGGCCACTGCACTAACGCCACTTAAAAATGGTTAAAATGGTAAATTTCATGTTATGCGTATTTTACCACAAAAAGAGGTCAAGGATGACAGGAATCACAACAGAGCAGAGGGACAGATCACTGCCCAGCCTCCCACAAACACCAATAAAAGCAGCTGAATGGATTCTGTTTGACAACAGTGAATCTTCCCCCTGTAATTAAGAGTCCTTTCAGGAATATCCTATTCTACTTAGCAAATTGCTAGGTAATGTACCCAGTGCGAGCAAAAAGTTTCCAACTATTCCTTTCGATCACTGTTCGATCGCTGTTCGGGGGTTCTGCTTGGCCATGGCCGCGGGAACCCCGCTACTGCGGGGGAGGGGCTCCCGAGAGGGTGCCTGCGTGGCAGGAAATCTGACGCCGTGGGGCAGGCTCTCTCCTCACCCCAGCTTGCCTACCCCCTGAACCCTGCCAGGCTGGGGGGTGGCCTGTCTTCTCCCACCTTTTCTGGGGCTCCTCTAACTCTGGGCACAATGCTGGCTTTGGATGGCTTATAGAGCAAGTGACCCGTCTGCCTGGCCCCTCCTTGCGCTGGTCATTTAGAAAGCATGTGGGCCGAAGGCAGCGGGGCACAGGGTCTGAGTCCAGCTCTGACATCGGAGCGAAGCAGGGCCCACTGAACCATTCTTCATTAATTCAACTGGCTTTTCCAGGCTTCTACTGTAAAACTCTGGTTTGGATGGACAAAGGGTCTATTTATTCTAGTCAGATTTGATTAGAACTGATTTTAGCTTTAATTTTTTTTTTAGTGTTTATTTTTGAGAGAAAGAGAGACAGACAGACAGGGTGGGAGGAGAGGAGGGGCAGAGAGAGAGGGAGACACAGAATCCAAAGCAGGCTCCAGGCTCCGAGCTGTCAGCACAGAGCCGGGCGTGGGGCTCAAACTTGTGAACTGTGAGATCATGACCTGAGCCAAAGTCGGATGCTCAACGACTGAGCCACCCAGGTGCCCCTTAGCTTTAATTTTCTCATGATTACCAGAATAAGCACTCAGATTCCCAGGCCTTTTTCCACCTTTTCAACCCACACACCTTAGGACACATGTGGCTAGGTGACTGGAAATCTGGAGAAAGAAAACCAATAAGAAAAGTATACTGAAAACAGAAGATAACAAGAATAAGAGTAAATATGTACTAATAAGCCACAAGAAAATGTGAATCGGCTAAATTTCTCTATTAGAGGAATTTTCAAATTACATATAAAGCTACACCGTAGGAAAGACACTTAAAGCGCATGAATAAGAAAGATGGAGAACAAAAGAATTACAAGATAAATCATGCAAATAAAAGCTGAGCAGAAATGGGAACAGTATGTTAGTAACATAAACTGAAAACTTCTAGGTCAGAGCGTTTAATTGAAATAAAAGATGAAGAGATCAAGAAGATACAGGAGTGATGAGCCCTTAAGTCTGGTATCCAAATATCTACCATAAGAACTCTTAGAAATCAAAGATTTCGACAAAAATCAGAGTATGAGTATGTCACACTCAACTCAACAAATCAGTGCTGGACAGTGAAGAACATTCTGCAGTGCCCACTTCCAGGCCATTCACAAGGTCCCCTTCATAACAAGTAGGGGGACTCTGCATTTGTGCAATGGAAAGGTCTGTCATTCTGGGACACCTGGGTGGCTCAGGGAGTTAAGCGTCCAGCTTTGGCTCAGGTCATGATCTCATGATTCGTGGGTTCAAGCCCCACATCGGGCTCTGTGCTGACAGCTTGGAGCCTGGGGCCTGCTTCCGATTCTGTGTCTCCCTCGTTCTCTGTTTCTCCTCCACTCATGCCTTGTCTCTCTCTTTCTCTCTGGTTGCCCCCCCCACACTCAACCCTGGCTGCCAGGTTGACACCCTTGGCCAAGAGGCTGCAAGGTCCTTCTCTGGGGAATCTGACCAGCCTAACAGAATAGACTTGAAGACACAGATACCAGGAGTCAGTCAAGGACACAGATACCAGGAGTCAGTCAAGGACACCTTGAAGTCAAGGATACAAGGACACGGCACAGGCACAGTGTGGTAGGATTCTCGCAAGGAGAGTGGTGACACCGAGGCTTTTCTTTCCAGGAAGCAATTTTATTCATGCCGGCACGGCTCAGTTGGGTTCATGCTGGAAGAACTGAGCCCCGAATGCCATGTGGCGGGTTTTTTTTTTAATATATTTTCTATTTCTTTGTTTCCCATATGTGGTTAACACACAAACATGTGGTCTGATTAAGTGGTCTCATGTTACAAGGTCGTGAAGGATGCTGTCAGTATGCATATAGCCAGGTTGCCTTGAGGGCATGTTCCTTAGGGAGGGGACCCTACCATGACAGCACTCTACAGTGAAGGCCACAGTCACAAGCCTCACACAAGCCAGGAGCCACCAGTCAGCTTTGTAGAGTCCCACAACTATTTGAGTAACTGTCAAGGATCACTACTTTTCTGATAAAGTCTCTAGCACACAGGGGTCAAGCAATACCCAACAAAACAAAGAAATCTGGAGGAAGAAGGTAGGTACGGAGATGATGGGTAGGCTAGGATCAAAGGTAGGGTAAAAGTGACCTACTGCTCTGGATGAGATTAATAGAAGATATCACATCTGTAAAACAAGAACAGAAACGCTATAAAAAAAAAATTCAGGGTCTAAAAAAGAACTCCTAGAATATACAAATATGAGAGCAGAGAGAAAAATGAGATTATTCAGCCTTAGGAAGGAAGGAGATTCTGACACATGCTACCACATGGATGAGCCCTGAGGACATTCTGCTGAGTGAAATAAGCCAGTCACAAAAGGACAAATACTGCATGGTTCCACTTATGTGAGGTTCCTCAAGCCATCAAAGTCATAGTTAGAAAGAAGGGTGGCTGCCAGTGCTGGGGGAGCGGGAATGGGGAATTACAGTTTAATGTGTATAGTTTCAGTTTGGGACAATAAAAAAGTCCCTGAGATTGACTCTAATAGTGTGAATATACCTAATACTGAACTGGACACTTAAAAAGATTAATGAGGTACCCGGGTGGCTCAGTCGGTCCGTTTTCGGCTCAGGTCATGATCTCGGGGTTCATGAATTTCAGTCCCGTGTCAGGCTCTGTGCTGACAGCTCAGAGCTTGGAGCCTGCTTTGGATTCTGTGCCTTCCTCTCTCTCTGCCCCTCCCCTGCTCTCACACACTCTCTCTCTCAAAACTAAATAAACATTAAAAAATTAAAAAAAAAAAAAGAATTGGGATCCCTCCTCATCAGGGAAATACAAATCAAAACCACACTGAGATACCACCTCACGCCAGTCAGAGTGGCTAAAATGAGCCAATCAGAGAACTCTAGATCCTGGCGAGGATGTGGAGAAACGGGCACCTCCTACACTGTTGGTGGGAATGTACACTGGTACAGCCCCTCTGGAAAACAGTGTGGAGGTTCCTCAGGAAACTAACAATAGAACTCCCCTATGACCCAGCAATAGCACTGCTAGGAATTTACCCAAGGGATACAGAAATGCTGAGGCATAGGAGCACATGTACCCCAATGTTCATAGCAGCACTCTCAACAGTAGCTAAAACATGGAAAGAGCCTAAGTGTCCATCAATGAACGAATGGATCAATAAGATGTAGTTTATCTATACCATGGAATACTACATGACAATGAGAAAGAATGAAACCAGGCCATGTGTAGCAACATGGATGGACCTTAAGGGTGTTATGCTGAGCGAAATAAGTCAGGCAGAGAAGGACAAATATCATATGTTTGCACGTATAGGAGGATTAGGAGGAACTTGACGGAGGAACAAGGGGGAGAAGAAGGGCGGAAATGGCGGGGGAAAGGGAGAGAGGCAAACCATGAGAGACTCTTGAATGCTGACAAAAACTGAGGACTGATGGATGTGTGGGGAGGGGAGGAGGGGCATGGAGGAGGACACTTGTGGGGATGAGCACTGAGTGTTATGTGGAAACTAATTTGACAATAAACTATTTGTAAAAAAAAAAAAAAAAAAGAGTTGGGGAAGAAAAAATGCCAAAAAATGAATATGCATTTAAAAAATAGTAATGTGGCAAATTTTATGTGTATTTTATCACAGTTAAAGGTTTGAAAAGTTCAAATGATGCAAAAAAATATGATACACAAATGAAACATTTGAGAGATTTTAGAACATTACATTAAGTAAGTCTCTCAGTAACCTGTGAAACAAAGAGATGGAAGAAAGGTGAAAACAGATGATAACTAGGAGACCAGGCTAGGAGGAATACAAGAAAAAGAAAACAGAAAGTAAGAAATTACCAAGAAAAAATTCAAGAAAATAAGAACATGAATTATCTTATTGAAAGTGTACAAGGAGTACTCAGCATGGTGAAAAAAAAGAGAGATCCACATCAAGGCATATCGCCTTGAAATGTTTGAAAGCTGAGGACAACCAGAAGCTCCTACAAACTTCTGGAGAGGGGAAAAAAAAAGTCACATACAAAGGACTGGAATTATTTCTTTTTATTGGTCAACGCCTACAAAATTATGAACACAATTTTACGACCTAAAATTTTATACCCAATGAAACTATCACATGTCAGAGTAAAAGAAAGATGTATGGTCATAAATTTTTTTTTGCTAGGTCATAAAATTTACCTGCCATGAACCCTTGCTCAGAAAGATAATGCAGAAACCAAAACAAGGAAGGAAAAAGAAAAAAAAAAAAAAAAAGGAATAGGGCACAGGACACAGAAGATTAAAAAGAGAGGGAAGCAAAGAGAGAATAGTGAAGAGAGATCTCAGTTTGAGAGCTGTGTGCTAGGCACACAGGACAAAGCTGTGCTGGAGGAAGTCAGAAGGCTCCGGGAGAATTTCCTTAAGGTGAAACTAGGGGAATCTTTGACTCATATGATGTAAGGAGATATTTGATAAGGGTTTGGATAGAATAATTGATTATTACATAAAAAACTAAAGTAAAGAGGGGGCACCTGGGTGGCTCGGTCAGTTGGGCGCCTGACTTCAGCTCAGGTCATGACCTCATGGTTCGTGAGTTCAAGCCTCACACTGGGCTCACTGCTATCAGCTCAGAGCCTGCTTCAGATCCTCTGTCCCCCTTCCTCTCTACCCCTCCTCTGCTCCCTCTCTCTCTCAAAAATGAATAAACATTAAATAAAGTAAATAAATAAATAAGTTAATTAATTAATTAATTAATTAATTAAAAGGTGTGGTAAATGACGTTTGTCACCATGGCACTGCTTTTATTTTACTGAGGTAAAATCCATATAAAATTCATATAAAGTTTACCCCTGAAACCACTTTGAAGTGTACAGTTTGGTGGCTTCTAGTACATTCTCTGTGTTTTACAACTATTGCCACTCTCCAGTTCCAGAACATTTCATCACGCAAACGGGAGAAACCTTGTATCTACTAATAAGCAGTCCCTCCCCACACCCCCTGACCCCAACCCCTGGCAAATACCGCTCTTTTCTGTTTCTGTGGATTTTCCTGTTCTGGGTATTTTGTATAAATGCAATCATGTTAAGATGTGACATCTCGAATCTGCTTCCTTTTACTTAATACAATGTTTTCAAGGCACACATGTGTTGTGGCAAAGTGTCAGCACTTCATTCCACTGTTTGGCTCGATGACAGTCCACTATATAGATACATACATTTTCTTTGTCCATTCACGTCAGCACACGCGTATTCTAGCTGTTTCCTTTTTGGCTGTATTACCTTTCGGTTATTGTGACGGTGCTGCCGTGAACATGCCCAGACGATATTGCTCGAACGCTTATTTTCAGTTCTTTTGCATAGACATGTAGGAGCGGAACTGCTACTTCGTATGGTGCACCTGTGCTTAACTTACCTAGGAGGCCAAACTATTTTCCACAGAGGCTACACCGTAGGAGGGTTGCAGTCTGTTCACATCAATGACATGACCTGTCATATTTTTCATTGGGGTTATCAGACTTTTCAGCTCCAGAATTTGTTTGGTCTCTTTTTACCGCCCCCCTCTTTTTTAAAAAAATGTTTGTTTATTTTGAGAGAGAGAGAGTGTGCGTGCATAAGCATGAGTGTGTGCGAATAGGGGAGGGGCACAGTGAGAGGGAGAGAGAGAGAATCCCAAGCAGGCTCCATGCTGTCAGTGCAGAGCCTGATGTGGGTCTCGAACGCACAAACTGTTAAGATCATGACCTGAGCCCATGATCTCGCGGTTCGTGGGTTCGAGCCCCGCGTCAGACTCTGTGCTGACTGCCAGCTCAGAGCCTGGAGCCTGTTTCAGTCTGTGACTCCCTCTCTCTCTGACCCTCCCCTGCTCACGCTGTCTCTCTCTCTCTCCTAGAAATAAAAACATTAAAAAAATTAAAAAAAAAAAAAAAAAAAAAAGATCATGACCTGAGCCGAAAACAAGAGTCGACACTTCACTGACAGCCACCCAGGTGCCCTCTCCCCTTTTTACGCCTTCTGTATGTTGATAGTCTCACTTTGTCCACAGATCCTGTTTCTGATTTACTGCAGTTCTCGACCGTGGTTCCCTTGTGCATTCTGAACACATTTAAGATGGTTTCAGGTCTTCATCCAGTAGGTCCAGCGTCTGGGCCTCCTCAGGGACAGTTCCCACTTTCCTGAATGGGCCCAACTTTCCTGTTTCTCTGCATGCTTGTGATTTCTTTGTTGAAAACTGGCATTTTGAGTATTCCAATGTGATGACTCTAGAAGCCGGTCCCTGTCCCCTCCACAGGGTTCACTGTTAGTCTGCAGTGGGGTGTTCATTTGGTGACTCTTCTGAACTAGTTCAGTGAAACTAATTCTTTGTCAAGGGTGACCACTGAAGTCTCTGTTTTGCTGGTTTAGTGACTGGCTAGTGATGCCACAGAGATGTCATTCACGGCCTGGGAGAAAACCTCTCGCAGCCTTTGCAGCCTGGCTCAGTGACGGGACACTCCTTCAGAGGCTCCCAGCTCTGCCTTTGGCTTCACTTCCTGTTTGTCTGGAGCCTGGAGTCAGAGCTTAGGGACTCGTCAGGTCTTTTCTGGGTCTTTCTAGATTCTGGGGAATACGTGAGGGCTTTTCCCTGTCCCGGCTCCCTGCCACGTACCTCCCTTCCCCTACTCTCTTCTCAGGCTTTTCCATCTGGCTTCACTTGTCCCAACTGCTATCAGTTACTCCGGAAGCAGGATTTTTAAATGCTCTTGAAACATGCCGTCTGGGAAGCCACCTCTGCCGGGGGGAAGCTCTTGTGCAGGCAAAGCCAAGGCAAACCCCGGAGCTGATCCTTTAGGGAACCATCAGACAGGTCAAAACACACCTCCTGGAGGAGTGCTGGCCACCACCTGCGAGGCTCTTACTGACCTGGGAAGCAGAGGATGGTAACGGGAAGTTAAAATGGCGCGTGGGTCTCTTATGGTCTCGCTGTAGGTTTTTCCCCTTTCATTATGTGCTTCCCTGGCTGTTACAAGGTTTTGACTATATTCCAGGGTTATGAAAAGGCTGGTTCTGACCTGTTTTTTTTTTTTTCCCCACCTTATTAGTGCATTTGTAGAGGGAGGGGTTCTTGGGTTTCCTTACTTCCCCGTTTTCGCTGATGTCCTGCTGGTACTGTTTCCTAGGGTGAGTGAGAGGACAGTCATTACGGATTGCTATGGGCGACAACCCCCCGTCTGGGAGCCAGAAAGTTGTATATTTCAAGACAGCCTTGCAGGTCGTGTTGCGGATGTGATGTAGGTTCTGACAACCCCAGGCACTTGCACAAAATGGACTCGGCAGTGAGTCCCATGGGGAAGGAGGCGCCCACTTCACTAGTCCAGTCAACAGGAGGGGCGGCTTCATTCTGAGGCCAACAACTCGGGTCGCAGGTTCCTGATTCTGCGTCTTCCTGATCATGAATGAATGCAGCCTCCTTGGTGGGCCAGTTCTGATATGAAGACTTTGGGAATCACCCCTAGAATCCCAGCCTAGCATATGTTTCTTGGAAACTTCTAACACTTCTATGAGCTGTATACCCTTACCAAATACATTTTTTTCTGTTTAAAGTAGCTGGAGTGGGGCACCTGGGTGGCTCAGTCAGTTAAGCATTTGACTTTGGCTCAGGTCATGATCTCGCGTTTCGCGAGTTTGAGCCCCGTGTCGGGCTCTGTGCTGACAACTCAGAGCCTGGAGCCTGCTTTGGATTCTGCATCTCCCTCTCTCTCTGCCCCTTCCCTGCTCACACTCTCTCTCTTTCAAAAATAAATGAACATTAAAGAAAAATTAGAAAACAAATAAAGCACCTGGAATGGATTCAGAAGGAAATTCAGATTGAACGTTGCAAGGAACTTTTAAGGTCTATCAAAAGGACACTAGATAAATGTAACGTGTTGCTTATACATACGAGGAAAATCCATGCAGGGGCGACAAATAATAAAATAGCCGTATATGAACTGACAGAAGGATGATCACAACATGTCAACTGGAAACACGCATCACATATCAACGTATGATTATATTTTTTTGAAGTTTCAATACTTATATTTGTATATTGAAGGCACTGGTTCTCAACCAGGGGCAATCTTTCCCCTCCCTCTCCTGGCGGGGACATTTGTCAACATCTGGAGACATTCTTTGATTGTCTCGGCCAGGAGAGTGCAATGGCATCTAGTGGGTAGAGGCCAAGGATACAGCTAAACTCCTACAATGCACAGCACAGCTCCCACAACAAAGAATTATCCGGCTTAAAATATCAAAGGTACCGAAGTGGAGAAATCTCGATTTAAAGAAAAATATCAACCTGTTACTAAAATAATACTTTTAGAGAGCAGAATTGAGCAACAGGGTAGGAACTATGTCATTGTTTATGAACAAATTAACATTTAATTCCCCCCCCGAGAATTAGGATTCGTTTTTTTTAATTGAAAAGATACAAATAAGGAATAAACAAATAACACCATTTATTTCTAATAATGGAAGAATAAATGCTTAGTGCAAATATTCAGAAAACACCCAAGTAAAAGAGAAGATCAGTTATGATTCCTTTGTATGACCCTTTGTATGACCAGTTACGATCTTTTTGATCCTTAAGCAACAAAACCCAACAGGAGCTAATTTAAGAAAAGTAGAAATGTGTTCCAAGGATTTTAATATCCCCCTGAAACTAAGGATATCCTAAAGGATGCTGCGAAGCACCTGGAATCAGGAGACTGGAAGGCGTCACATCTCTGTTTTATTACCTGGCATTCTCGCCATGGGTTTATTAAATTCTCTGTCTCTACCGACTTCCTCGACTTCTTTCCTGGTCAATGCGGCCATGGGAGGGGTCTCCATGACCACCTCCAGCTCAGGTTCGGTGACTGGCTGGGGACGCAGAGCAATCACGAGGTAGCCACGTTCCCAAGCCACTCACGGATTTACTACTATTCATGGATTTATTGCCGTGGAAGGATACAAAGCAAAATCAGCAAAGGTAAAAGCCACAGGAGGTAAAGCCTGGCAGAAACAAGGTACAAGCTTTCAAGAATCCTCTTCCGGTGGAGTCACGGGACATGCTTAACCCCCCTCTCCCCTAGCAATGACTTGTGACAACACGCACGAGGTGCTGTCCACCAAGGAGGCTCACTGGAGACTCGGGGCCCAGGGTTTTCACTGGGGGCTGGTCACAGGGGCACCCTCTGCCTAGCACACACCGGAACTCCAGACTCCCCGCAGAGGGGGAGGTGCTGAGCAGAAACCACAGTGGTTTCTGAGCCTCTCTTATCGGTTCTGGGAATGGTGAGAAGTCCCCCAAAACCCAAGTTACCAGACACAAGTTAAGGGCCGACCTCGCAAGCAGCCTTTGCCTGTTGCAGAAACATGGCGGCCAACAGCATGGAGTTCAGAGTAATCTTTCTCTCAGTTCTATGTCCAAGCTCCTGAGGAGAGGCTGACTGGCCCAGCTTAGGTTGGGTGCCCCCCCTTGGACGAATCAGCAGTGATCATGGCTGCTTCTTTGTTATCCCAAGTCCCTCCCCATCTGCTGTGCACACAGTTTTTATTACTCAAGATTTCCTATACCTGGACAGGCACACACACATGAGAGTAGGAAGGGGGGTCTAGGAGTGCTGCTCATGGGATAAAACCCCAGGAAATACGGGTTGCTAGGAGCTGAATGTATGTCCAGCACAACCTGGGAAGTAAAGCCTTTCATCTTTATCATTCACACAGAATCTGTTATTGCCTCGGGTTGTAAGAACGCCTGATGCCCTTTAAAACGTCTTCACAAGTCATCGTGTCTCATGAACAGCTGCAGAAGCAGAGACACTGGGTGAGAAAAAGCCCTCAAGAGAGTAGAGGCCAATAATGACATTCATCTTCCGTGGAGATCTATCTTTATAATGAAGTCAGGAAAAGAACCACTTTGATGACAATAAATAAATCAAAGCATTGTAACGTTCTTTGAATTGCACACGTAGCCCTCGAGAGACCTGTGTCAAAAAAGAAAACAACAAACAGAGCTCCAAGTGGCCCGATATTTCACAGCCTGCCTGCTGCTGGATAAGCATATGTTAGTACTTGTCTGTGGGAACTCAGAGACAGAAAAACAGAAATTGCGGGCAACGTGGGTGTTCTCTCCAGATGCAAAATGAGATCTGTTTTAGGCGACACAAAGATTGCTTTTTTCTCTGACAGAGAAGAATATATAACTCCCAGCTCATGGGTTAAGAACAGGCTCAAAGATGTCTGGCTGTGCTTTCACAATGCCACAGCTATATCCCTCGCTGGCTGAACTCTCCTGGTACAAATTTAGAAATTATACGGATTGGGTAAGTTCTCAAGTAAGTCTCTCGCTATCAAACACTTGCTTCTTGCTACCTGAAATCCAAGAACCAAACACGATTCGAATAACAGAAGATACTTCTGAACCTGTGTATTCAAGGAAGGGGTTAGCCAACTTTTTCTGTCAAGGGCCAGATAGTAAGTAATTTTGGTCTGTAGGTCATGTAGCAAAAAGGGCTCCACTGTAACTACTCAGCTCTGCAGTTTAGGACAAAAGCAGTTATGGGCAATATGTAAATGGATGGTTGTAACTGTGTTTTATTTATAAAAACATGTGGCGGGCTGGATTTGGCCCCTGGGATGCCATTGGCTTCTACATCAACCTGAGTTTGAGACTTAAATCTGGTATTGCAGGATCAGACGTACATTATTACTATTTCAAATGGCAAAAGCTTTGATGATACAAAATGCTCACTTTTCTTTTTTTAAAAAAATTATTAACTTCGAGGGACAGAGAGAGAAGAGAAAGAGAATCCTAAGCATGGTTCGTAAGTTTGAGCCTGTGTCAGGCTCTGTGGTGCCAGTGCACAGCCTGCTTGGGATTCTCTCTCTGTCCCTTCCCCTCTCACTCTCTGTCTGTCTCTCAAAATAAAATAAACTTAAAAAAAAAAAAAAAAAAAAAAGATGTGCAGTGTTTTTTTTTTCATTGACTTGCTAACTGTCCCCTGGTTTTGAAATGACATGGCAGAGATGTGAATGGAATCAACCCTACTCTCCAGGGCTTGAGAGCCCATTTTTTACGCTGTAATTCCTCAGGTGTTCTGTTCTGCCACTTAAAAATTTTTCTCAGAAAGGATCTGGTTTAATTAGTGACTATAATACAACCATATGGCCTCTTCCCTCAGACTTTCTCCCCCAAATTTATATGTTTGATACAAAGAATATGTTTGGGTTGTGAATCATAATAAAATGAACACCTGTGAATCCCACCTCCCATATAAAAACTAGAGTACCAATACCTTGCATCCCTCTGTTTTACTATATTGTTTTATTTCAATTTTTAATATACAAGGTAGTATATTAAAGCTTATAACAAGGGTATGTTATTTTAATGTTTATTTATTTTTAAAGGAGAGAGAGACAGAGCGTGAGTGGGGTAGGGGCAGAGAGACAAAATCAGAAGCCAGCTCCAGGCTCTGAGCTGTCAGCACAGACGACGAGGGACTCAAACTCATGAGCCAAGAAATCATGACCCGAGCTGAAGTCAGATGCTTAACCGACTGAGCCACCTAGGACCTCATGGGTAGGTCTTTTAAAGGTATATTTGCAGGGCGCCTGGGTGGCGTAGTCGGTTAAGCGTCCGCCTTTCGCTTAGGTCATGATCTCATGGTTCGTGGGTTCGAGCCCCGCGTCGGGCTCTGTGCTGACTGCCAGCTCAGAGCCTGGAGCCTGTTTCCGTCTGTAACTCCCTCTCTCTCTGACCCTCCCCTGCTCACGTTGTCTCTCTCTCTCTCTCTCTCCTAGAAATAAATAAAAACATTTAAAAAAAAAGGTATATTTGCTAAGATCTAAAATTTAAATTCCAGTTTCCTATGTGCCCCTACGTATTTCTTATCCATCATCTCCCTGATGCCGCACTTATTGCCATTTAAAAAAATAATAGCTTTGGGCCCCTGGGTGGCTCAGTTGGCTAAGCCTCCGACTTTGGTTCAGGTCACGATCTCATGGTCACGATCTCTAAGTTCCACATGGGGCTCTGTGCTGACAGCTCAGAGCCTGGAGCCTGCTTTGGATTCTGTGTCTCTCTCTCTCTGCCCTTCCATTGCTCGCTTTCTGTCTTTCTCAAAAATAAATAAACATTAAAAAAAATTTTAAGTAATAGCTTTATTGAGATATAATTCGCATACTATAAAGTTACACTTTTTTGAAAATTTACAATTCAGTAGCTTGTAGTATATTCACAAGGTTGTGTAACCACCACTACTATCTAATTCCAGAACATTTTCATCAGTCCCAAAAGGAAGCCTTTTCTGTGACTGTGCCTAGTCACTCTCAATTCCCATCCCACAATCCCGACAATCACTAATCTGCTTTCTGACTCTGTGAATTTGCCTCCTCTGGACATGCCATATACATAGAATCATATAATATAAGGTTGGGGTTTTTTTTTCTTTTTTTGCATCTGGCTTCTTTCTTTAAAAAAAGAACAATCTTAAAAATAATTTTATTTGTTAAAAATTTACATGCTCATTGTAGAAAATGAAACACTACTGGAAAGCATGAATAAATTTTAGTTTTTAGCCAGAGACACTCACTGTTAACATTTATATAACATTTATACAAATTTCTTTTGATAGAATTGGAATCATGCCAGACAGACTTTTAGAATCTGATTTTTTACTTGATGTAGCCTGCATAATTTTTCCAGTGCCTTTACATATATTTGCCCAAAGCATGATTTTTAAAGGCTTTAGAATATTCCATTGTATACACATAATATAATTTATTTAATTGATTCATCTCTTGCTAGAAATCTGTGTGATTTCCAGTTGTTTCAAAAATGGGCACCCTCCACACTGTTGGTGGGAATGTAAACTGGTGCAGCCCGTCTGGAAAACAGTGTGGAGGTTCCTCAAAAAATTAATAGAACTCCCCTGTGACCCAGCAATAGCACTGCTAGGAATTTACCCAAGGGATACAGGAGTGCTGATGCACAGGAGCACATGTACCCCAATGTTCATAACAGCACTCTCCACAATAGCTAAAACCTGGAAAGAGCCTAAGTGTCCATCAACAGATGAATGGATCAAGAAGATGTGGTTTATCTATACCATGGAATACTACATGGCAATGAGAAACAATGAAATCTGGCCATGTGTAGCAACATGGATGGACCTTGAGGCTGTTATGCTGAGCGAAATAAGTCAGGCAGAGAAGAACAAATATCATATGTTTGCACGTATAGGAGGATTAGGAGGAACTTGACAGAGGAACAAGGAGGAGAAGAAGGAGGGAAATGGTGGGGGAAAGGGAGAGAGGCAAACCATGAGAGACTCTTGAATGCTGACAAAAACTGAGGACTGATGGATGTGGGGGGGAAGGGGGATGGGCATGGAGGAGGGCACTTGTGGATGAGCACTGGGTGTTATATGGAATCCAACTTGACAGTAAACTATGAGAGAAAAAAAAAACAAAAAAAACCCCAAAATGGTCTTATTTTAATTTTTTATAGTTATTTTGAGAGAGAAAGAGAGAGCATGCACACAAGCGGGGGGAGGGCCAGTGAGAAAGAGAGAGAAAGAGAGAGAGAGAGAGAGAGAGAGAGAGAGAGAGAGAGAGAGAGAGAATCCCAGCGCAGGGCTCAAACTCAGGAACCAGGAGGTCATGACCTGAGATCCTGATTACACATTGCCACATTTCCCTCCCAAGAGGCATGATTCATCTACACTCCCACCAATGGTAGAGCTCATTACTGAGCCTCAGTGGCACAGTTGGCTGGGCGTCTGACTTTGGCTCAGGTCATGATGTCACAGTTTGTGGGTTTGAGCCCCACGTCGGGCTCTGTGCTGACAGCTCAGAGCCTGGAGCCTGCTTCAGATTCTGTGTCTCCCTCTCTCTCTGTCTCTTCCCCGTTCATATTCAGTCTCTCTCTGCCTCTCAAAAATAAATAAAACATTTTTAAAAAAGTCTCCCAATAGGATAAGCCAAGAAATGGCATCTCCTTTTATTTGTATTTCTTTGATTATAAGTGAGACTGAACAACGCTTAGTTTACAATTTTCTTAGATAATTTTTGGCTATTGTAACTATGATGCCTGTTAGTGATTAAAAAAAAATTTTTTTTTAACTTACAGGGAGTTCATGATATTGAGTTTAAGAACCTGCAGCATTGAAGGCTGTCAGAGCCTGTATGACAGAGAAGGTATCCCAAACTCTGGGAAGACGACATCATCGCTGTGATTCCCTCGCAGACCAGGGAGGATTGCAAGAGCACCCAGGGCAAAGGTGGGCGTGACTTGAGGTACAGCCACTGTCTCCCAGGGCATGGCAAGCGCCCTTTCTTTGTGCCTAAACTCCCGTCCAGAAGCCCAGAGCCCCATTTCTGCTTAAAGTGAACCCATGATCTGCTCTCTAGTCTGGCCCCGGCCCACACTGTCCCCTGCCCGCCACACCCAGCCTCGCACGGCCTGCCTTCTGCCCCGACGCCTGTGCGCTGTCCCCTCTGCCCGGGATCCCTTCTCTGTCGTCTCCACAGCGCTGGCTCTTCCTGTCATTCTGGCCTGAAGGTACGCTTCCCCTCCTCAGACAGGACTTCCCAATCTGGAGTGTCCCCAGTCACCCCGCACTGTCCCTCTCCATGCAGCCCTTGGGCCGTCTAGCCCTGGCCCTTCTCTTTGCTGTCTGTGTAGACCTGGCTGCTGAGTGCAGTAGCCAGCAGGTGCTCAGTATATAGTTGCTGAGTATCTGCTTTTAGGAATCAATGAGTTTGGTGACACCCTCCCCATCCCAACCTTGGACTAACACTAGTCTGATCATCCCATGATCGATAGGGACCTAACTGTCTCAGGTCATAGCTGGAAGTGCCCCCACGATGTTCTAGAAACTGCCTCAAATCAAAACTGCTGGGAGCCCCCTCTTGAGCTGCAGGCCTCAGCCCGATGCCACACGACTCCTGAGGTGACCGCAGGAGTCCAGGGTAGTTACCGCCACCCCTGCAGCCACAACCAGGTCTCAGGCAGTGCTCCACGTCCCACCCCTCTGGCCTCAGCGCTTGTGAAGTGAAATGAGAAGCCCCTCAAACTTTGATCCGGCCTTGGTTAGAATTAAAAGATAAAATGTGAATCACAGTGCTATGTAATGGGATGATCTGTGGTAAAAACACTCTTCCTTTTTTTTTTTTTATAAAGTTTATTTTGAGAGAGAGAGCGCGCACATATGTAGGGGAGGGACAGAGAGAGAATCTCAAGCAGCCAGCACTGTCAGCATGGAGGCCATGATGGGGCTTGAACTCATGAACTGTGAGATCATGACCTGAGCCGAAATCAAAAGTTGGGCACTTAACTGACTGAGCTATCCAGGCGCTCCCGGGGAAAAAGCCGTCTTGTTGACAACCTAATTTTCTTATTAAATTATGTTACTTACACTGTCTTAGTAAACATGAGGAAGATGGTTCAAGGGTGTTTATACACCAGTGACTACAGAAGGATTATGAAGAAAAACACTAGTCTAGAAAGGGCGAAGGTCTTATTTGAGTTTAAACCGTGGAGTTTCTGTTACTGTCAGAAATGTTATTTTAATCAGTTTCCTGAGAAGGAGTGAGGAGCGCCCGGGGTTATTCAACTATTCACCCAAAGTTTCTGGTTTAATCTCTCAGGAATCAAGCCTTTAACCATGAAGCGTTCTTTGGCAACAAAGCTTATGAAAGAGTTTACAGGAAATAGCATTTACTTATCAACCTATAGAATATGTTATCAGAAAATGGACATTCACTGAAGCAGTAAATGAATTCCAGAGACTTGAGATAAATAACCCACTGTTCTCTCTCTTTATGGTATGTATGGGGTAGATGCTTCTGGTTTGTCAGAAAGCTCTGGAATCATCAGGCCTATCCTTGTAGGGATTGAAATAGGGCCTCTAGGAAATCCAAATTTAACTCTGAAAGCTTGTCCATGGCGTCTGTGGGCCAGCTGGAACTTTCTAGAACTATGGCGGTTGGTGCCCTGAGGTCCTACCAATACCCAGAAAACACCATGGGGGGCGCCATGCAGTCGTGAAGTCAACCAATTTGGTGCTAGAGTGTCCTCTGTCATTTCTCTCCCTGTCCTGAAGCCCTTAGACCTCAGCTGGGCTAAGGGTGGTCCCTGCCTTCCCTTCGCTGAGGGACCTGGCCACTCTGATAAATGTGTGGAATTCAGCCGTAAATCTCTGCAAAGTCCTCATCCCTCCCAAGAAGCGTGACCAGGCGCAGTCACCCCACATCTACAGGTGGCACCGTGACTGTGTTCCCAGGACGCTGCCGTGCCCTGGCCAGTGGGGCCAACACTGGTGATTCAGCCAAGGTCAACACTGGTGACTCAACCAAGGTCACAGGGCAAATATAAAAGGATGAGTTCTGTCAACACCCTAACTCAACTCAGTCAGCTTGGGAAGGCCAGTTCCATCCCGGGGCCTCCAGGGGGGACCCCAGCTGCCACTGTGATGTCCGAAGTCAGTTCACCAGGACTTCTGATCCACGAAGTGATGAGATAATAGCTAAATTTGCAGTAATTCACAGCAACAGAAAACTAAAAGAGCGGGGTGGCTGGAGTCAGGGGGTGACAGAGAGAATTTCAGAGTTTTTCCTTAGGGTCAGATTACTTACTCTTCTTAGATGGTAAACCAGTGACATCTTTTCTTCTTCAGGCCATTGGTGTTGTGTTCCTGTTGTTCACATCCACTGTGTTTCTATTTTTTTTTTTTTAATGTGTATGTATTTATTTTGAGAGAGAACGCAAGCACACACACAAGTATATGCGGGAGGGGGCCAGAGGGGGAGAGAGAGAATCCCAAGCAGTCTCTGCACTATCAGTGCAGAGCCCAATGTGGGGCTCGATCCCGCAAATCGTGAGAACATGACCTGAGCTGACATCAAGAGTGACTGCTTAACCGACTGAGCCACCCAGACGCCCCTGTGTTTCTAATTTTTTACAACACACAGGCTTTTGGCAAGTTGAAATCCAGAACTGTAAAGGGTTTTCTTAGGCGGAGGTGTGACTTTTCGATCTGAGGCTCTCAAGGCTGCCAGTATCTCAGAACCACCTGAGGCCGGGCCCCACTCATCCGATTGTAATTCCTGAGATCTAGGGTCAGGCCCGGCAAAGGTATTTCATAAAAGCTCCTCTGTGATTTAATGTGCAGTCAGCACTGACAACCAGGATTGTGGGCAGCAAAATTCCAAGACACCCTTATCTCTGCTCCCTGTGTCATGGGGCAAAAGGATCTGCCAGATATAATTAAACTTGCTATTGAACTAGCCCTAAAACAGGGCGATTCTCTGAGTAGGCCTAATCTCATCAATGGAGATTTGCCTAAAAAAAAATTTTTTTAATGTTTTATTTATTTTTGAGACTGACAGTGTGAGCAGGGGAGGGACAGAGCGAGAGGGGAACAGAAGATCTGAAGCAGGCTCTGCACTGACACAGCTAGCCCGATGCAGGGCTCAAACTCATGAACTGAGATCATGACCTGAGCCAATGTCACATGTTCAACAAACTGAGCCACTAGGGCACCCTACCTGAGGTTTCATTTAAAGTAGAGTTTTCCCCGCTGGTGACAGAAGTCAGGGAGACAAACGCGTCAACATGAGTGGGATGGGATGGCCATTGGGGACCAAGGATGGAGGGGGCCATGTGGAAAGAATCTGAGCAGTCTCCACTGGCTGGTGTGACCCTCAACTGAAAGCCAGCAAGGAAATGGGGACCTCAATCTTACAAACACACGGAACCATCACCAACCTGAAAGACACTGGGGGTGGACCCTTCCCCAGAGCCTCCAGGGGAGACCGTCGCTCAGCTGATACCTAGATTTCAAGCAACGTGGTGCTGGACTCCTGACCTGTACGAGCTGTGAGCTCCCAGGCAGGTGTTTTAAGTCCCTGAGTCTGTGGTAATTTGTCACACAGCAAAAGAAAATGACACCAGTGGCTTTCTAAGCAATAAAAATAATTGGCCATTTCCAGCCAAACTATTTTTAAATTATATTTCCCGTAGGAGTGAACTTGAATATCACTTTACATATTTCTTGCTACTATAACACCACTCTAATGTTTTAATTTGACACTTGGAACCTGGGGCCTTTAAAACCTTAAAACTCAGCCTGTTGAAACATGCCACAAGTAATGGATTCTAGCTTTTTTTCCTTTTTTTATGTTTATTTATTTTTGAGAGTGAGAGAGAGAGCGAGAGCAAGAGAGAGAATGAGCAGGGGAGGAGCTGAAAGAGAAAGAGACACAGAATCCGAAGCAGGATCCAGGTTCCAAGCTGTCAGTACAGAGCCCGATGCGGGGCTCGAGCCCACGAACTGTGAGATCATGACCTGAGCTGCAGTTGGACATTTAACTGACCACCCAGGCGCCCCTAGCTTTTGAGAGGGAGGTGAGATATGGTAATCCTCCACCTGTGCCTTCAACCAAATAACTCACCAGGGATGGCCACACTGGCCAGGGCACGGCAGGGCTCTGGGAACACAGTCACGGTGCCACCTGCAGATATGGGGTGGCTGCGCCTGGTCATGCTTCTTGGGAGGGACGAGGACTTTGCAGAGATTTACAGCTGAATTCCACACATTTATCAGAGTGGCCAGGTCCCTCAACTAAGGGACAGCAGTGATCATCCCTAGCCGAGCTGAGGCCTGAGGGCTTCAGGACAGGGAGAGAAATGACAGAGGACACTCCAGCACCAGGCTGGCTGACTTCACGACTGCATGGCATCCCCCATGGTGTTTTCTGGGTATTGGTAGGACCTCGGCACTCCAACGCCTTAGTGCTAGAAAGTCCCGGTCTCCTTACTGCCATCAGTCAGGGACCTCTCTCAGCTCCGGATGTGCCCCCTTCACTTTCAGGCCCCCTGATGGTGCACTGAGTCCTTCTGATGCTCCAGAAGAAACTCCTGGCTTTTAAAGGTTCATGTATTAAGACTACTCAGATAAGCTCCCTTTTGCCATAGGTATGTAGGAGATTATTTAGGGGTGAGGGTCACTGGGGGTCATTCTGGGAGTTCTGCCTATCATACCCACCATCTTGTGTTCTGGGCCCTTCAGATCCCTTCTGGTAATTACATGAGAGACGAAAATTTCCCTATCACAGCCCCAACGAGAGAACTGAAAACAGATTTAAAAAGGGGGACGTAGGGTTAGGCTGATCCTTGGCTACGGATGGAGAGCAATTTGCAGGGCCTTCCTAGAAGCCTGGCTTCAAACAAACAAACAAACAAACAATTCCAAGGAATTCTGAGCTGAGTAGATCATCTAGAAAGGTCTCTTTGTTGAGAGCCACTTCAAGCTCGGAGCGGGCCTCACTCTGGACAGAGGGCACGCTCATGCTACCAACACATCTATCTGAGAGCTGAACCTCGGGGCTCAGCCGCAGGTCTGAACCACTGCTCTAACTTTTCAGGGCTGTCACCCCATGTTGCTTAAGTTCCAACAAACACAGTCACTAATGTGATGATGTCCTCGTTCTGACCTTCCAAGCCTAGTACCTGGCGTGAGATAAACCTTGATGGAAAAACACAGGTCCTCACCTTTGTCAGGTGAGGAGAGTCACCACTTAAATGTCTCCTCCCTGACCTTCATGTGACAACGGTGTCCACACACCCAGTGATCCTAATCCCCCTTCTCTGAGTTTTCTCCATGGTACCCACCACCTTCCAATATAGCAGATCCTATACATTTTTTAAAAATTGTTTAACATTTATTCATTTAAAAAAATTTCTTTAATGTTTTATTTATTTCTGAGAGAGAAAGACCGTGTGAACAGGGGAAGGTCAGAGAGCGAGGGAGGTACAGAATCTGAAGCAGGCTCCAGGCTCTGAGCTGTCAGCACAGAGCCCGACGCGGGACTCGAACCCATGAACCGTGAGATCATGACCTGAGCCGAAGTCGGACGCTTAACCGACTGAGCCCCTAATATGTATTCATTTATGAGAGACAGAAAGAGAGAGAGAGAGACAAAGCATGAGTGGGGGAGGGGCAGAGAGAGAGGGAGACACAGAATCTGAAACAAGTTCCAGGCTCTGAGATGTCAGCACAGAGCCTGACGCAAGGCTCGAACTCATGGACGAGATCATCACTTGAGCCGAAGTTGGACGCCCAGCCGCCGGAGCCACCCAGGCGCCACAGGTATTGTACTTTTTAAGGTTTTAGTTGTCACCCTCGTGTGGGCAGAAGTGCCGCTAGAGTAGAAATTCTGTTTGTTCGTCCCCTGCTGAATTCCCAGAGCCTGAAATAGTACGTGGCCCTGAACAGGTCCCCTCACTGAAAATTCACTGAATTAATACAGGCAGAGTTTGGACGCAATCTCTGGTGCTACCTTTCGGTGGGCTAAAACAGAACATTCTGTTATGTGGAAATGCACATGAGTACTGGTTTTCTGTCTTTCTAAACGAGCCATCTGAGCATTCTACGATTTATTTTTGGCTTCCTGAGTCGGAGAGGATGAGCTTTAGAAGGCTTAAGAGGCATCTCAGACAAACAGGTCTAGACCGAGATTTTCTGAGGAGTAAATAAATCAGACACATATGACTTACGTTTCCCTCTAAACTTACAGAGATTTAATGATGAATGAAAATTACTCTTCAGGCAGAATGACCTTTGGGCTTTGTGAAGCATAAAATGCTTTGAAAACCAGTTCATGATGTTCGTTCACAAGACAAAACAAAAAAATCACTACAGTGGGAAATACTATTCTCCCTCTTGTGACGGGAAAGGTCTTACCGTATAATCTCGCCCTGCAACCTAATTGTAACAACGTTAGGTGCCCAAGGGCCGATTCCTTCTGGAAATCTGAACTGTCTTTCGTATCCATCTAGCACTTCCCTCCATCCATTTCTGTGAGGTGGGGAAAGGACAGTGCAGTCAAGCATTAGTGGCTGCAAGTGGCTTGGCCACAGCCAAGACCTCGTTCCCAGCATTTGTCCGCTTCGGCCCTCTGTTATCGCTTCGACTCCCCCTACCCTGAAGCCTCCCGGGATCAGCTTTCTCTCCCCCACTCCTCACTTCTCCATTTCCCCGGCAGCGTGGCTGACATGCCGAGGGGCGCTGTCATTAGGATGGCCTTCCTTTCTGGGGTGGTTTCAAGCCCTGGAAAGGGCTGAAGCTGACAGTGCAGAGAGCGGCCAGAAGACGAAACAATGGGTGGGAAGCAAGACTGCCCTCTGGGAGTCTCCATTATTGGTCATTAACCGGACGAATTTCTTGCTTTTTCTTTTTGGGTGGCAAACGGGGGAAAAAAGAAACGGTAACGTCAAAGACACAAAACACTTCCGTTCTTGGGTAAAGTCGGGTTTGAAGCCCCGTGGCTGCTGTCATTACGACGATCCCAGCCCTGTTGCTGCTTAACCACCTGGGCTGGTTCCTGGCCAAGGCCTTGTTTTCTTGCTGCTTCTTTCTTTTTCTATCCCAGCCACCCTCAAAGCTTGAGGTAGAGGAGGGAGTGTTGTGGTGCCAGCATCTTCCAAATTTTTAGCAAGTGGGGTAAGGGGAGAGGAAGGCGGGGCCTGAGTGGAGAATGGGGAGGAGAAGCCTATTTTATTTTTATTAAAAAATTTTTTTTATTTATGTAATCTCTGTACCCAATGTGGGGCTCAAACTCATGACCCCATGACCAAGAGTCACATGCTCTGGCAACGAGAAAGAATGAAATGGCCATGTGTAGCAACATGGATGGACCTTGAGGGTGTTATGCTGAGTGAAATAAGTCAGGCAGAAAAGGACAAATACCATATGTTTGCACGTATAGGAGGATTAGGAGGAACTTAACAGAGGACCGTGGGGGAGGAGAAGGGGGGAAATGGTGGGGGAAAGGGAGAGAGGCAAACCATGAGAGACTCTTAAATGCTGAGAACAAACTGAGGACTGATGGGTGTGGGGGGAAGGGGGGTGATGGGCATGGAGGAGGGCACTTGTGGGGATGAGTACTGGGTGTTGTATGGAAACCAACTTGACAATAAACTATTAAAAAAACTCAAAAAAAAAATCGCATGCTCTACCAACTGAGCCACCCAGGCGCCCTAGAGATGACAATTTTAAAGGGGGTGGCTATTTAATGAGAAAGGTAACACAATCCAACGTGTAGAAGAAAGCACTGGAGAATATTTTCATGTCCTTGGAACAAAGATTTCAACAGGATGCAAAAAGCACTAACTGCTGGGAAAAAGACTGATACATCGGGCTTAACTAAAATTACAACTTTGGTCCACAAAAAGGTGAAAATTCAAGCCACCCTGGGAGGAGATTTATTTGCAATACATCTATTTGACAAAGGACGGGCATCCAGAACACATAAAGAGCTCCTAGAAGTAACATGGGAAAGAAAGATCATAAGGCAAGTGAGACCTAAATGAGACCGTAGGGCACATCCCATAGGGGACTACTCAAATGTCCAGTGAGCATACAGAAAAGTTCTCTGCCTCATCGGCTGGCAATAATAGAATGGATAAATAAATAATGGTATGATCCCACAAGAGGTTCCAAAGGGTAAAGAGAATGATGAACTACAGCCGGATATACCTGAGTAACTTAATACTGTTTGAGAAAAGCCAGATGCAGGTATCATAGTTTCTGATTGCATTTATGTAAAGTTCAAGTACAGGCAAAACTACTCTGGCATTTAGGGATTCCTGCTTTTTGTTGCAGCTATGAGGGAAAAAATTGAGGACAATGGCTTTCTTTGGGAGTGGTGAGGGGCTACGATTAGAAAGTCACATGAAAGGTTTGGGGGACCTGGCAATACTCCATTTCTGGATGTGAGTGGTGACTGTGTGGGTTTTCACCTCATAATCATCCATGAAACTGTAATTTATATTCGAGGCATTTTTTTTGTTTTTTGTTTTTCATGTTTGTATATGACATTTCATAATAACAGAGCTTACGCTTTTAGATCAGGTGTTTCTTCCTTGTCTAACCTTTCCAGAAAACAAGTACCATCCTGATAAACTGCAACTTGAAACTCAATGCAAACAACTCTTCAAGTAACAGAGAAATGCTGAAGGCATTCTAAGCAGGACTTTTGTATAAATCAGGAAAAGGTGCCTTCTTTGGGAAGATGGCTCAGCAAATGCTGTCTGTCTGGACTGAAGCAGCCTGTTAGGCTCACTGCTTGCGGAGTTTATATTTCCTCTGAGCAAAGAGAAAGGTGCCCTTTCCTGCAGGAGATGCAGACCTGGGCTGAGGTACATGGTTCGCTGGGCAGAGCACTGACTGACTCTAAGTCCTGCTCACCTCTTTGGGCACCACAGCTGGCCCCACTACCTGGCCCCTGCCTAAGAGAAGGGAAGAACACAAGCTCGCGCACTGGCCCGTCCAAGCATATGTGTGCCCAGGACAAATCCTGGCACAGGACTGCCGCCCAGAGCTGGGTGGAAGCCAGCCAACATGGTCACTCACCGCATAGCCTTCTGTCTTCTTCTGACACCATTTCAGGAGAGCATTGCGCTTGGAGCCGCCATATTCCCGGGCCAAGGCAGCCAGAGGGTCTCTTCTCTCCACACTAGTTAGAAAGAAGAGCACATGGTAAAGAGAAGAGGCTAATTTTTAGGGCTTTCAAGAAGGCAAGAAATAAAGAACTAGATTCTCGAGGAAAAGTCTAGGTCTCTCCAGTGAGATTGGAGAGAAACAACCAAATCAAGTCATATTAATGACACATCTTTATAATGTTTCACGATATGAAAGAAAAATTAAATTGTACTGCTTGGCTATCAGAAGTCCATCTGTTGCTCCATCCATCTAGCCCTTTATTTATTTACTTACTTAAGTACAGTATCATTTTAATTAAAGACACTAGAAAAAACACTCTACGTGTCTCAAAGCTACACCCATATCTAAGTAACCTATGAAAAGGAAGCTGCAAGGGCATTTAAAAACACTAGATTGGCTGTTTATGGAGAAGTAATAGGAATGGAGATAAAAGGTAAAAATCAGTAAAAACTACTCAAAAAAGGGTCTTTGCACACTCTAAAAGCGGTACCCCTCAGTTTGTACGACATTAACTCAATTCTGAGCACCTGTGTAGCCAAAGGAAGCGATTTTACTAAATAACACGGCAGCATTCTGAGAGCAAGACTTAGGCACCCTCTTCTCAATTTTTAATAGGTATCTGCGTTAGTTAAAAAAACCTTTTTTAAAAAATGTTTATTTTTGAGAGAGAGAGAACAAGTGAGGGAGGAGCAGAGAGGGGGGGCAGAGAATCCGAAGTGGGCCCTGTGCTGACAGCAAAGAGCTCAACACAGGGCTCGAAGCTCACGAACCGTGAAATCACGACCTGAGCTCAAGTTGGACACTTAACCCACTGAGCCACCCAGATGCCCCTGTAGCACTTTTTATACTAGCAAATAACTGGAAACAAGCAGATGTGCATCATCTGGAAAACAGGGGAACAGTGGCATAGTCACACAAAGGGATACTATACAGCACTAGAAACCAATGAATTAGGATGCATGCAATGACTCGAATGAACGGCAAAACAATTCTGAATTTAAAAAAAAGAGAAAACCACCGTGTGTTTCCATTTATGCAGAGTTTTAAGTGAGAATTTAAATAATGTATTGTTTATATTGTTTGGGGGTGCAAGCGTACGTGGTGAAACTGGAAAGAGAAGGAGAGGACAAGATACAGAACAGTCAGACGGTGGTGACCTTGGGGCGGGGCAGGGAGGCAAGGCGGGCAGAGAGGGGCTGACAGGGGATGTCGATGGTAATAATAATCTTCTTTCCCTTACACTGGAAAGCCGATATCCAGATGCATTGCTGTTCTTAATAGCTTATACCTGTTTAATATTATTGTTTCTTATCATTCTGACACTTAATGAGAATACTTTAAAATATTTTTAAGGAGGAAAGTGATGATTCCAGACCTCAGCAATCTGAATTAGGGTAGAGAGATTGTAAGAAGACTTCATCAGCCTGCATTAAAATTTTGCTGGTGTCATCTGATGACTGGTTTTTCTTGCATAAACTCACAGCCGGGAGTTTCTGTGGTCAGAGCCACGAAGGGCCTACGACATTACGGTGACTTAGCCATGGTGACTTGGCCCGTGTTTACTAAGGGCCACGTCTTACTTTGTCATTTGGAACTGAATTTTTAGGTCTGACAAATGAGGAAAGACAGAAATGAAAGTTTGGCCAAGAGTTTTTGTGTAAGCGGACGACTAAAACATTTACTGGACAATCTTCTTAAAAAAAATGAAGTTAACCGGATATGGTGCCTGCAGCAAATTAATGCTAATAGGATGAGAACTTCCAAAAGAAGTTAATTTCTATCCTGTCATTCATTTGTTTCAGTGATGTGGACACAAAAATAAAACAACATATTGATTTCCACTAATTTAATCTTTCATGATGAAGGGTAGCCTATCAACAGCATACACACATAGCATTTTCTGTACACATTTGTGGCATAAAGGAAAGAGCAATTTCTGAGTAGCACTAATTCTGGTCCTTAAAAACAAGATTTGGGGGTGGCTGGGTGGCTCAGTGGTTGAGCATCCCAGTTCGGCTCAAGTCATTACCTCGTGGTCTGTGAGTTTGAGACCTACTTCAGGCTCTGGAGCCTGCTTCGGATTGTGTGTTTCCCTCTCTCTCTGCCCCTCCCCTGTTCGCTCGCTCTCTCTCAGAAATAAGTAAGCATTAAAAAATGTTTTAAAAAACCCCCAAGGTTTGATCATTTAAATCTCCTGTGCAGAAACAAGACTAACGTGTAATATGTAGGTCTTTAAGTTAAACCTCTGAAGAGATATGACTTCATCTATTTGGCTCCAAATATAGGCCACGCCCAAAGATATGGCAAGAGCTGAACTTATTCAGACTTTTATAAAATCCTGTTGTGACACACGTAACGCTGAAGTTATGAGGTTTGCTAAAAATCCATTACTCCTAAAGGGGCCTGTTTTGTACACTCATCTATCTACCCACCTACTCGTAAGCACTGACTGAATGCAATGCTATGTGTGTAACACGACACGGGGGCGGGGAGAGACATCAAAGCGTGAGACGAGGTATTTATTATCTACTAAAATGCAACCTAGGGGTGCCTGGGGGGCTCAGTCGGTTGAGTGTCTGACTTCGGCTCAGGTCATGAGCTCATGATTCGTGGGTTCGAGCCCTGTGTCGGGCTCTGTGCTGACGGCTCAGAGCCTGGAGCCTGCCTCCGATTCTGTGTCTTCCTCTCTCTCTGCCCCTCCCCAGCTTGCACTCTGTCTCTGTCTCTCTCTCAAAAATAAATAAACATTAAAAAAAATAAATACAGTGCAGCTTCAATGGGGACAAAGGCACACACATCACGCAACAGTGCATTAAACACCCAAATGAGGCTATGACGCTGAAGGCAGAGAAAGGGGGCATCGATGTTACCAGGGTAGTCTGCTTGGCTTTGAAGGAGGAGGACTTAGGGGAGAGTGAAAGGGACAGAGGGAAGGCTGCTCGGGCCAGAATCGTGTGAGCAGTCAGAAACGTGCATGTTGGTGGCGAAGGCTGAGAATGAAGCAGGCTGTGACGGCGTGGAGGGCAGGGACGATCTGGTACGTGAGCAGGGGAAGACTCTGCTACAGAGAACCTAGGGACCAGAATGAGGAGCGTGGGTGGAAGTGTGCATGACAAGTCACGGGAGGTTTCTGACAAGGTCTGCACGGGATGTGCTCGGTGTTCTAGAGGCTGACTCTACGTGGGGAAGTAGCTGGAGGAGGCTTGCCGTGGCCTGGGTGAGCAGGGGCACGGGGCAGGGAGGAAGTGGCAGAGCTGTGACCGAACACCGGCCTCTGGTGACCAGCCCCGCAGTCTCTGTCCCCTCCTCCCTGTCCCTCCACCCCTCACATCACCCCTAACGGGCTCTTTCAATGCTGACTTCAAAATGCCCCAGTCCTTCTGCCGCGCCACTGTTCACCCTACCGCTACTTGTCATCAGAAGCAAAATGCCACGAACCTAATGGTTCCCCAATGCTTTGCCGAAAGGAGTATGGACCTCTAACCTTGGCAATGAAGAGCATTCACAACGGGACTCCAACCTGCCTTTCCAGCAGTGCTCTCCTAACCACCTGTCCGCCTCGCCGGCCAATCTTCACGTTGATGATATGTACGCCAGGGCCCCTGTCCTCAAGAAGCCCGCAGTCCAGTCTGAGCAAACTAAACCACGCCCTGAGCCCTGAACATCAGGGGGAGCCTCCTGGTGAGGCCTGAAGGACCCCTGTGGCAGAAATGTCGCCTCCTCCCTCCAGACTTCTGGATCCAACTAACAACTCCCCATGTAATCTGCTTCTACGTTTTTTTCTTCTTCTTCTAAATATTTATTTTTGAGAGAGACAGCGAGCAAGCAGGGGAGGGGCAGAGACAAAGGGAGACATAGAATCCGAAGCACGCTTCAGGCTCTGAACTGTCAGCACAGAGCCTGATGTGGGGCTCGAACCCATGAACTGTGAGATCATGACCTGAGCCGAAGTTGGATGCCTAACTGACTGAGCCACCCAGGAGCCCCTGCTTATACTTCTTTCATAGCTCTTGCTTCACTTTGCACCGTCCTGTGGGGCACGTACTGTGTCTTGGTGGTTTTCATTCAGGAAAGACACGTAAGAAGGAAAGGGAGCACGGGATAAATCAGAAGGAAGCATACAAGGTCATCAGCCCAGTGATTTCTCACTGTTTCAAACGTGGTACCTGAGTTTGCTTTGTGGTTTCAAGCCCCCCGTGGAAGCGCTCAGCAGCCTTGTGCTCCCGAAGCCCAGAGAAGGGGGTCTGCTCAGAGACTCGAGTGAGGGGCTCTTGCGGAGGTAAGGGTCCGGTTTCAGGTCCTCACCCCTTCCCTTTAGAAGATCTGTGTGAACAACAACATAATCACCTATCCCTGAAGAAGAGAAATCTGGTCACCACGCTTTCTTCTCAAGTGCCATATAATTCTCACCTTATTCTCAAGTACAAATATAACAGATATAGATTTATAGATATAGTTTCTGGATTAAGTAATAAAAATGCAAATAGGGACACGGCGTCTTCTAGAAAGGATTCTCCAGGCAGGGCTGACTCTGTAATTCATAGAGACTATTGCCGAATTGGCCCCCTGTTCAAAAATTATTATTTCAGGATGGCACCCATGGAGCACTAAACCAAAGCCCTTCTAAGAGATCTGCACAGGTCACACGCCCACCAGGCCAGCCCTGTCCCCAACTAAAGCACTTTGTTTTAATCGATGGGCATCGGAGAGATAGAGAGAGTGAACTGGTAGGAAGGTGCCCTGAGGGATTTTCAAGTCACAGGTAAGAGCAGACAAAAAGCAGAGGGCCAAGAATGAGAACTAGTTTGCCAGAAAAAGAGCCATTCCAGTCATGGCGTCTGGCTGGCTTACAAATAAGCAAAATTAATTCTCTGAAGGTCCCTCTCGGCTGTTCCATTAGAAGTCAAAACAGGTTGATGAAACAGGCTGAATCGTCCAGATTCCTTCTTAAAGGAGCACGGGGGGTATAGAATGCAAGAAAACTTTGAGACTGTCTGGTCTGTATTTAAGAGGCAATGGCAGAGAAGTGAGTGACTTGCTCAATGCCACACGACAGGCCCGTTTGACCAGGCCAAGTCCATGGTCGCCTCCTATGACACCAGTGTCACGGAAGAAAATAATACTTGTACAGCTAAGAGCCACCAATTATGGGTAGTAGAGTGGGGAGTGAGGCTAATTAGCCTGGAAGAGCAGAGGAAAAACAGTGTTTACATCACTAGCGAGAACAAGAAAAACAGCCCATTAATCCCATTTTGGCAGTTTCTGATGACCTCAGTGTTGGCAAGGCTGGCTTGAATACAAGCAACTTTGACCGTGTAATCCTTTTTTAGTACGGTAAATAGAATCGTCCGGGTAGACAGGTGCCTGGTGGGGGGTAGGAGGGGGTGCTGACAATGAACTGTTTACTTCAGGGCAAGAGCCAGTGTGGCTTTGGCGTCAGTATTTATCTCGTCAATTAAAAAAATGGTTTCTTTATACAAAAGGAAAAAAAAATTTTTTTTCAAATAGGATTCAGGCCCAGTGGGGAGCCCGACGCAGGGCTTAAACTCATGACCCTGAGATTAAGACCTGAGCAGAGGTCAAGAGCCAGATGCTTAACTGACTGAGCCACCCAGGAGCCCCACTCCAAAGGAAATTTTAAAGTGGGAAGAACAGAGAAGACAAATATTATGACCAAAAGCTCACCTGATACACTTAAAAGTGGTTAAGATGGTACATTTTATAAGTATTATACAGTCAAGTTATTCCCCATTTTCCACTACATGGGAAGTGTAGGAACTCAAATCGGGTGGGTTTCCAATACCTTGGTCTAGTCTCCCTCCATTTCTCTAGTTTGCAGAGAAATCATGATCTGCTTTATTGGACTCCCTGACCCTTTCTGTTTTTTCTCACTCTCCTGCTCTTAGATGTCATTTTCTTCTTCTTCTTCCTTAAAGTCATTATCAAGTCCTACATAAACTGCTATCACTTCTTCATGAGGCTGCTAATCAGGGCAGTCAGCCGCCTCACTACTGAAAGGCAACATGGTGAAACGAATCAAAAAAAAAAAAAATCCTATCTTGGTCCCAGAGCCATTCAGAATTGGGGGTGGGGGCAGTTATAAATCAATTAATCTCTTTTTTTAAAAATATTTTTATTTATTTCTAGGAGAGAGAGAGAGAGAGACAGCGTGAGCAGGGGAGGGTCAGAGAGAAATGGAGTCACAGACTCTGAAACAGGCTCCAGGCTCTGAGCTAGCTGTCAGCACAGAGCCCGACGTGGGTCTCGAACCCACGAACCGCGAGATCATGACTTAAGTGAAAGTCGGAGACTTAACCGACTAAGCGACCCAGGCGCCCCAAATCAATTAATCTCTTAATTGATCCAAGATCTCTTGGATCTTTCACATGTAAAATGCAGGGCATGGGCCGAGGTAGTCTTCAAATTCTCAGTATCAGTATTTATCTATGTTTAAAATGCTCTATTCCATGAAAAAAGAAAACAAAATGCAAACATGAAAGAAAATAAGGTGGTATCGGTGGTATGGTTAATAACTTTCCAGTGAAAGACCAAAACTTATTTCAGAAACAACGAGTTTCAGAATAAACCTGATGGTGTTTGTGCTCTAAAAGAAGTACAATTGGAATTCCTTTAGATTCACACCCTGTTACAGAAGTTTCATCTGATGCTTAGCAACACAGGATTTCTATCTATGCGATCTAGATTTCTGGCCTTCCGGTAGGCACTGGCAAATAATTCACTTAGTGTTTGTGTCCATTTTTTTAATCTTTTTTGTTTCCTTACAGTAGTGACCGGAGAGTCCTATACATAAATTTTTAGGGTAAATACTTGGGGAAAAGCTTAACATTCTGCTAATACCTCTTTGTTCTGATAGGTGAACTGATCCCAAAGGAGCAGACACTAAAGTGGTAACAGCCAGCACTTCCACAACGCCCACTGGACACGTGGCCATGTTCACTCAGCCCTCGGAGCGATCCGATGAGGTAGGCAGTATTCTTTTTTTTTTTTAATGTTTATTTATTTATCTTGAGAGAGAGAGAGAGAGAGAGAGAGGAAGCATGCACACAAGGGAGGGGCAGAGAGAGAGGGAGAGAGAGAATCCTAAGCAGGCCCTGTGCTGTCAGGGCAGACAGAGCGAGACACAGGGTTCGATACCACAAACTGTGAGATCATGACCTGAGCCGAAACTAAGAGTTGGACACTTAACCCACCGAGCTCCCCAGGAGCCCTGGACGGCATTACTTCTATTTCAGAGATGAGGAAATCGCAGCTCGGAGGGTGAAATAAGGGGGCCAAAGTTGGACTATAGGTGGTAGTGCCAAGATTCAAACACACTCCTGTGTCTCCCCCCACCCCCCACCCCGGGGCAACTGCTACTTCACATGGGCCACGAGTATAGGAAGTGCAGCAGGGGGAAAAACGGGACACTGAGGACTGTGCGTTTCAACCACCACTTCATCAGCGGGATCTGAAGGGCACCTGGGTGGCTCAGTCGGTCAAGCGTCCGACTCGATTTTGGCTCAGGTCATAATCTCTGGGTTCGTGGGATCGAGCCCCACGTCGGGCTCTGTGCTGACAGTGTGGAGCCTGTTGGGGATTCTCTCTCTCTCTCCCTCTCTGTCTGCCCCTCCTCCTCTCACACTTTCTCTCTCAAAATAAATAAAAGAAAAAATAAAATACCTGGAATAATAACAGGAAGAGGACTATGCTCAGAGGCAATATTTCAGGGCTTGTGGAAGCAACAGACTCCAGAATCAGATAAAATTGTTTTCTTAAAATAGTTTCTTCTAAAGATTATAAATTATTCCCTTGAGATTCAGCAAAAAACAACCCCACCCCCAATTTGGACATTCCTCCTGAACACACACGCACCCCGGGAAGCATAGCTGCAGGAAATGGGACCCAACATCCAGCACACAAACACTTTGGGTTTTCAATGGTCTGAGACAAATGCTGTGGATTATTTTTCTCAGCTCGGTTTCGGCAAAGAAGGAAAGTTAACCGCACAAAAACAGAAGTCAAGAGTATCTGCTGTTTCAGGTGTTACCTGAGAGTGGAAGTTCTGGAAGATCCAAACGCGGAGCCACACCTTTGCTGGCTGGTCGAACGCTGCTGTACGTTGAATGTCTCTGAAAAATGAAAGGACGCAGCATCATAGGTGAGCTTGTGACCCCAGGAACAGCATAAACAAGGCACATGTGTCCACACAGCGGTTCTTAAGCTCCTCAGAATCATGCGAGGGAGCTTTTAAAACAACTTATTTAGGGGCACCTGGGTGGCTCAGTGGGTTAAGCATCCGATTTCGGCTCAGGTCACGATCCCACAGTCCGTGGGTTTGAGTCCTGCGTCAGGCCTGGAGCCTGCTTTGCATTCTGTGTCTCCCTCTCTTTCTCTCTCTGCCCCTTCCCTGCTTGTGCTCACCCTCTCTCCCTCAAAAATGAATATACATTAAAAAAAAAACCCTACTTATTTGTTTGAATAGGCAATACATGCGATTGGCCTAATCGTCAAAAGAAACAGAAAGAACACATAAGAGTCTCCCTCTCACTCCTGTCACCTGGTTCTTCTCTCCCGGGGTAATAATCACGATTAATCAGCTTTGTGAGTACCTTCCTGGAAAATTCTATGTATATTCAAGGAGGTGTGTAAAAATACTGTTTCTGAATGGCCAACAGGTATACAAAAAGATGCTCAACTTCACTCATCACCAGGGAAATGCAAAAGACCACAGTGAGATATCACTGCATACCTGTTAGAGGGTCATTATTTTAAAAAGACAGAGAGAGAAAGAAAATAACAAGTGTTGGCCAAAATGCAGAAAAATTAAAACCTTTATGCACTGCTGGTAGTCATGTAAAATGGTGTCTCCACTATGGAAAATGGTATAGAGTTCTTCAAAAAATTAAAAATTGAGTTCCTATACAATCCAGCGGTCCCACTTCTGGGTCTATATTGAAAAAGAAATGAAACAGAATGCAGAAGAGATTTTTGCATGCCCATGTTCACTGCAGCTTTACTCACAATAGTCAAGAGGCAGAAACAACCTAAATGTCCACGGACAGATGAATGGATAAACCAAATGTGGTATTTACATACACCGAAATATTATTCACCCTTAGAAATAGAAGGAGGGGGCGCCTGGGTGGCTCAGTCAGCTAAGCATCCGACTTCGGCTCAGGTCATGATCTCATGGTTCGTGAATTCCAGCCCTGCGTCGGGCTCTGTGCTGACAGCTCAGAGCCTGGAGCCTGATTCAGATTCTGTGCCTCCTTCTCTCTCTGCCCCTCCCCTGCTCACACTCTGTCTCCCTCTCTATCTCTAAAATAAGTTAACATTAAAAAAATTAAAACAGAAAAAGAAGAATGCAGTATTTTTTCCTGAATACTGACATGTAAAGATATCTCTGGTCACTTCCTTCATTCAGTCAACAAATATTTACTGAGCTCCTACTGTGATATAACTGCGTGCCGGCCACTGTTCGAGGCAAGAGATATGATAGCAAGCAAAACAGATAAAGATCCCTGCCCTCACGGATTCCATTCCAACAGCAAAGTGAAAAGAGCCAGTGTCTGAATAACAGGTGTAATCCAATTTATAAAACTTTCTCTCCCTCCCCCTTCCCCAACCATACACACTTTTATGCTAAAGAAAAACGTCTAGAAAGATACACAACAAGCCATCAGCAGTGGATCTTTCTGGGGCTAGGGAGCAAGGGAGACTTTTAACTCGCTCCCTCCTAAGTCGGTTAGGTCAGCATAACCCTGATCCTAGGATAACGGAGGTCAGAATAATGGCTAGTTTAAGGGATGACTGACTGGGTGGTGGCATGAGGGGGCCTTGTGGGGTGATGAGAATGCCTTATCTTGGTGTTGGTTACTGGGGTGTGTGCATATGGATACATTCAAGCTATATATGTTTTTCCAATGTTTATTTTTGAGAGAGAGAGGCAGATCATGAGCAGAGTCGGGGGACAGAGAGAGAGGGAGATACAGAATCTGAACCATGCTCCAGGCTCTGAGCTGTCAGCACAGAGCCCAACGCGGGGCTCAAACTCCCAAATGGTGAGATCATGACCTGAGCCAAAGTTGGGCACTTAACCGACTGAGCCAACCAGACGTCCTAAAAGGGTACTTGTTAATGACAACACTACCCTTGGCTCAGCGGGAGGAGTGTGCTGAATGTTACAAATAACACTGAAAGCCCGGGCCTTAGAAAATGCCAAGAAGCTCTGATCTAGAACCTTCACAAGATGGCAGCAATGACAGATTATAACCAGTGAACTCAAAGAACTTACAAATTGGAAACATTTTCTCTCTTTGGGGTGCTTTTGAAAAAAAAACCCCACAATTCTTTGAGAAAAATAACTAGTTCAATATCCACTTCTGGTAAAAATTATAATCTTCAGTTAACTGAAAACGTTAAATGTACCTTATGGACAAAATTCTATGAGGTTTACAGTGCTTCTCTCGGACCTTCATCAGGCCTCAGAATTGCAATGGTTAAAAATGTTTTAAAAATATTTATTTATTTATTTATTTATTTATTTATTTATTTATTTATTAAGAGAGAAAGTGCACCCACGTGAGCAGGGGAGGGGCAGAAAGAGAGGGAGAAAGCAAATCTCAAGCAGGCTCTGTACTGTCAGAAATCAAGAATTGGATGCTTAACCAACTGAGCCACCCAAGGACCCAGAATCATAATTTTTAAAAAATGTTTAAATGTTTGTTTATTTCTGAGAGAGAGAGAGAGTGTGTGTGTGAGCGAGGGAGAGGCAAAGAGAGGGAGACACAGAATGTGAAACAGGCTTCAGGCTCTGAGCTGTCAGCACAGGGCCCGATGCAGGTCTCGAACTTACGAATCACTAGCTCATGACCCGAGCTGAAGTCTGATGCTTAACTGACTGAGCCACCCAGGCGCCTCCCCCCTGCCCAGAATTTGTAATTTTTAACAAAAGTTTCATTATTATTACTTTATGCCTATTAAAGATGATGGTCAACGTGCCTCAAAAATAAACTAATTGGGTTTTCACTTCCCCTTTGGTGCCTGGGCGCAAGACACCATGATGACATCACATAGCACGGACCAGCGCACGCGTGGCCCAGCCTCTCATACCTGCATCGGAGAAACGGCAGCAGCTGGAGTGGTCCTCACTGGAATCCCACTCAGGGGGCTTCTGGGGGTTTTGTGGACAGAGATATTCTGTCCGGCTCCACCTGCCAGGCAAAGAGATGGGGACAGTTATATGCTGTTCAGGTCAAGACAGCAAGTAATAGCTCCTCATTCGTTACTGTTTGGGTGGCAACAAAGGCAGCATCCCAGGATGCCTGTGAAGTGTGACTGTTACTCTGTTCCCTCCCCTGGACTAGTGCTGAACGGGGGTGGGGGTGGGGGGAGGAGTCAACTCCTGAGGGCTCCTCTCACAGGTGGGACACACAGTGACGTGACGAGGCATCTAAGGCAAGAAGGAACAGGAAACATTCTTGCCCAAACCATTAATCATTCATTCATTTCCCATCTTCATAGACTGAATGTGCTCACCAGGCTTTCGTATCTTTTAGTATTTGCGGTCTAATCTTCATCTAACTTAGCTGCAACCTATTTTAGCAAAGACAACCAGGTACAGCCTAGGATGAGCTACCACCCCAGCCTCCCTGTACCACAGGCACATACTCTATTGTGGTCAGGAGAAGACATCCATTGTCATTTTGGACAGACGCACGTTTGGCTTCTTCCATCTACTATATTCATGTGCGCAGAGAAGAGACATGCGTTTCTCTCACGTACGGAGTTAACACGGTGAACCATGAGCCAGAGACACATTTACAGAAAAAGCTGGGAATGGATCCAGATCGGGCATGACAGGTCCACACAGGTGGTCGCACACAAGACCAGGGAGAGAGAAGTCTAACAGGATGTTGCAAAATGAGCAAGGCTGGGGGCGGGTGTGTGTGTGTGTCCAACGAGAGCCAAATGCATAGATTCAACACCTCATTTCCTGGGAAATGAAGCCTCTGGTTGACCCTCCTAACTCTCATGAGATGGTAAGAAGGCAAGAAGTGGTAACCTCAGTTTAAAGGACACAGAGGCAGAAAAGGAACATGGCAAGTCTGGAATTAAAGCTAAGGAGGAGGCGGAGAGGAAGAGGGGACTATCATGTGTGCCGCAGACTCGTCAGGGTTGCCCTACGGGGGCTTCAGCAAGGCTGCCGAAGCCTCTCTTTTTACTTTATTTTTTTTATTTTTATTTATTTCTGAGAGAGGGAGAGAGACAGCGTGAGCAGAGGGAGGGTCAGAGAGAGAGGGAGATACAGACTCCGAAGCAGGCTCCAGGCTCTGACCTGGCTGTCAGCACAGAGCCCAACGTGGGGCTCGAAGCCATGAACTGTGAGATCATGACCTGAGCCGAAGTCGGACACTTAACCGACTGAGCCACCCAGGCGCCCCAGAAGTCTCTTGTATACGGTGGCTACATGCAGAATGATGCCGCACGTGGTTGCGTTAATTCGGGGCCAGTGTGGAGTAGAGGCAGGCGTGATATGTGGGGCCGCAGTCTGAATTTGAGTTTGGCTCCTGAGACCAAATGATCAAATACCTGGATGTCCCAAGTCAAAAGACTTGATGAGGGACTTAACGGTGGTTGCAGATTCCGAAGGCGTTGGGGACGTTCTGTTCACATAGACACTGTGCCACCGGCCGGGAGCATCGACCTCGGAGGGCTCTGACTCTTCATTCACAGGTCTGCATGGTAAAGAGTGCAGCAAATTGAAAAGGTGGAGGATGTTCCCCCAGGGGGAAAGAGACACAGATGGGAACAGAATCAGTGAGGAGAAAAACAAATAAATATGGGAGGAGAAGCCCAATAAAATCCCGTTTTCTGTATCAGCCTTGCCTCTGTGGGAAGTAACATAGGCACTGCCCTCAAGTTTTATCAGAGATCTTTTCTTGGGAATGGCCAGAAATAGTATTTAAAAATTTTTGTTTTTACTGTTTATTTATCTTGGAGAGAGACAGAGAGATAGAGTGCGAGCAGGGGAGGGTCAGAGAGAGAGGGAGACACAGAATCCGAAGCAGGCTCCAGGCTCTGGGCTGTCAGCACAGAGCCCGACACGGGGCTTGAACTTGTGAACCATGAGATCATGACCTGAGCCAAGGTTGGACGCCTAACTGACTGAGCCCCCCAGGTGTCCCATGTAGGGATCTTTTAAAGGCAGATCATCTGATTCAATCCTCCTGCGCATGGTGTCCTCATCGGACACGTGTTAGCGTGTCATTTAATCTCCCTGTGAACGAGTCGAGGTAAGACCTCCCAATCTTCTGATTTCTAAGTCACTGCTCTTTTTATTATAGCAAATTGCCACCAGCTGTTTTTGGAAGATGACTAATTTATGAGAATGGCTCGAACAGAGTATTTCTGGCAGTGCATTTTAATAAGGTCAGTGGAAGTTTAAAATATTTATTTACTGATCTTCCTGGAATCAATCTAGCCGTTCATAAGCTTCCGTGGTTGAATTTCCTTGTCCTTAATTCTCAAAGCTTTCTTCTGTTGCTCTCTGATGGACGTGAACAGAATACATTTTAGTGAAGCAGATCTTAAAACTCTGAAATCAAGCTCTCCTACACTTTCATCTCCCCCTTCTTTTGAGCGAGAAAAAAAATCAATAAACTGATGACTTCCTTGAAAGAAAACACCAGGAACTTCAGAAACTGGTGGGGGCTGGGTTAAAAAAAAGTTTTTAATGTTTATTTTTGAGATAAAGAGAGAGAGAGCCAGGGAGTGGCAGAGAGAGAGGGGGTCAGAGGATCCTAACTGGACTCCCCGCTGTCAGCACAGAGCCCGATGTGGGGTTCAAACTCACGAACTGTGAGATCATGACCTGAGCCGAAGTCAGATGCTTAACCAACTGAGCCACCCAGGCGCCCACCCCTCAAATTTTTTAATTGAATGAGTTTGATTTTTGTATTTTCCCCATTGTGTTATATAGTAGAAAATCAGGCAGTGAAAATGCAGAAAGAGAATGAAATCAGGTTAGGTACAAGCAGGAAAAAAAATCTCCAATATCTATCCCGGCCATTCCAAGGAAGGTCAGAAATAGAGTGGATCACTTTTTCACCAACTTGTTTAAAGGACAGGCTCCCAAAAGGGCTTTGCAGAAACTCAGGGCACCCTTCAAAGGATGATTTTTTTTTTTTTGAGGGGGGGGGCAGGGCACACAGGTAGGGGAAGGGCAGAGAGAAAGGGAAAGAGAGAAAATCCCAAGCAGGCTCCACATTGTCAACACGGAGTCCAATGCAGGGCTTGAACTCATGGACTGTGAGATCATGACCTGAGCTGAAATGAAGAGTCGGATATTCAACCCACTGAGCCACCCAGGCGCCCCAAAGGAAGATCTTTTTTCAAAATTCATTTTCATTTTGTTCCTTGATATTTTAATGAAAACAATGCTACATTCTGCCAAGGTATTTCCTTCAATTACCTATGTTTCTCTGTGATTCATTAGATCAAATGATTAATGGAAGGGCTCATTTAGAAAACAGCAAGGCTACAAGAGCCAATTCCCATCGTCTGGCCTTGAGATACCCCAAGACTATATTTCAAATGATCAGTCAGCTTGCCTAGAACAGTAAGACTCAGTAGCAGGAAACTCTGCAAACAGATCAGAGAAACTACTGAACCCTCCCCCCACCCATGTTCTATAATGGGGACGTGTGTCTGTGTGTGTGTGAACACGTGTATAGGTATACATGTGCACATGTGTGCACGTTGGGGGTAGGAGGACTCACAAAGCAAAGCCTGAACTGAAGAACCGTAGGAAACAGTTATTAAGAAAGCTATTGGTTTTTATTAGTGCAGTACTTTAATCATAAATAGATCTGAAATTCCTTTACACCAGCCTGTCTTAGGATTGTCTGGGATCGACCGGTAACCGCCCTGGCGATAAATGAAATATTACATTTTCTCTGTTCTGAGGAAGAATAAGACTCTGTATTCTATAAAGGATATTAAGAAGTATGAAGCACGTAGCCAGGCGCATTGCAGCAAATTCTGTTAAATAAAGGAAAAAGCTTCAAGGTATCACTACTGGTTAAACATTTGTTCTATGCTATTACCTCCTAAAGGCACATGTCAGGTTCAAAGGTCAATCTGAATAAAAGGCCCACACTTACATATCAACAAATGAGCTCTGAGAATCTCCTAAATCACCCTGAAGTACAGCTTTCTCGGTTCTGAAGTTGCAACTGCAAGCAAACACACCATCCTTCAATACGCCCACTATTTGATTTCCCCACAGCGTTGAGCAGCCTCTCTGTATTCAGGCGCCTCTTGGGTGAAACAGCGCCATGTGCTTACGGGCAGGCTGAAAACAACACAAGTGAGGCGTGTCTCCATCTGATCCCAGAATGCCACACTATGATAACAATGAATGATTTTTGGGGAAAAAAAAAAAAAAAGTATGCATAGCTCCACAGTAAGTACCATTTGTCTGAAAAACACTATGTAATTTACAAAAATGCTATCAGTATTGATTTCATTGTTCTTATTTTTATGCAGTAATCTGCTCTCAGGAAGGGGCAGCCCATACCCGAGAATGACCGCTGCCGCCGGCAAGGGCCCTGTACTCACCGTTGGTGTAACGTCTATGCCTTTTGTTATAATTTAAACATACGTGCACATGTGTCTGGAATCATCTTTTATTTCTGAAGTGTTACCCAATCTCTCTAATTCACTGCTCTCTTTGTTTGGTTAAAGCACAGTCTTCCACTGGGGCTGATTTCCCACAGCGGTTATGTCATCACACAGGACACTCTGCGGCCTTGTCGGTGTTGATCCAAGAATATGTGAGCTCTTGTGTGTGCTTAGTTAAAAATCTTTTTAATGTTTTAATTTTATTTTTGGGAGAGAGAGAGAGATAGAGCACGAGCGGGGGAGGAGCAGAGAGAGAGAGGGAGACACAGAATCTGAAGCAGGCTCCAGGCTGAGCTGTCAGCACAGAGCCCGACGCGGGGCTCGAACCCACGAACCGTGAGATCATGACCTGAGCTGAAGTCAGACAATTAACCGGTGGAGCCACGGGGCGGGGGAGGCTGATGCCTAGTTTTAAAGGATTCAAGAGTTATCGACCCTTGTGCACGGTTCCATCACACCACTGCTGCCTTCGTAACTGGCAGGTCAGTATCTGTAAAGACCAGTCCTGTTCCTGAAAGACTGAGTAGAGCCCAGCTCCAGGCACCTGCATACAGACCTATAACCTCTGACTCCCCTCTGCTCACCTCGCTCCCGGACTACAACCCTAGCTCCCTGAGGCTCTGTTCCTTTTAGGTCTTCTGTCTGTGCCTTTGCTCATTCTAGGCCCTTGCGTGGAATGCCATTGTCTCCGCGTATTTATTGTTGTGCGTGAAACGAATCTAAGCGTGGTCTGCAGCTCTAGAGCGAAACAGAAACTTGAAAGTCTTCTTCGGGCTCTCAGGTATGTGTGTCTTTCCGAATTTCATTTTGGACTTTCAGTAGAAGCATATATATGACAGTAAAAACAAGCAAGGTGAGACAGCAATTTGAACACAAGCATCTTGATCTCCAAATCCCAGCAGTAAGAATCGGGTGCAAAAATCCTGCATCAGCACTGGAAGCTACAGAAAGACATCATTTCTACCTGCCCGGAGCTTTGAAGACTTCCTGCTGCAGAGAGAGTGAGGGGGCGGGAGAGTGGCATGGAAAGTAAATACAAAGGCTTTATTCCCGATTCCCTTTCAAAGAAAATGAAGATGTGGGGAAGCTCCTGTGATGGCCCGTTTGGAGGGCCGGGCTACGAGGTGCACAGGAAGGCCTGAGCACGCAGAGCATTCTTCCTGCAAGGGCTGGGTGACATTAACATAGGACTATCCGAGGAGGCCAGAGATGGTTTATCCCAAGCAAAAGGACAAAAAGGGGCAGATTAGGAGGAGCCACAGTATGTCCCTACAATGGATGATGACCTGGCAAAAGCAGACCCAGGATGCTGGTTCCTACAATTAGTTTCACCAGAGAAGTAATTGGACACATGAATTGCACCCACTCTGAACCTATTCCTCTGTACTCTGTCTGAGCTTCTGTGTCTCCAACATGTAACACCAATTTACCTTAAAGAACTTTCCTTCTGGGGCGTCTGGGTGGCTCAGTCAGTTAAGCGTCCGACTTTGGCTCAGGTCATGATCTTACAGTTCGTGGGTTCAAGCCCTGCGTTGGGCTCTGGGCTGACAGTGGGGAGCCCAATTGGGATTCTCTCTCCCCTTTTTTCTCTGCCCCTTCCTCTCTTTCTCTCTCAAAATAAATAAATAAATTAAAAAAAAAAAAAACACCTTCCTTTGTATCCTTAAAAAAATTTTTTTTTATGTTCCTTTATTTTTGAGGAGAGAGACTGAGTGCAAGCAGGGGAGGGGCAGAGAGCAAGGGAGACACAGATTCTGAAGCAGGCTTCAGGCTCTCAGATGTCAGCACAGAGCCCAATGCGGGGCTCAAACTCATGAACCACGAGATCATGACCTGAGCTGACGTCAGACGCTTAACTGACTGAGCCACCCAGGCGCCCGCTTCGGATCCTTTTTTAAGATTCGAAAAGCTTTTAGCAGTAGTCAGGCAAAGTGGGTACAGATCTAAACAGAACGTATAGACACCAATCTTGGGCAAACGTCAGGCCCTGATACACTAACCCATTTAAGCAAGAAGCAGCGATGGGCGATTATCTGCCTCGCCGAAACACATGCCCTGATCTACGAATACATTCCATAACATAAAATGAAGGGAATAACTGCACTCAAGGGAGAGCACACATATGTAAGTTCATGACAGGAAACAGACTTATATGCTTGATAGCAACTGCCTTGAGAGTACAACAAAATTCAAGAGGATAATGTATGAGAGATGACAGTTTACGATGAAAGGCCAAGTCTAAAACATGATATCAGCAATATAATAATCCCATTAAAATTTTCTTAAAGCAGTTTTGTTTAAAAGTTCAAGACAAAAAGAAACGAGGGCATATCAGGAACGGCCTTCTGAATACAGACAAAATAGAAATAACGTAAAGGTGGAATTCTGATTTAGTGATGAGAGGGTGGTTTCGATCATAAATGGTGCTGGCATGACTGGCTGTCCATCTGGAAGAAAAAGACTCCTACCTCCCACTCGACTAAACAAAGAAAGGTAGATCAAATATCTGGGACAGAGAGAGAAAGAGAGAGGTAGGGAGAGAGGGAAAGAAATAGATGAAGGAAATGTGATAGCCTATTTGTGTAAGATTAAGGTAGGGAAAATCTTTTTTTTTTAATGTTTATTTTTGAGAGAGAGAGAGAGACAGAGCATGAGTGGGAGTCAGGGGGCAGAGATAAACGGAGACACAGAATCCGAAGCAGGCTCCAGGCTCTGAGCTGTCAGCAAGGAGCTTGATGCGGGGCTCAAACTCCCAATCGGTGAGATCATGACCTGAGCCGAAGTCGGACACTTAACTGAATGAGCCACCCAGGCGCCCCTAGGGTAGAGGAAATCTTAAACAAAACAAAACACAACAAACCCAACCCCCCCCCCACCAAACCAGTAAAAGAAAATACTAACAGATTATACCGTGTAACATTATAAATATTTCCCTGATAAAGATGCCAAAGCCAAAAGACCCATAATATACTGGAATAAATACGCATCCCTAATAAAATGTTGATTTATAAATGGGTAAGACAAAAACAATCAGCTCAGTGAAAAAATTAAGCGAAAGTGGTAAGCAATTCTCAAAAAGATAAAATGCAAATGGTTAACAAATAAAAAATGCTCGGGGAAAATGCAAAGTTAAAGTACTAATGAGAGAGCATTTTTCGTTTATCTACTGGCAAAAATTAAGATTGGTATTATCTGCCACTAAGGCTCTCATCAAGGATAAAAGGTCACAAGTCTTAGGAAAGTAATCTGGCAAATCTATTAAAATAAAAAACGTGCAAATCCTACAGTAGAGCAATGATACTTTTCCAAATCCATCCTATGAAAATAAAAACAGATCTATCAGGCTACATGGATAAGGGCTGCTATTATGCTATTATTGGGAAAGCAAAAAAACCCAAGAAATAGAACCTTGACGTTCACTGATATGACAACATTCGAATGTTCTAGGGCACATTCATCCTCTGGGACACCAGGCAGCTCTGAAAATGAGTTAAATTCGTATATATTGACCTGGAAGGATGCCCATGGTACAGTGTTAAGTGAAATGTGAAAATATGGAGTATTGTATAGAATATAATGCCATTTTTATTTAAAAAAAATGAACCTTATATATTTTAATGAGTAGAGGGGGAGGTAAAGAAAAGTAGATACACTATGAACATTGATTAACTTACAGGGTGGTACTAGAGAGGGGGAAAATACATATATAATTTTTTTTGACAAAGAGAAGGCACAAGTGAGTGAGGGGCAGAAAGAGAGAGAGAATTCCAGGAGGGGCAGAGGAGAGGAGGAGAAAGAGAGAAAGAGAGATAGGAGGAGAGAAAGAAGCAGGACTCATGTTTACCTGACGTGGGGCTCGACCTCATGAACCGTGAGAGCATGACCTGAGCCAAAGTCAGATGCTTAATGACTGAGCCACCCAGGCGCCCCAGGGAAAAGATTATTATTTTTCATTATACATCTCTGTTTTGTTACCCGGATACCTAAATATTCATAATTAAGAAGAAATCCAATATATCCAACCACCAAGTGATCTATTTATTTTTACATTTCAGCAAGACAAATCTAGACTTCAAATTCCACCTACTAGATTTTTTTTTGAAACACTGTTTTGCTTCGACGGTTTATGCAAAATCAGTACTTCTGCCCCTTGCCCTCTTGTTCTGATAATGAAATTGTTTTTAAAAATTGCATTCATATTTAAAATCAGCCTCCCATCAACAAATCTATACCGAAAGCCCAGCCTGCTTCTAGCTCAGATTCTAGTTACTAGACGTGGCTTTAAAGACCTGAAACTCTGTGTGGTTAGAAAAGGGAGCACAGGATGACACGAAGGCCCTGTAAAAACGTGGCCAGTGATTATAAATCAGGCAACAGCGTCTGCGGAATAATAACGAATTTATTTAGTGCTTCATAAACGCTTGCATATAAAAATATTCAACGGTACCCAGAATAAAGACATATCGAAATACGGGGTGTAAATATAGCTGTGCATCTGAAGTTGAGGTTAAGTTCTTACTGTTCCTGTTGAAAAACACCTGGCAAGTGAATTTCAGAGCATTCCAAGAAAATCTCGGTTTGAGGTAAAGGTCTCCCAGTACATAAATTAGACAAGGCCAGCGAGAGTCTAAGCTATTTGTATGGAAAAGGCATTGGACTCTCTTCTTCTATCACTAAGCTACATATTTCCAGGGATTCTGGGCTCTCCAGTTGGAGAGCCCAGACACGCCCAACAGTTCTCCTGAGTTAGAGAACATTCCTGTTCCTCTCGTCCTTGTACCAGACGGGGACTCTGGTCTGGTCCTGTGGACACACAGCTGAGATCCAGAACCGTCCATGGGGGGGCCACAGGAGGCCGTGCCTGGCGGCCACTGCCAAATTAACGCGGGTCTTCACAAACTTGGTACTTCCAGAGTTTAACATCTCACTCTGGATTCTGGATCACATTCAGTCATATGCTTCTGGATTCAAAGTCTTTCAGTTTCTGAGTTTTTATTCCTGAGGCATCTGTTGTAGTTGTTGATTGGTTTTCAGTCCGATTCCAACGAGCACTGTCACCATGGAAAAGCACTGCTTCAATGACATCGTTTATTATTAGCCAAACGTCTATTTGTGTTGAGTCCCACAGAGATTTGGGAAATCAACCCCAAACTCCACGGTGGCTTGTGTCAGATGAGGCAATGGAGTCGGACCCCTGCCTGAAAGCGCTCGATCAAGACTCGATATAAAGGAAGTGGAACTTGCTGGCTTCCTCAGAATGAGACCTGACACCGATGGCTTCCTATTTTTGCCTTCAGTAGTGTTAATTCCAAGATTATCAGATACCATTCTGAAGAGGAAGCACAGAAATAAACTCCAGAAGGTTGAACACAAGCACGGGATGCGTTTTCCATTTGCTCTGCCTCTGCTCCCTCGGAACACCCTGGCTGCATGTAAAAAAAATTTAGTTTCACAACATGCTTGTGCTTTGTTTTTTTGGTTTTTTTTTTCAGAACAACTTCATCTTAGGCTCCAAATAATAGATTTCTGGATTTTCTGAGGAAAAAATAAAGAAAGAAAAAAAAAAGGAGGGAAGGATCACTCATCTTTGATCGTGCACAATGAGTGGATTCCAAAATGCGGAAAAATGGTAGATGTGATCGCAATGAGTCAGTGTGAAACAGTGGGTGTTATCAAGAGACAATCTGGCTCTTTGGAAAGAGGTCATTTCTCCTCTACATTATTCCCCCTTTCATAGATATGGCTGTAGTCTCCCATCATGGCAAGGGCTGGGCTGTCTTTCTTCCAGCAAATGCTCTGCTAGCTGACAGAGACCACGGAGCTGTGGAAATAGAAACGGAGGAGGAAAGGCTGGTAAAGGGGTTCCTTGAGGCAACATGCTCTCAGGCTACAAATAGAGGAAGGAGTAGCTGACACCGACCCACAGGGAAATGTGAGTAATCTAGAACAGGACCAACATGTTTCAATTCCTGTGCCTCTAACATTTTTGGAAGTCAGAGGTCTTCAGGCAGAGAGCAGGCTGGAGACTTCAAAACACCACCACCAGGCTCCTCTCACTAGACCTTCACCAACAGGCGGCTGTGCTGGGGAAGCAGAGACCGCCAGGAGGCGGTGGTGGTTCGTGCCTTCCTCTACTGCCCTACAGTCAAGGCCAAAAAAAAGAGAAAGGATTTCTGTTATTATTAAGGCATAAAAGTCCTAAAGATCTAGGGAAAGCTCATGTCCACACTTTTCAAAGCAACTCAATAAAGATGGGGTTGGGGGGCGGGCGCCTGGGCGGCTCAGTCGGTTAAGCGTCCGACTTCGGCTCAGGTCATGATCTCACGGCTCGTGAGTTCGAGCCCCGCGTCGGGCTCTGTGCTGACAGCTCCAAGCCTGGAGCCTGCTTCAGATTCTGCCTCCCTCTCCCTCTGCCTCTCCCCCACTCGCTTACACTCTCTCACACACAAAAAAAATAAACATTAAAAAAAAAAAAGGTGGGGGTTAGGGAAGCAGACATTGCTCTTTAGGATTCTAGGCTGCGTATCCAATGCCACAGATGCAAATTCCAGCCATGAAAACACGAGGAGCGGAAGGGCTGTGCTGGGGTCCCAAAGGCCAGTTTGCATCTCGAAGGCCGCAGGATGTGCCACAGGCCCCTGCCTGCCCCAGGTGCTTGGAACCTGCTGCGGAACCCCCACGAGACCGGCCACCCTTCTGGCGGGGCCAGGGAGGCTGTGTCCAAGTAGCAGCAGCAACAAGAGAACTGGAGAGAATGTCTCAGTGACCCCCGCTCTCTGCTTTTCAGTGATAATAGCCCCAGGACCCCTCCCCCACCCCCCCGAGCGGCTGGGACAGGTCACAGCGGTGGGAACACAAAGGGCGGCACAGGCACGCGACGGACGTTAGGGCAGGAAACACTGTGCACACAGAGTTAGAGCCACTTCCAGAGAGTCTGGCGGTGATCATATGCCACCATGCTGCTCGCGGCAGAGGTGACAACGCAAGAGCCAGTGAGCGGTACAAGCTAGACACGTTCGGAATCTCAGGTTCACGAGGCACAGCTGTTTAGTGTTTTTAATGGTCTCTTTTTAAGATGTCGTCCACAGATGCTTCCTGGGGTCATGTGATAAACATATAGTAAAAACCGAGTAAGTCACCCTAAAAACAACGGCCTTTACTGTTTCAGAGTAAGAGAAAAAAACGGATAGGTCTTTCCCTGTTACTGTAGGAGAAGCCTGTGCCACACGCTGCTTGTCAACAATGTCCCTTCATTAGAAAGGCTGTGTGTGGGGGCGCCTGGGTGGCTTAGTCGGTTAAGCGGCCGACTTTCGCTTAGGTCATGATCTCGTGGTTCGTGGGTTCGAGCCCCGCGTCGGGCTCTGTGCTGACTGCTGGCTCAGAGCCTGGAGCCTGCTTCAGTCTGTGACTCCCTCTCTCTCTGACCTTCCCCTGCTCACGCTGTCTCTCTCTGTCTCTCTCCTAGAAATAAATAAAACATTAAAAAAAAATAAAAAAAAAAAAGAAAGAAAGAAAGTCTGTGTGTGGCCCATCAAGTCACTACGTGGGGCTGCGTGTGTGTTCTCTGTATCTGGAGGCCCGGCGCCAGGTCTCGACTTTTCCAGAAAAAGGGCGTGATGTTTTAATTTCAATGAAAGTTTTCATTTTAACGTCCTGCTCTTAATGACTCAAAGCTGGAAGAGGCCAGAGTTGGAAAAGTTATCCATGTATCCTTTCATCTGTTAATTGACAAATGCCCAGCAGAACAAATAACTTCCGTGCCCCTAAGAACTACCCTGGCTTGTACAGCGGCGCCTGGGTGGCTCAGTTTGGCTAAGCATCGGCTCTTGACTTCGGCTCAGGTCCTGATCTCACGGTTCGTGGGGTCGAGGCCTATGTTGGGCTCTGTGATGCCTACTTGGGGTTCCCTCTCTCCCTCTCTCTCTGCCCCTCCCCACTCATGCTGTCTCTGTCTCTCTCACAAGAGATAGATAAACTAAAAAAGAAAAAAAAGAAAAAAAAAAAAAAAGAAAGACCTACATTGGCTTATAGTTTCTGGAAGAGACTGGGGAGGCCCAGAGCCCAGCTGAAATGTAGAGACGTCACTGTGTCTGGGAGATCCCAAGGACTGCCTTGGGCAGATGGCACTGTTGGTACACGAGCTGCTGACACCACCCCCCTCCCCAATCAGGGAAGGGCCAGCTGAGAACACAAGAGCTCACAAGGGCCTTAAATCACGAGCCATGCTTATCTCCTGCTTTGAGGGGCGGAGGAGCTCAGTCTGGGAAGGAAACCTTGCCAAGTGCGGCAAAGACTAGAGCCTCGTTCCTATCTATCTTCACATCGGTTTATTCGGACTCCAGAATCAAAATACCTCGAAAACGTAATAGGACTGGAAATTGCTAATGAGCTAGTTTGTAGAATGATCGAAAACACTGGGTTCAATACTGTTCCGCTCTGTGTCTGCTCCTGAGTTCCTGGTAATAAAGGCTACCTTGTCTCCACACCCAGCCCTTCCTCTGCCCACCTACCAGCCTCATTCTGTCCCTTCCAATGCCCCTGTTTGCAAAATGAGAATGCGAATCACTTACTCCCATGGCAGGATGGAGGCGCTTTTCAGACGCTCTTACCTTCTCCCGGCTGAGCTTGGAGGGCCTCATCAGAGAACTTGCTGCAAGTTCTTGGCTGTGGCTGAACTGAGAATGACTTTCGAGTTCCCATTAGGTGACTGGCAAAGTCAAATCGAGTTTCAGTCAAGAACCCATAGATGGAAACACGATGTCGCTTCAGGACCTTTGAGGGTGTGAGCTCGTTTCAAGTCTTGCTGGGGGCGGGGGAAGTTCAGGAAGTGGCTGGGCTGTCAGCGAATACCTTTCAAAGAGTCAACTCCCTGGAAGGGCCAGTCTACAGAATCCAATTAAGAAGGCAGCAACGGCCACTGTCTGAAGCCTGCCCGACACAGTGACGGGCAAGAAGGACTCTGATGCCCACAGGGTTCAGTGATTTGCCATGTTCTGGGCTGGTGGCGGCTCTACAGTTTTGAAATGTTTTGTGACAGGGGATCAAACTGCTAGATCTGGGTGGGAGGTTTGTAAATCACTAGAAAATCAAAAGAGATACACACATAGTGTCTATTTAAAAAAAAAAAGCGACCCTAAGTTTGAAGACGTAGGATATCGTATATGGATCCTAAATTGTCAAGACGCATGTGGAGATTCCTTACGGTATCAGAGTTCAAGTTGTACAATCTGGCCTGTGTCTCAGAATCTAGGTAAGAAATGCAGCAGCTCACGCAATAACTTATTTAGGGCCAGTATATAAACCCAGAGCTCGCCTCTTACCATTTGCCTTTAAGATAACGTAAGATAATGTATGTATGAAGCAACACAAGTTATGATCTGGTTCCTCTTTAAAAGACACATTGTAAAACCAAGACAAATGGACAAATAAACATAAGCACAGAAGCAGGCCAGAGGACCTCACGATCATGTCAACACTATCAAGTCTAGTCTTCCTGTCTCCCTCCTTAAGGTAACATTCACACACACTGGCGGCCACAGGGAAGAGGTGTTACTATAAAATCATCACCTTGATTTTCCAGTGTGAATCATGGAACGAGCTACACACAGTGCACCTGAATCCTTCTCTACAGCCTGTTTCCTGTAAAAGTCATCAACAAAGGGGGGAGGGAGACTGACTGGGGCAAGTTTGGGAAGAGAATCAAAACAGAATTCTGAGAAAAAAATCTACTTTTTCCCATGTCGTGAAATTCACGGCAATACATCAGACCCAAAGGCTCAGAATCTAGCCAGTGAACAAACCCTCTAGATCCCGGAAAACACGTAAGAAAAGCAAACTGTACACATCAGCATTCAGGACCCACTAAATCTGATTTTAAAATGCTACATTTCATATTTCAAAGGCATCTCGAAATTCCAAATAGTTTCCTAATATCCAAGAATCCCAAAGTTAGGGACCTTTACTCTTGACTGGGCAAAGGTTAAAGCCTTTAGTAAAAGTATAGGGGCGCTTGGGTGGCTCAGTCGGTTAAGTGTCCAACTTCAGCTCAGGTCATGATCTCACAGTTCATGGGTTCAAGCCCCACATCGGGCTTTGTGCTGACAACTCGGAGCCTGGAGCCTGCTTCAGATTCTGGGTCTCCCTCTCTCTCTGCCCCTCCCCCGCTCATACTCTGTTTCAAAAATAAACATTAAAAAAAAACGTCTAAAGTACTGTTTGTAACCTTATTTGTAAACAGTTTAAATTTTAAATGATACTTAACTTTGAGCTCCTTCCTTTAGGAATACCTTCCTCTGAAAGGTCGCTTAAGGAGAGCTTACTGGGGCTTTACGCTGTGACTTCCCTCCCTCAGGCACAGAAAAGGGAAGTCAGTTACCAGCCAGCCATGTCGGGTTTGCCATGCTTATCTTTGCTGATAAAGCGGGCTATTTCAGCTGCTCATGGAAGTTGCCAAGAGGGATGCATGTCTCCGGGCCATGAGGAATGAGTCCCTTATCTGGTGGCAGTTCCTCTGGAGGGTGACCCAGCTTTTCCCATGGCTTGAGAGCCACCCATGCCAGGTGTTGCCCCAGCTCGCTAAAGTGAGCCCTGAGATTTAAGGGGCGTCCTAGACATATTTCTACTCTTTAAATGTAGGAGGACACTCGGCTAGAATGTTCTACGTGAGCCAAGAGGTTTCTCACGGCTTTGGTCCAGAGCCCGGGCAGTGACCGGACCGCAGACGGACCATTCCTAGGCTGTGTGACGGTGACGGTGGCAGGGGAGTGCGCTGACAGAAAAAATAAAGGTTTTGCACAGAGAGACATCCAAGCGCCACGTCTCCAGACGGCGAAGGCTCATGCATGGCGATTACGAGAGAAGCCAAGCTACGCGGGTGCCCACCAGACTCACGAGCGCGTGGCCCCGCCGTGACCAACCTGCCATGGCCCTGCATGTCCCCCAGCTCCTTCTGCAGCCTCGCGTTCTTCTCCTCTTCCTCCAGCAACCTCCGCTTCACGGTGCGCAGCTCCTGCTGCGCCTCGCACTTGATGTCGTTGGCCACCACCACCGCGGTCTGCAGGTCCGCCTGGAACCGCCTCCACTCCTCCGTCTCCTCCTGCAAGGGCAGGGTCCACACCCCCGTCACCTGCCGGCCGGGCCTGGCACGTGAGGCTCCGGGGCACCCCCCGCGTCAGTCACTGAGAAGGACCGGCCAGGTAGCTGCCTCGCTACCGGGGACAATGCTCAGCACAGGCGGGCAGTCACACCCTCATGTTACCAGAGCGCGCCCATCCTGCGGCCTGCTTAACTGTGTCCCCTGCCAACGCTAATCGCGGGTGCCAGGGCCCGTGCCGTGGAAAGGAACTCCGCGACGCAGGCTGGGAGAGTCATCGGGATGCTTTTCAAAGGTTTCCAAAGCTAAGGCGGGGACCCTCTCAGTAAAATGACAGAGACTGCTCCGCGTCCCCTGCTGGGGCCACAGCTCACCTTTATTTGCTTAGTCAGCGTCTTTAGCTGCCTTTCCAGGTCTGACTTCTGTTCCTCCAGCTTCATCACGTTGCCTGGAAATGAACAGGTCAGAGAGTTGGAAAAGGCACAAGACTCTTGAGAGAAAGCAAGCTAGGTAGCAAGGGAGCAGCTCCCGACTTAAGATCCATCCATTCTGCTATAAATTCCATCCGTAGCACGCCGAAAACTGGCAGCTAGAAACCGGAGGATCTTCCGATAGAGAAAACGGGATGGCGTGGGAAACAAGTGGTGTTCCGTTAGGTCAGACCGTAGGGTGACAGGTGGGAAACCCATGCAGTGCTCTGGGAAGATCTAAACAGCCGTCACATTTATGACACTCACTCTCGGCCACCCTGACGGTCGCACACTATTGTCCTGAATGCTATGTACCGCTGTGAGGCCGAGGGCTTCTGTATGACAGAGGACGTGACTGGCTATTACTCTGGTGACTTTTATTTTTATTTTTATTAAAAAAAAAAATTTTTTTTTAATGTTTTTTATTTTATTTCTAGGAGAGAGAGAGAGAGACAGCGTGACAGGGGAGGGTCAGAGAGAGAGGGAGTCACAGACTGAAACAGGCTCCAGGCTCTGAGCTGGCAGTCCGCACAGAGCCCGACGTGGGGCTCGAACCCACAAACCGCGAGATCATGACCTAAGCAAAAGTCGGACACTTAACCGACTAAGCCACCCAGGCGCCCCTGGTGACTTTTAGATCAGTTGCTAGAGTCGCGGTTCTTAATCGTACTCAAGCCTCAGAACCACCTGGGGAGCCTCTCCACGGCTGACAGGTTCAGAGCCCCAGGCTGTGACCCAAAGAAATGGAATGCCCGGTTGGGGGAGGACATGAGGGGAGACAGGATGACAGGATCTGGAGTGGGTTTATTTTAACAGCTCCAAAGGTGACCTGAGCTGAGCACTCTCCCTAATTAAGAACATCCTCTGTCCTTTCCGCTCTGTGTCCGATTCTTCCATGTTGCTACTGGACTCATTTCAATTTAAGTCTGATCATGTCCATTACCCAGTTAAGATTCTTCAACAGTTCTTCATGATTCATTCCAGGGCAGTAGTTGTCTATTAAGGATATGAGTCAGAATTATCAGGGAGGCTTCAAAAAGAATAAACAACACATGGTCAGGCCCCCACCCCGGGCCATTCTAATGAAGCATGTAGAGCCTGAGAACCCATGGTTGGGGTCAATGCTACAGAATAAGAAAACGCTCCTTCTTTTTTATTTTTCTATTTCTCACAAGGATCTTACAGAGGGGAGTGACTGGTCTCAGGCTGGATTTGTGTGTCGCTGGGTCTCCTAGTCCAGAGACATTTTAAGAACAACTTAATATCCTGAACAGAGGTTAAAAAGCTTCTCAAGGGGCGCCGGGGGGTGGGGAGTCAATCAGTTAAGCGTCCCACTTCAGCTCAGGTCATGATCTTACAGTTTGTGAGTTCGAGCCCCACGTCAGGCTCTGTGCTGACAACTCAGAGCCTGGAGCCTGCTTTGGATTCTGTGTCTCCCTCTCTCTGCCCCTCCCCTACTAATGCATTCTCTCTCTCTCTCGAAAACAGATAAACATTAAAAAATTTTTTTAGGGGCACCTGGGTGGCTCACTTGGTTGAGTGTCTGACTTCAGCTCGGGTCATGACATCACAGTCAATGGGTTTGAGCCCCATATGGGGCTCTGTGCTGACAGCTCAGAGTCTGGAGCCTGTTCCAAATTCTCTGTCTTCCTTTCTCTCTGCCTCTCCCCTACTCATACTCTGTCTCTCAAAAATGAATAAATGTTAAAAAAATTTTTCTTTTAATTTTTAACAAGCTTCTCAAAAGACACAGAGTCTGTGTTATTTTCACTCTTGGATGTGTTATGATCCAACCCCAGGGAGTGGCCTGACATCTGCTTGGAACATTAATTATATGCTGGCTTTCTTGGTGGGTCTGTGCTGACTTTTAAGGATTTGGGGACCACACGATCTAACTCTCAAAGGTAATGTATCTCAAAAACAAAACAAAACCAGACTTCTCTTCCTTGACTTTAGACTCTTCACGCACAGTGCTGTGTTTGGAAATATACATGGACAATGGCGGGGGTGGGGGGTGGTCCATCATATTCTCAAGCATGACTACCAAGAACGGTCTGAACGGTGTGGACACTGAATGCTAATGCTCTGTAGCTGTGCTGCACGGCATGTCCAATGAAGGATGGAACTCGGGAGCTAACCAGTTACAGCAAAGACTATACAGTCAACCCTCACCATTGTGGCAGTTACATAAAATTGCCGTGCACCCAGAATTAGCAAGTACTAAACTATGGGTCCTACGGGGAATATGGGGTTAGGTTCCCACGAGCCTTAACAAACACAGGTTTGTTTGCCAATGTCCTTGTTAGAAAAAAAAAAAAAAAAAAGCCCATCCCATCAATGCTGGAAACCTGCTCACCCACAGAACTCTTTTCCTGTATAACACAAAGAGGTATTTTTAAAATTCTGGGGCACCTGGGTGACTCAGGCGGTTGAGCTACTGACTCTTGATTTCAGCTCAGGTCATGGAATCACAATTTGTGGGTTCAAACCCTACATCAGGTTCTGTGCTGACAGTTTGGAGCCTACTTGGGATACTCTCTCTCTCTCTCTATTCCCCTCAACCCCACTCGTGCTCTCGCTCTTTCTCTCAAAATAAATAAACTTAAAACAAAATTCTTCTGCACCTCCGGAACCTGCCTCACCTGTAAGTTTTTAACTGTTCTCAGGCTGTGTGGCATTTTGAGCCTTAAGAGGCAGCCAGCACTAGCCAAGAAGGGTTTTAACTCTCCTGGCCCTGACAAACATGATCGTAAATTTCTTTGGCTTTTGGTTTCACAACAATGTAGTCCATTACTTTTTTTTTTTTTTTTTTAATGAATCTGCATATCTAGCTGCTTTTTCGTCATTTCCAGGGCTTCATCACACATCACAGATTTTACTTCAGCATAGTCCGTTCCTGTCTCATATACAGGTTGGTGAATTTCCTCTCCTCTTCTCTGGAAGTTCTCGTTAGCATGGAACTCACAGCCACCAGCACTAAAACTCGTGCTTGAACAAATCGTGTCTAACACACATTTCTCTGTAAGGCACATCACAGCCTTCTTGCTGCAGGGACCCTGGAGGGCATTTCGGGACTACACTTCGGGGCCACTCTCAATAGTGAAATCACCAACAAAAAGCACAAAAATGCAAAAAAAAAAAAAAGGCACTGAAAAACCACAAAAGAGGTTTCCTGGTGGTAGAAGAGCTGAGACAAGAAGGTGGCTGGGTCACCTTGTTCAAGCTGAGCTGAAAATGCTCTTTGGGAGACTAACATTTCTCACCACTCACGTCTTTTCATCTTACGCATGTCTCTGAATGACAGAGAAGAGCGCCTTGTACATTGAGTCTGGGGTTAGAAACTTTGGCAAGCAGGTAAATTCCTATATACAGACTCCACAAATAATGAGAATGGACTGTATGAACTGCGTCGGGGAACTTTGCAGGCAAGGAGCTGTGGCTGGCAATGTTGTTAGCAGCGGCCAGTGTCACAAAAAGCTCTGTGCATTAGTTCTCTTGTCCCAAAAGCAAAATAGGCGTCGGGGTGGCAGAGTCGGTTCAGCATCCTACTTCGGCTCAGGGAATGGTCTTGCGGTCCATGAGTTCGAGCCCCTCATTGGGCTCTGTGCTGACTGACAGCTCAGAGCCTGGAGCTTCCTTTAGATTCTGTGTCTCCCTCTGTCTCTGTCCCTCTCCTGCTCACACTCTGTCTCTCAAAAATAAACATTTAAAAAATTAAAAAAACAACAACACTAGATGTGATCATTTTGATAAAGCTTATTTGGACAAGGCAGGCAATGTTTAACTAACCCCTTTTAAAGTCTTTCCCTATTCAGAGCAAACAATGAGTACATAAAGAAGCCATATATTGGAGAGCCTCTTCAGTAACAAAGTGGCCAACATCTACAAGTTACCTGATATCCTAACTTCAATGGGACACATGCTAGAACTGTTTTCCCCCCCCGAGCCTAAATGCACACACTGTTCAAACCCATCTGCCCATCTGTCACGCATCTTCCCATCCAACAGACCCGAGAGACAATGCTGTGTCAGTGCCTGATGAGTGCGGTCAGCGGTGCGGCCCCCACACAGTACCCCTAGCACTCCAGAACGGGTCTGCTCTGGTTTACAATCACCCCACGCTGTTGACTCAATGTTCGACGATTGTTTCTTTTTTTCCAGTTAAAAGGGTGAAGGACTCTGCCTTTCTTGGCTGCCTTTCTTCCTAAGGGACCACAGACAACACACGAGGAAGTCTTTTCAAAATATAATTCTCATGGGCCCTCCCCAGAACTTTACTCACACCCTGCCTGCTCTTGGTCTGCCTGTGACCAGGGCGTGATCTCACTCACTTTCTAGCTCACTGATGAGCTGGTTGTTATGGAGCTTGACGGCCCGATGCTGTTCCACCTGATCTTCCAGTTCAAATATGGTTTCCTTCATGTCTTTAATCTCCGCATCGCTCTCAGACGCTTTCTCTTGCAGTTTCAGGCTGGTTCTGTTCAGCTGCTCTGCCTGACGATCACATATCTCCTTCAAGTAAGAATACTCCTTTTCCACCTAGAACGAAAGGAGGGTTTCGCGGTCAGTGTAATGGGAAAAAGATCCCTGCACGTCAGCCTCAGGCTCATCCACGCACAGCAAGGGAAGCTCTGGGCATGTGCTGCCCCTGACATCGCTTCTCTATTCTTGGCCTCAGAAACAGCCAAGGCTATAAATGTAGAGAAATAAGATGTCTGCAAAAGGCCAAATGGGGGGGGGCGGGGAGGCTGTGTCCCTTCCTACAGGCATAAAGAAAGCTGCAGTACCCAAGGGCCCTTCTGTCCTGCAGCTGGTGGAACAGCGCTTTCCTGGGAGGCCCTGGTACTGCACCAGAAGAGCCAGCCTCCCACATCAGCTGTGGAACAGCGTCCTCTGCTGGTGAGCTGGGAACAATGCCCCCGGGACCGGGCAGATTGCCCTGCCAACTCCAAACCCCAGAAAGTACCTGCGGTCATGGTGTTTCTTTGGGGAAATACATTAATGTGAAGGAGAACACCCGCAGCAGGCACAGAACACGAACGTGCATGTGCACCAGACACAGAAAAGAGGCACAGGGCAGGCACTCATTTTACCTTTGCAGTTCTTCATCATTAAACATTTCGAATGCACCAAAAAGCCCCCAGTATGACAAGATAACCATGTGCCCAAACAGACTTAATGATGATTGAACTTTGCCACGTTTGCTAAATACTTTTGCTTTAGCAAGATTTAGTGAAGCCCCAGCCCTCTCTGCCACCCCAGAGAGTAAATTGCATTATCCTAAAATTGGAGTGCGCTCGTTCCAAATGGTTTTTCCGTCTTACTATATACGAATGTGCCCACAATACATAGTAGTATGTACATAGTTCTGCCTTAAAATTTTTATACAAGTCATATGATACTAGATTATGGTTTTGTAGCATACAGTGTTATACTTTATTGTGTATTATGGCAATATGCCTTTGTCTTGTATAATACCTTACCTGTTATGCTGTTGCAAAACTTCTTAACCATGGTTTTGAGATGCATCCACACTGATATCTACAATGCAGTCATTACTTTCAATGTTTCACAGTATGTCTACAGTCTATCTATATAGTCTGTCTCTGGTCCTTTAAATAATGTTGCAAAATAGTTATACATTTACCAAGTAATACAAGCTTGGTACCTAATAGATCTCTTCCTAGATTTGGGAACATACAACATCTCCATATATGGTAACATTTTTTTAACCATTGCATTTAATGGGTTAAACCTTCTGGCCATAGGGGCACCTGGGTGGCTCAGTCTGTTAGGCATCCGACTCTTGATTTTGGCTCAGGTCATTATCTCACAGTTTGTGAGCTCGAGCCCCATGCTAGGCTCTGTGCTTACAGTGCTGAGCCTGTTGGGATTCTGTCCCTTCCCTCTTTCTCTCTGCCCCTCCCAGCTCATGTTCTTTCTCTCTCAAAATAAATCAATTAAAAAACAAACAAACAAACAAAATCCTACCTCCTGGGTATAAGTTCTAGGCAGGCAGAGACCCTGTCTGCTTTCTTCACTGTCATATCCCAGGTGCCTGCACAGCATGAGAACACACTGGAGGCACCTAGTGGAAACCTGATGAATGAACAGCCACTGGACAGCAATATTGCACCTGTTTTTCAATTGGGACGTTGTGATAAGGAATAAATTAAAAAAGAAGGAGGGAATAAGGAGGGAACCAGCATGAGAAAGACCCAGAGTACACTGCCCACCTCAAGGGTCAGCTCTGTTCTGTGAAATCTGTTTCAGGTATAAAGGTATGTGGCTGGATGCTGCAACAGAAAATCCATCACTGTAGCCGCTGTGCACATTGAGATGGGCGGCCTGGAGCCAGACTGCCAGAGCCCAAGTCTCAATTCTGCCCAAGTACATCCTGGGTTCTTTTTTTAAAAAATATATATTTATTGTTTAATGTTTATTCATTTTTGAGAGAGACAGAGAGTAGGCAGGGGAGGTGCAGACACAGAGGGAGACACAGAATCCAAAGCAGGCTCCAGGCTCCAAGCTGTCAGCACAGAGCCTGACACGGGGCTCGAACTCACAAACATTGAGATCACGACCCGAGCTGATGTCAGACACCTAACTGATTGAGCCACCCAGGCGCCCCAGTCTCCTTTATTTTTTAATGAGAGAGAGAGAGAGAGAGATAGTATGAACAAGAGAGACGCAGAGAAGGAGATAATGCACTGTTGCGCAGAGCCCGACACGGGGCTCAATCGCACGAACCGTGAGATCATGTCCTGAGCCGAAGTCAAGAGTCGGATGCTTAACCGACTGAGCCACCCAGGCGCCTCCTCCAAGGTCTCCTTTTTGAAAAAGAAACCACTTTCAAGCTTTCCAAGGACGACCTCTCATCTTCAAAAATCAACTTTCTCTAAAAACAGGGCATGAAGGATTGTATTACAAACAGATTCGGATGAATTTCCCGGGAGCGCCATCCTTCCTGGAGAGGAGCTGTTTAGAGCCAGTGTTCGAAGCTCTGGCAGCTGCGAGGGCAGACGGCAGCATGGTCAGCCTGGCCTCCAGCCTCCCGGACCCCGATGCAGGGAGACGGACTAGAACCTGCTCTCCCCGCCCCACCAGCTCCCCAGGTTACCTCCTACTCCCCCTCAAGATCCAGCTTCTAAGTCAAACAAAAGGACGCGTTCTGATGACTCAGGTTTTCACTGTGAACCTCTCTGTTGTGTTCTCATCAAATAAAATTCTCCGAATTCATTGAGACTTGAAAGCTTGTTCTTTCCAAACCAAGAAGGCTTTGGCCTGAAGACTACAGTGTGTTGGAGCCCTCTGGTCTGCCTCACATGATTTTCTAACCCTTCTTTATGGTCACAGAACCAGGAAGCGGTACAAATCAGTGATGAGGAGTAGAGAGAGAACCAGCTTTGAATCCTGGCCTTTGTCAACTCATCGATAAGCTAGTAACAATAGGCATTCTCTGCCTCAGTTTCTTCAAATGCAAAACAGTAGATAATGACAGTATTTCTAGCATAAAATCATGATTAAATGAGATTAAACAATCTAAAGGCTCTAAGAGTGCCTAGCACATACAGAACACTAAGCTATTAACTGTTATTATTAAAATATGATAGGGGCGCCTGGGTGGCTTAGTCGGTTAAGCGTCCGACTTTCGCTTAGGTCATGATCTCGCGGTTCGTGGGTTCGAGCCCCGCGTCGGGCTCTGTGCTGACTGCCAGCTCAGAGCCTGGAGCCTGTTTCAGTCTGTGACTCCCTCTCTCTCTGACCCTCCCCTGCTCACGCTGTCTCTCTCTCTCTCCTAGAAATAAATAAAAATCTTAAAAAAAAAAATATGATAGTAAATTTTGTTTTTATAATGTTTATATTTAAAAAATTTTTTTTTTAATTTTTTAAATTTATTTCTAGGAGAGAGAGAAACAGCGTGAGCAGGGGAGGGTCAGAGAGAGAGGGAATGACAGACTCTGAAATAGGCTCCAGGCTCTGAGCTGGCAGTCAGCACAGAGCCCGACGCGGGGCTCAAACCCACGAACCGCGAGATCATGACCTAAGTGAAAGTCAGACGCTTAATCGACTAAGCCACCCAGGCGCCTTTATTTAAATTTTTTTTTAACGTTTATTTATTTTGGGGAGAGCATACACACACACACACACACACGTGCAAGAGGGGGAGGGGTGGGGGGACAGAGGATCTCAAGTGGGCTCTGTGCTGATAGCAGAGAGCCTGATGTGGGGCCTCAACTCATGAACTACAAGATAATAAATAACTTGAGCTGAAATTGGACGCTTAACCAACTGACTGAGCCACCCAGACACCCCTAAATTTTCTTTGTTTTTTTGTGTGTGTTTTTTTAAAAAATATTTAATGTTTATTTATTTTTGTGAGAGCCAGAGCGCGATCAAGGAAGGGGCAGAGAGAGGGTGAGACACAGAATCCAAAGGAGGCTCCAGGCTCGGAGCTGTCAGCACAGAGCCCGACACGGGGCTCAAACCCACAAACTGTGAGATCATGACCTCAGTCGGACGTTTAACCGACTGAGCCATCTAGGCGCCCACCCACTAAATTTTGTTTGTTAACATATTGATACGATTACCACAGTTTCTCTCCTAATTCTATTATAAGTTTCTCTAACGTTCATTCATTTATTCAGGAAGAATAACTTTTGACTCCACCAAAACTTAACAGCTAATAGCCTACTGTGAAGCCTTACTGATCACATACATGTTAATTAACACATAGTTTGCATGTTATATGTATTACAGGCTGTATTCTTCCGATAAAGGAAGTTAGAGAAAATTTATTTAGAAAGTCATAAGGAAGAGAAAATACATTTACAGTACTGCCCTTGCTGAAAAAAAAAATCCACATGTAAAGTGGACCTGCACTGTTCAAGGGTCAGATGTATATGGTATGAAAGTAAATAAACTGGGGAGTGATTGCTTGAGTAACTTTACCATGAGTAACAGTGTGTTATTTCTGTTGTGTTTGTTTTAACATCTAACTTGGTTCCTCCAAAACTCCTTTAGCTTAATTCTTGGCCCTGTTTCGAGTATATACTGCTGATAGAGGGCCATGTTTCATTCATGCTGGCCAAGATTTGAACTTTTTTTTTCAATGCTGTTCTGCCAAGGAAGAGCAGAACATGGTAATTTAGTTTACACTGTTGTTATGGAAAAAAGAAAAATGGCCAGGAAACACTCAAAGAAGAGGATAACAATCTGTACTTCACTTTGGGAACTTTCTAGATTTTCAGAAAGTGCATGGAGGTGCTTCCTGAGCGCTCAAAATGCTGGGACTTTGCAGACAAGTCCTAAGGTCAAGTTAAGGAAAGAAAGGTGCTCAGGCCTAACCTCATGAAAGGTATTAACATGCCTAAAGAGAAAAATAGGTCCCTCCGAAGGGAAGTTGGGGGAGGGGATCAGCCCAGGAAATCCAGAAACGGAGAGACCATGCTGGGTCCACGGGAGCGACCCCTCCACCTTTTCTCAAACATCACCTGTCTCTTTGCCAAACCCTCAGGTTCAGCCCCCAGCCTCCTTCACCAGGTTACAGAGCAGAGCCCTATGGGGGTGGGGGTGGGGCTGGGAAGTGGAGGAGCCAGCAGTCACAGGGCAACAGGGGACGGTCATGTGTCCTGGGCCACAGGACTGTTGTGTCTGACCTAGTAAAGGTCACAAGGGCGTGCTCGCTTTACAGAGGACCCTTCCAAAGCTCTGGCTCCTGGTGCACAGCAGGCTTCAAGCTCTGTGCCACCAGGCTGGGGCCTGAGGCCTGGTCCCTGAGCAATGGCTGCCGCGAGGGCTTCCGGATGCAGAGCCTACAGGCCTTCCCCAAGCTGTCCAGACAAATGTCTCTTAGTGACTGGGATCCCAGGCTCGGTTGCGTAGGTTTCTCACTGCCTTCTTCCCGATGTGAAGTCACAGGATGCTGCTTCACCAAAAGGATTGACATCCTGGCGTCGGCCAAAGGCACGGGAGAACATGAGGGACACTGAGCCCAAGGCCACTGAAATGTCCACGTTTTCAGCCTAAAAAACTCAACCTTAACCAACTCTCCCACGCCCATGATGCACGCAGGGGAAGGGATCCCTAAATTCCCCCGAACTCTACCAAACAGGCTCTCAATGCTCCTGACCTCCTCCCAGCTGCCAGGGAAGGGCGAGGGGCTTTCCCACAGGTGGTCCTAGCTGATCTACCACGGGGACAGTAGCGACACCACAGCTGAGACCTAACACTGAAGGCAGGGTCAGGAAGTGAAGGGTGGGGGACCGGGAAGGGGGCAAAGACAGAGGCCAGAGCACCTTCGGTGGAAAGAGCAGCCCAGATGACAAAACCCCGGATGCGGACTAAGACTGCGCCAGGCTGGGGCACTGGGGGAGCGGCCATCAGGCGCTGCGTTTGGTGCAAACTGCCTAAGGCTTTACCCTGAGCTCAGGAGGCCACTGCGAGCACTTCACGGAGAACGGATGGAACCGGGGAAAGGGAAGTGTATCCGGCCCCCTCTCTGGGGGCTGCGGCAAACAGTGCTCTCCCCTGTACCCAAAAGTCATTCTCCCTTTCCTTCTAAGAATCCCAACTTTGTTCAAGAATCGGGCTGTGATCTTGTGATTTCAAGGGAAGTGGGCTGGGGGAGGGTGCGTGGGGCCCAGATACAAAGGTGAAAGCTGCTGACGGGCACCCCCCACCCGCCGCATCCCGACAAGCCAGGGAAAACTGTTCTCCCAACAGGACTGAGGGATCAGGGAGCTGCGAGTCTCCTGCCTGTCAGGACTGTGGGGTCACACGCTGTGCCCTCTCGGCAGGAAGGCCGTGGGAGTCACAAGGCTGCCGGCACAGAGCTCTGATGTCACACAGCCCCTGGACCACAGTTACCCACTGCCTGACCCTTGACTTCCGATTACAGGAGCCAAGTGAGCCACCGACTTCAGTCACTGACACGAAGGGTTTCTGTTTCTTAGGATCCAAAGCATCACCCGGGCGTCATCACGGACCACCTGCTATTACAGCAGGCTCCAAGGTCACCTCAGTCCGTCAGAGGGTCCTATTCTGCTGTCGTGGCAACAGACTCATTTACTTGCTGCATCTTTTTCTCAAATTCTGGTCTTGCCATTTGTGGCCAATGGCTTCCCTTCCAGTCCGGCCTGGTGACCAATAATGGGTCACACAATGATTACTGCACCTCTAGTTTTCTCCAACCACTCACTGCAAGTGTTTCTTTTCTTTCCTTAAATTTATTTCATGTATATTTATTTTTGAGAGAGAGACAGAGTGTGAGTGGGGGAGGGGTAGAGAGAGAATGGGAGACACGGCATCCGAAGACAGGCTCCAGGCTCTGAGCTGTCAGCACAGAGCCCAACGCGGGGCCCGAACCCACGAACCGTGAGATCATGATCTGAACTCAAGTTGGATGCGTAACCGACTGAGCCACCCGGGTGCCCCGGAAAGAACTAAATTTCTAAGGATACCACTTATAAGCTCTCAACTTTGGTGGAAAAGCAACAACAATAGATTTTCTTTTAAAACTTCTAGGTTTCAATCCTTATAAAAACACTGTAACTTGAAATCAAGATCTCAAACAACTGAAAATGTGACTGTTAGAAAATGATAAACCTGGATTGCAGCACAGTCTGAAAAACCAAGGAGCCCCTGCAACGGCACGTGGCGGGCTGGCTGGGGCAGGCGTGCGTGTGGCTCACAGGAAGCTGGAGCATCAGGTGTCTGCGGAAATGAGAGCCATCCTCAAAGCCGTATGGAGGCATGTTTTATAATCAGACAGTCATCTGCCAGCAAAATGGATACATAGGATATGAGAGAAGCTGACAAGAATGGAGATACGAGCAAACAGCTGAAGACAAAGAAACGAGAGGAATAAAGAGCCTCTGAAATAATCCCAATGATTATAAATGTCCTACCGATTTTCCATTTACTGTATGAAGAACAGATCTACCTTGCATCAAAAAAAAAAAATACATTTTAAGGCTTTTCAGAGGCTCTTCTAACAGTATCTGAATCAGATATGTAACTTACAGAAACTGGAAATGTACAAAGATTTACTCAATCTATCAGATCAGAGGATGATTTCATATTGCTTTTCCTCTCTTTAGTAAACAGGTAATTTTGTTCCTTTCTCATAATAGTTGCCTTCTGCCATGAATTTGAATGGAGTGACAAAAACTGAGGACTGATGGATGTGGGGGGGAGGAGGGATGGGCATGGAGGAGGACACTTGTGGGGATGAGCACTGGGTGTTATGTGGAAACTAATTTGACAATAAACTATTTGTAAAAAAAAAAAAATTTAAAACCACACACACACACACACACACACACACACACACACACACACACAATTCAAATAAATGATGTTTGATCCTAAAAAAAAAAAAAAAAAAATGAATGGATGAATGCAGAGCTCAGGGTAGAAGTTGTTCATCACCAAGAAAACTGCTTAGTGATTAATAGGACACTCACTCGGACATTGGCTGAAGGTGGGGAAATGTGAAAGTTCTAGCAAAAAATGTCCAGGAAAGTGACAGAAGACTGAACAATTAGAATTTACTCCAGGAATGGGGCGCCTGGGTGGCTTAGTCGGTTAAGCATCGGACTTTTGGCTGGGTCATGATCTCGCAGTTCATGGATTCGAGCCCCGTGTCGGGCTCTGTGCGGACTGCCAGCTCAGAGCCTGGAGCCTGTTTCAGAGTCTGTGACTCCCTCTCTCTCTGCCCCTCCCCTGCTCAGGCTGTCTCTCTCTCTCTCTCCTAGAAATAAATAAAACATTAAAAAAAAAAATCTTTAAAAAAAAAAAAGAATTTACTCCAGGAATGCAAAGATGCCTTAACATTTGACTGCCTCAGAAAATCTGTCATTCTGGGGCACCTGGGTGGCTCAGTGGGTTAGGCCTCCGACTTTGGCTCAGGTCATGATCTTGTGGCTCCTGGGTTCAAGCCCCACATTGGGCTCTGTGCTGACAGCTCGGAGCCTGGAGCCTGTTTCAGATTCTGTGTCTCCCTCTCTCTCTGCCCCTCCCCTGCTTGCACTCTGTCTTTCTCTGTGTCTCAAAAATAAACAGTAAAAAAAATTTTTTTAATGAATAAATGTTTAAAACAATTGTTTTTTAAAAAAGAAAATCTGTTGTTTTAATTCACCTTGTTAACAAGTTAAAAGAGAGAAGCCATCATGATTATATAAAAACTACCCTAGGATCAGATCAGAGAGATGTTTAAGACCTACACAGATGTAGAAAAATTCAATCTCCGTCCTTTAAAAAAAGAAAAAAAAAACAAGCAAGCAAAACTGTTCTTAGCAAAATACTTGTATGATTCAATAAAAGGTACACAAGTGCCTTACAATAGACATCCCTGATAACAAAATGCTGAAGACACTCCCTTTAAAACAGGAACAAAGCCAAGATCCCCTGCTCAGCCCCCGCACCAACCCCACGCTTCCATTCTTCACTGTACAATGAAGAGGGGGCTGCCCAAGGTCACAGAATTAACCATCAGCTAAGTCAGGAGGACCCAAGCTTTCCACCTACTAACCCATCACTTCACAGCATTCTAGGTTTGTACTGAAAGTGCTCCTCTGTCCTCCGGGCGTGAGTCCCTTACAACTTATCACTTATATTCACGGTTGCTGGTAGGTCAGTTTATCTTCTGCATTGGGGTTACACTAAGCTTTCAGTCAGCCCAGAAAGTCTGGGTTTTACCTTTTCAAAGGTAACAGAAAAGCACAGGTGACAAGTCCACTGCGATTATAGGTCAAAGTCCCCGTGCACTAATGCAGCACAAAATCACAGGGCCTTGAGACGTATAAAAGCAACTCTAGGTGAGCTGGTGCTTCACACAGACTCTTACCTCAAGCCACCAGCTAGAGTCTCTTCCATCCTACTGACAAACTTTTGAAAATTCTAATCAGCAAGTAATATAAAGGGAATATGTGAATAACATAATTAACAGTTGATTTAAAATACGTATGCTGAAACTTGTACTCCATAGAGAATGCAAACATTCTTTCTTTCTCTCCAAGTTAGACTTAGTTTGTTCCAGAAAATTCTAAATTTTATTGTCCTCATGGAGCCAAAGCTGTAATAAAGGGCAAATTCATACCTTTAAATGGTTTCATTATTAACCAAGAAATGACAGACTTAAACACAGAATTTTACTTAAAACACTAAGAGGAGGGGTGCCTGGGTGGCTTAGTCGGTTAAGCATCCGACTTTCGCTTAGGTCATGATCTCACGGTTCGTGGGTTCGAGCCCCGCGTCGGGCTCTGTGCTGACTGCCAGCTCGGAGCCTGGAGCTTGTTTCAGTCTGTGACTCCCTCTCTCACTGACCCTCCCCTGCTCACTCTGTCTCTCTCTCTCTCCTAGAAATAAATGAAAAAAAAAAAAAAACACTAAGAGGAAACCAAGGAAAGACAGACGAGCCAGATAAAAGGATTAATAAAGATAAAAGCAGAAACAAATTAACCAAATAAATTAATGTAGACTCAGTAAAAGAATCTAGATGGTCTTTGTATTCAAGGATTCAAGGAATGTGGAGGGATATACTCTAACCTTCTGAATAAGAAGATTAAGTATTTTATTTCTGCTGATATAGGTTTGTATGCACATCCAAACGTGTACAAACCGGGGAAACATCCAAAAAGACGTACAGCAAATTGTTGACAGTGGTTTTCTCCAAGTGACGGGTTGAAGGTAATATTAATTTTTCTCTTTATACATATTCATATTTTCTAAACCTTCCGTAACGAATACATAATTTCAAGGTCAGAAAAAGTTAAGCTAGTGTTTTGAGATACCAAATTATTTCTTGGTGACACATGTATTTAATGTAATGTCAATCGAAACACCAAAGAGATGAGCGAAGGACTGGGGGCCATTTCAAGAAGGCCACCTGGGAGATGATGCATTTTGCAACAGAGTGATGGAGGGGAAGTGATTTACAGACCCTGAAAGTTAACGTAAAGCTACAATTACCAACTTAAAGTTCAAATGGGTACTTGGGGAGTACCTTCTAATGGAATTGCTTCCATACTTTCAACAAAATGCTATAAATTTAGAACACTGACAATGATAAAAAGACAAACAAAACTAACACTACCTACCACTCAGATTATCAGACAACCAGAGCCAGAACCAAGTTGCAACAAACTAATCTGGTTTTAATTTTTTTTTAATGTGTATTAAAAAAAAGGAGAGGGTCAGAGAGAGAGAGAGAGAAACACAGAATCCGAAGCAGGCTCCAGGCTCTGAGCTGTCAGCACAGAGCCCAACATGGGGCTCCAACTCAAGAGCTATGAGATGGTGACCTGAGCTGTAGTTGTACACTCAACCAACTGAGCCACCCAGGTGCCCTGCAACAGACTAATCTTAAGAGAAATGAAGCAATAGAGAAAAATACCCCTGTGAGCTCATGGCACAACTTTTTGGGGGTTTTTTAATGTTTATTTATTTTGAGGGAGAGAGAGCTCATGGGGGTGAAGGGGTAGAGAGAGAGGGAGAGAGCAAATCCCAAGCAGGCTCCATCCTCATGATTGTGAGATCAAGTCCTGAGCTGAAATCAAGAGTCAGATGCTTAACTGACTGAGCCACCCAGGTGCCTACAACTTGTTTCTTAAAACAGTGATGACTGTGCACTAACTAAGGTGGGAAGTGATTTCAACCTCTCTCACCACCAGACCCCTAACATCACAGATCCAGAGCTTGGAGGACACAGGAAGTGGAAAGCCACCTGTCTACACCTTTCCTGCACTGCTCTGTGAGCGGGTGGAATGCTATAGAATTACCAGCAATTTTATATATAACAAAGTTCTAGACTGATGAAAGGATTATTGTTAAAAATGAAAGAGTGACCATTTATTTGGTCGTGGGTTGGGTAAGATCTTTCCCAGTGAAGAAGGGGAGGAAAAGAGATCTGGACAAGCCAGCAAATGGACACCAAGCACTGGGCAAGGGTTCAGGCAAACAGGCACTCTCGGGGACCTGCCGGTGGGAACAAGCCCGTGTAACACTTCTGGGGAGCAAACCGGCTGAAAGTACTGAGTGCCCTAAAATGGCCACACTCTGACACAGTCAGTCAGTGTTTAGGAATTTTTCCTGAGGAAATAACCAGATATTTATAAAACTGTATTTACAGTATCAAAAGATTGTAAGGGAGCATAAACGTTCAACAAACAGGTGACCGGTAAAGTATGAATGCGGTACTTATCTAACAGAATACAGCCTGGCCTTAATATCATGTTTCAAAGAATAATGATGAGAACATGCTCACAAAATATTAAATTAAAAGGGAAGCCTGGCTGGCTCAGTCAGTTAAGCGTCCAACTCTTGATTTTGGCTCAGGTCATGATCTCACGGTTCGTGAGTTCAACCCCCGCATCAGGCTCTGTGCTGGGGAAATGGAGCCTCCTTGGGATTCTGTCTCCCTCTCCCTCTCTCTGCCCCTTCCCTGCTTCCTCTCTCTTTCTCAAAAAATAAATAAAAATAAACTTTAAAAAATTAAATTAAAAATGAGTATGTACAGGATGAGTCTAAAAAAACTTTTTTTACTTTGTGAGACACACACACACACACACACACACACACACACCTCTGAAAGGAACACCAAAATAGCGGTTGTATTATTACTGGGGACGGTAATCAGGGATGATTTTAATCTCCGGTTAGTAGCAGCCTAACGCATGTTAACTGATAAGCCTGGATAACCCTGTCTCATTCTGAGCCGGTAAGATTCAGCTTACTTGCCACCTCTTTCAGGAAGCCCTCCAGCACTACCTTCCTTTCTCCCATATTATCCTAGGTGTTCCTCCTTGGAACCGGACTCTGAGCTGTCCTCTGAGATCTTCTTTATCCCTGTATTGCACACACTGATCTGATTCACTGTCTCCCTGCTACACTTTGAACCTATAGTCAGAAAGGGAGGGGTTTCACTTTTGTATCCCCAATCTGTCTGCAAAGGAACGGATCTCCAAGCTAGAAAGCTGGATTCATGAATGGCATTGGCTGAACCAAGGAGTCTCTCTGCTCTGTGAATCTCAAGGTCAAGGAGGTGAATATGCTAAGAAGGATGAGCAAATACGGGAAAGGGCTCTCTCCTTACCTTGGCCAGTCGGCTCGAAACATGTTTAACTTCACCATGGGCCTTTAGCAATTCTTGCCTGAGCTCGGTGCAAGACAGTTCCAGCTGATCCTTCTCGGCTCGAGCGACTCTCAACAGCTCTTGAACTTCACGCGCCTCTGCCGTCTGCCCCACGGGACTGGTCTCCATCGCTTTCTGCTTCTCACTCTCCAAATGCGCCTTCAAAGACCCATTTTCAATCTGCAGCTGTTCCAGAGTCGCTTTGCACTCTTCCAGGGTTTGGGCCATGGCACCGTGATTATGCCGTTCCAGCTCCAGAGCCCCGTTCAGCTTTTCGTTTTCTTCCTTGAGGTGTTTAATCACTTCCAGGGCTCCTTGGTTCTCTTCCTCCACCTTCCGGAGGCTGCAGCTCAGCTGCTGCTGGATGTTAAGCAGCTTCTCTCTTTCGAAGCGGCCCTGGTCAAGCACTTCCGCGCACTTCTGCTCCAGCTCCAGGATTTTCCCTTCGTGAACGGCGGGCTCCTGGCTCTTCACTCGCTCCTGCAGGAGGGTTATCAGCTTCTCGTTCTCCTGACTCAGCTGCTCGGCCCTCTCCCGATGCTGGTGGAAGGAAGTCTCTAGAATCGTCTTCTCGTCCACCAGTTTCTCGTTTTCGGCCGTCAGCTCCTGCACCATCTGCTGCTGGTCTGACAGTTCCTGCAAAGTCGCCTGGAGCTCCTCGGCCGTGCTGTGGTGGTTTTCCTCCATCTTCTGGATCTTCTCCGTGAGCGAAGCCAGGGACAGCTCACTCGCGTTGTTGGGGGAGCTGCCTGTGGTCGAGCACTTGGAGCTCTTAAAGGGGTTGCTGGTGGAGGACAGGGGTCTGGAGGGCGTGTCCGCCGTGATGTGCTCGAAATCCGAGGCATCCGGGGACAAGGAAGCTTTGGTGACGTCGCTGCTGGAAGAGCCTGATGGCCGCAGCGCATTCTCGTGGATGGGGAGCCGATACGCGTCGATTCCGCCCGGCAGCTGAGTGCCGGGCGGGCTTCCGAAGCTGGACTCCTGGGTTAAGGACGTGGGGCAGCTGCTCTCCCCGGCGGGACTGGCGCCTCCCTCTGAATTTGGGGAATGCTCCAGATAAGTCAGTTTCTCCCTCAAGGCCCGGTTTTCCTCCTCCAGATCAGCGAGCTCCTTCTGAAAATTCCTGTTCTTCTCCTCGAGAGCTCTTACCAAGGGCTCTGAGTCACTGGGGGAGACGGGCGTTCCAGTGGCATCTGCGTCGGGAGGGTCACTTCCTTCAGCGCTCGGAGCCTTCTTCTCCTTGCACTTCTTCAGTTCGCTTCGGAGCCTGTTGATTTCGCTGTCTTTCGCTTTGGCCTCGGCCAGGAGTTCCCGAACCTGGGCCTCGAGCACCGCCTTTTCCCCGCCTTCATTCTCGGGCTTGGGTCTTGCCGACGTGGCCCTCAGGGGCTTCGTCGGGGTGGGGGTGCTGGAAGACGTGGGGCTGGACGCCGACTTTCTGGGGTTGGAGGGGCCGCGCGGCACAGTTCTCTCCCTGGAGATGGTGACTGAAAGTTCTCGAGGAGCTGGGATGCCTGTCCGTTTGGCTGTTGTCACGGCCCCTGAGGACAGAAGAAGACATGAATGAAACAATGCAAGCACTTTTATCAATGAAACCCAAGTGACCTCAACCTCATGTCGGACAGCGAACAGAACGGCTACTGCCCTTCCACCCAGACTCTAGAAACCTAACTGGGTCTGACTGGGGGTTCTGTACCTCCTCTCACAGCCCTAGACTTTGGGGGAGTCTGACTCCAAGCCCAAGCTCCTCCACTTAATTTCATCCCAGCCGCAGTTGCTGGTTCAAGGCCTGGGCACGCCCCTCAACTGAGGTCAACAGAACACCAGGAGAGATCTGGTGAGTTTCTAAAACATGAGGAAGGGGCCACAGAAGTCTGCAAATGGCTACAACCTCTTGTCATCCCAAGAGGAAGGTGAGAACACAGCAGAAAGAAGGAAAGCAAATTCTTAGTAGCTCGGTGGAGTTGCTCAATCAGCCAGCCCTGGAGCTTAGCCCGTAGCTAGGCTGGCCTTCCAATTACACAAGCCAATAAATACCCTTCACACAAGTCATCTTGAATTGGGTTTTCTGTAACCTGCAACTTAATGCATGTGAACTGTAACCTTGGCAACTAAACAACAGCCTTTTGACAAAATGCAAGTTCACTGTGCATTTCTTGATTAACGTGGGCTTTTCAAAACTTTTTTAAAATCTTTATTTTTGAGAGAGAGAGTGCAAGTGGAGGAGGAACAGAGAGAGAGGGAGACACAGAATCCTAAGCAGGCTCTGGGCTCCGAGCTGTCAGCACGGAGCCTGATGTGGAGCTCAAACTCATGAACCATGAGTTCGTGACCTGAGCCAAAGCTGGACACTTAACCCACTGAGCCACCCAGGTGCCCCATGACAGAGAGAGACCGAATCTCAAGTGGGCTCCACACTGAGCACGGAGCCTGATGTGAGGCTCGAACTCACAAACTGTGAATTCATGACCTGAACCTAAATCAGATGCTTAACCAACTGAGCCACCCAAGTGCCCCTCGAAAAACATTTTTTTAAAAAAAAATTTCATCAACATCTTGTGTATGAGTACAAATTTGATTAAGAAGTCACAAGACACAAATAATACCAAGGAAGGACTAATCTAGTCCAATGACATAACTGCTTTTAACACAAGCAGAAATGGTGTGCTTATTTGTATTCAGAGAAAGAAGAACAAATGGGATTAAGAAGCATTACACGTTATCTATGGTACGATTTTAAATGCCAAAGAGATTTACATAATATGGAAATGACACAGAATTTCGAGTATTTATATCAGGAAACGTAAGGGAAGGAATTATTTTCTATTTTCATCTATACTACATTGTAGACAATGTTAACAAAATTCTAGGGGTGCAAACCTGGACATCAATCTCTTATATGGCTCTACAAATGAAACCCACCTCAGAGGCTAAAGTGCAAGTGAAAGTTCTGGACCTATTTTCCAAACTCAAAGGCCATTTGATGAACCAAGGCTGACTGCTGGAACTTCAACTCTGTGCCTTGGGTTGAAGGTCCCCAGTAATAAAGGACCCCAGAAGGTGCCCCCAATCCCTAGGCCTCCACAAGGCAGGAAGCAGCGGGGGAATGCCCCCCCCGGGGACACCCCCCCACCCCCCCCGCCGGAGTGGCAGCAGAATTAGGACAGAAGCAGAACCCGATGTTGTAGTTTTGAGTCCACTGCCAGGGCTGCTACTGAGGAACACCTGCAGATATGAACATGTTGAAATAGGAGGTGATGACCTGAAGGCCAACGGCATTCAGAACTGTGTCTATCAGTTGAGTGCTTTTAAAACGTTGACATAATAAAGCTTAAGATGTCATACTAACATACCGAAAAACTATGTGTTTTTTTTTAAGTGTATTTATTTATTTCTTTATTTAGAGAGCAAGTAGGGGAGTGGCAGAGAGAAAGGGAGAGAGAGAATCCCAAGCAGGCTCCACGCTGGCAGTAAGGGGCCTGAACCCACGAACCGGGAGATCATGATCTGGGCCAAAATCAAGAGGCTGATGCTTGACCAACTGGGCCACCCGAGAGCCCCCAAACCATGTTTTTTTAAATTAACTTTTCCAAATTAAGTTACTGGAAAGCTAAGAGTACTATAATACACAGTTTAATCCTTTCAGGTGTCTTCCTTGCATCATACTTAATGAAGAAAACACTCAATCAAGACAACATTTATTTAATTATTCTCGTAAAATGAAGATTGCAATCGCTAAGCAATAAATGGTCGTCATAACACTGGTTCTCTAGAATGAAGTAATCCTGGCAAGGGCCATGATGAAAACGGAAGATAACTCAAGTTCAAGGCAGATGGGAGAGTCCAGCTCTGGTTATCACACAGCCACTGTCCATTCCTAACACAGCCACTGAAATGAAGTCTCCTTTTCAACCATTTGGTGGGTTTGAGGATGGGCAGGACTCAAACAGAACAGCGATCCGCTCTGTCACCCTTCCCGGGTGAAGTGAATTCCTCCCTTCCGCTGCCAAATCTTAGCTTACTCCCCGGATAGGTGTTGCTACTTGCACCTTACCTACACCACTAGGAATTTTTTTACATCAGTGTACATTTGGGAGTTATATCCCCTTGTGTATTATGAAATACACAATCCAGTTGTGTTTGTTACAACATTTGGTTTTTTGGTTTTTCCATTCTGACACTTGATCAGCACTGAACTATACATCCTGGAGCCCTGAATGGGGCACACCACCAGACACATATGCCATGGCAAGAGTGACAGCATAGGCAGTCAGAAGCCTGGGGTTGACAGAATGGGGACGGCCTAGCTGGCACTCTTCACTTCTTTGGTCTCTTCCCCATCCTCACATCGGATCATCACTTATTCCTACTGAGGTGGGCTAAGTGCATGAACTTAAAATAAAAGCAAGTGCCACTTCATAAATGCAAAGACTGATATGATTTTTTTTTTTTTTAGTCATGTTTGGAGGGTCCCTGGGCGGCTCAGTTGTTAACCATCTGACTTTGGCTCAGGTCACGATCTCACGGTTTGTGAGTTCAAGTCCCAGCTTCAGGTGAGCCCTGCTTCTCTTTCTCTCTGCTTCTTGTGGGATTCTCTCCCCACTCACCCCCACCGTCCCTTGCTCACCTGCACCTCCTCTCTCAAAAAAAAATGTTTGGAGGGGCCTGGATGGTTCACTCAGTTAAGTGTCCAACTCTTGATTTGGGTTCAGGTCAGGTCCTCATGGTTGTGATATCGAGCCCTGCACAGGGCTCCATGCTGAGTGTTAAGCTTGCTTGGGATTCTCTCTCTCTCTCTCTCTGCCTCACCCTTACTCACATGCTCTCTCTCTCTCTCCCCCAAAATAAATAAACTGAAAAAAATGTTTGATATGTTATCTAAAAAAATTTTTTTTACATATATTTGAGAGAGGGCACATACAAGCAGGGAAGGGGCGGAGAGAGAAGGAGAAAGAGAATCCCAAGCAGAATCTGCACTATCAGCATAGTGCTTGATGAAGGGCTCAGACTCACAAACCATGAGATCATGACCTGAGCCAAAATCAAGAATCAGATGCTTAACCAGCCGTGCCAGCCAGATCCCCCTGATGTGTTAACACATTTTTTCAATGTCAAATGAAAAATTACATTGGGAAAGATCACAAGTGCATCAAACTCTGTATTCACAGATACACATACTAGAAAGGTACCCAGAATCCTAAGAACAGTTAAATATTAATTTGCTTGGACTGTGAGTAATTTTCCTGTTTCTTTTGTACAGTTACATTTATGTAATACATTTAAAAAGCAGAAGGGGAAAATCCTATCATAACAATATGCAGAGAGGTAAAGGGGTAGGAAACATAAATCTTTTCAGAGAATAAAAAGCATGTTTCAAATAACAATAGCACAACCATTTAAATCATAGATCAGACGCTTGTCTTAAGCAGCGATTCTCATGAGCTGAAAATAAAATATTTTCAGTCCCTTCTTAATTTCCTTGTCTTGCCCTAAGAAGGCTACTTGGATTGTTCTTTGTAGGTAGGTCTTCTCTCTACTATGCACTGATGAAGGAAAATGATGACATTCTGAAATAAATTACTAAACTTTCGTTTCTTCAACAAGAATTCACAGACCTGTCCCGTGGGAAACAGGCGGGAGAAAGAAAGTTCACCATCTTCACCTACCACATAACTGCTGCCTTGCCTCTGAAACACGAGAGAACTTACTCCTTTGTTCTCTAAGAATCTAAACTGCTAGGATATTTTTTTTAAATGTTTTATTTATTTCTAGGAGAGAGAGAGAGAGACAGCGTGAGCAGGGGAGGGTCAGAGAGAGAGGGAGTCACAGACTGAAACAGGCTCCAAACTCTGAGCTGGCAGTCAGCACAGAGCCCGACGCGGGGCTCAAACCCACGAACCGCAAGATCATGACCTAAGAGAAAGTCGGATGCTTAACCGACTAAGCCACCCAGGCGCCCCAAAACTGCTAGGGTATTTTTTACTCGTACCATTCATAACTTTTTTTCTCAAAAAGTTCCAATAATGTTACTTATTGTCAAGTCTAATATCCCTCCCTCAGTCTCCATCCTTCTCAACCTTCTGGTTCCCTTCATTCTCCTTATCCACATCTCTTTATCCCCCAGTTGAGGAACCTGAAAAACATTTAAAATGTCCTCTCCCCTTTCTTTTGGTAACCAACCCATCAGTCACTAAAATCGGCTATTTTTGGAAATGTTTCCGTATTTTTTCTTTGTTTTCCTTTTGGGAGGGATCCAGTCCAGGTCTTTAAGAATGCTCCATCTAAATTTCTGAAATGTTCCCACAGGTCTTCCCGATTCCAGCCTCTCTCAGCCCGCATATATAATGGACCTTAAATATCCTGCTCACTGTTCTGTTCCAGAATCTGTACGCATTCCCGCCTGCTTCACCATGATGATGTCGAACTTCTTCCCTGGGCTTTCCGGGTCAGGCATAGTCTCATCCTAATCGGCATATCCAATCTTTAACCCATTCAACGTCCCCACTGTACCTATGATTTGTTGAAAGAGCATTTCCTTTTCATCCTTCTGATGGGCATTTAACCATGCTTAACTCTTTTCAATTAAAAAAAAATCTGGGGGCACCTGGCTGGCTCAGTCGGTGGAGCATGAGACTCTGGACCTTGGGTTTGTGAGTTTGAGCCCCATGTTGGATGTAGAGATCATTTAAAAATAAAATCTTAAAAAAAAAAATCTGGGGTCTCCATCTTCCTCCAGCTAATCTCTGATTTCTCTCTTCCCCCTCACAGCGGAATCCTCCCAAGAGGCCTGTACACTGGTTGTCTTCACTTCTTCCCTGTCATTCACTCCTCTCTCCACTGCCATTACTCAACCAAAACCCTGTCCGCTGAGGACGTCCTTGACCTCCAAGTGGGCCAACACAACAGAGACCTTCAATCCTCTCGGCAGGACTGGAACAATTCCTTTTCTTAAAAAAATTTAATTAATTTATTAATTTTGAGAGAGAGAGAGAAAGAAAGTCCCAAGCAGGCTCCACAATGTCAGTGCAGAGCCGGACACGGGGCTCGAACCCACGAATCATGAAATCATAACCTGCGTTGAAGTCAGAAGCTTAACTGGCTGGGCCACTCAGGCGCCCCTGGAATAACTCCTTCCTTTCTGAAGCACACTGCCTCCACCTCCCATGAACCACTCTCCTGGTTTTTCTCTTAGCTCAGCAGGAGTCCTCTGTCTCTCTCCTCTGCTGACTCCTCCTTCTCTCTCTGCTTCTACTTGTCAGAATCTTTAGTCCTGGGCCTTTTCTTCCTCTCTTATTACAAATTATTTTCCTGGTGATTCTACTCCATCTCATGATCTTAAAATACTGATGATGCCCCAACTAACTCTCTTTTAAACAGACCTCTCTCTGAGCAACAGATCTGAATATTAACTACTTACTTGCAGAGTATAATCAAATTACAACAAAAGTACCTCAAAATAGATTAAAGGCATAAAGGTAGGCTAAGAAAGAGTGAACGGAATGTGCAAAAAGGCCTGGGGTTCAGGGAGTCCTGGCAAGGAGGGAGCTGACGGGGAAGAATGCACATTTCTAGAGGGTGCTCAAGTAAGGCCTCACGGACAGAGCCTGAAATTCAAGGTGATATACACCGTTTAAAACAACACCAGGGTGCTTCGAAGAAAGAAAAAGATAACACAAGAAAAAACTCTAAAAATTTTAAATATATGTCAAATGAAATGCTTCAATAGAAGGGATGGAATGCAAAATCAAGGACCTCTGCTGATACGTAACAAGATTTAAATAGAAAACGTAAACACTCAGGGCCAATCCAGAAGATCAAATGGTCAAAACACAAAAGATCTAGAAATACAGACTAGCAGAAGCAGAGTGAAGGGAATGACCAAAAAACTGACATGACAGAATCCTCCAAAGCTGAAGAACAAGTCTCCAGAACTCAGAACAAATGAAACAAGACCCACGTGAAGTTACAGCGTATAAAGTTTCAGAATATCAAGAATGCTTCCATGTGCGGGGAAGGGGTGTGAGCAGGAGACTGGTCGTCATCGATCATTATAGCGGTACTGACTTCTCTCTCTTTTTTTAAACATTTATTTACTATTGAGAAACAGACAAAGAGACAGCATGAACAGGGGAGGGGCAGAGAGAAGGGGGGACACAGCATCCAAAGCAGGCTCCAGGCTCCGAGCTGTCATCACAGAAACTAACAAAGGGCTCGAACCCACAGACTCTGAGATCATGACCTCAGCTGAAGTTGGATGCTTAACCGACCGGGCCACCCAGGCGCCCCGTAGCAGTATGGACTTCTCAAAGGCAATGAAGCAAATATCTTCAAAGTTCTGAGGGAAAATGATTTTCAACCTAGAACTCTGTATGTCACCGTTAACTATAAGCCAATCGCAGAGGCAGACAATAAAACATACTGTCAAACATACGGAGACTCAGAAAAAAATTTAAACTGTCAACACCCTTTCTGAGTAACTTATTTGAGGATGTGCTCCAGGAAAACGAGGGAGGAAAGCAAAGAGAAAGAGGATGAGTGATCCCCGGAGACCAGTAGTTCTATGAGAGGAAACCAGTCCACGGAAGTCCCAAGATGATACTCAAGGAGCAAGTCCGGAGAACAAATCCAGCCTGGGCCAGGAGGACAAAGTGCCTCCTGAGGGAAGTTTCTCTAAAAGAACATCTGGTTGGATGAAGAGTATGAAAAAAAATGATATAATAAAAATAGTGAAAGGTCCTCAAAAAAATAAAAACAGAACGACTGTACAACCCAGCAATTACACTACTAGATATTATCCAAAGGATACAAAAACGCTATGTCAAAGGGGCATATGCGCCCCAATGATAGCAGCAGCATCGACAACAGCCAAAGTATGGAAAGAGCCCAAATGTCCATTTGTCCACTGACTGATGGATAAAGAAAATGTGATACACACACACACACACACACAGGAATATTACTTGGCGATCAAAAAGAATGAAATCTTGTCATTTGCAACAATGTGGATGGGACTAGAATGTATTATGCTAAGTGAAATAAGTCAGTCAGAGAAAGATAAATATCATATAATATCACTCATACGTGGAATTTAAGAAACAAAGCAGATGAACATAGGGGGAGGGAAGAAAAAATAAGATAAAAACAGAGAGGGAGGCAAACCGTAAGAGACTCTTAAATATAGAGAACAAATTGAGGGTTGTTGGCGGGGTGTTGGGTGGGGGGTGGGCTAAATGGGTGATGGGCGTTAAGGAGGGCACTTGTTGGGATGAGCACTGGATATTATACATAAGTGACGAATCACTAAATTCTACTCCTGAAACAATTATTACACTATATGTTGACTAACTTGGATTTAAAGTTTTTTTTAAAGTTCTTATCAAAAGAAATAAACAGATTCTTAGCTATAGAGAACAAACTAATGGTTACTAGAGGGAAGGTTGATGGGGGTGGAGGGACTGAGTTAAACAGATGATGGGGATTAAGAGGGGACTTGTTCTGATGAACACTGGGTGATATATGGAAGTGTGGAAGCACTATCCTATACACCTGAAATTAACATAGCACTGTACATTAACTAATCGGTATTAAAATAGTCACTTAAAAAAATAGTGAAAAAACCAGAAACTTCATAAAAACAAGATGCTGCATAGAAAGGTCATAAAATCATAACACATGGACTTTACTCTGCAGGGAATATATCTATCTATCTATCTAGTCACAATTACACTGATACTATTTAAATGGACCCATGCACTAAGTACACAAGACTATTTTATAGGGCATTTGGATATTATCCCAGCTAGCAAATAAAGTTAAAATACATTAGGAAACTGCAATTAAAAAAACTACAGAGGGGGGCCTGGGTGGCTCGGTCGGTTGAGCATCCAAGTTTGGCTCAGGCCATGATCTCAAGGCTCGTGAGTTCGAGCCCCGCGACAGGCTCTGTGCTGACAGCTCAGAGCCTGGAGCCTGCTTCGGATTCTGTGTCTCCCTCTCTCTCTGTCTGGCCCTGCCCCGTGCTCACTCACTCGCTCTCTTTCTCTCTCTCAAAAATAAATTAAAACATTAAAAAAAAAACTACTGTGAGATACCACCCCACACCTCACACCTATGGCTAAAATCCGAAACACTGACACCACCACATGCTGACAAGGATGTGAAGTGACAGGAACTCTCATTCACTGCTGACAGAAATGCAAAATGGCGCAGTTTGGCAGTGAAGAGTTTGGCAGTTCCTTACAAAACCAAACACACTCTTGCCATGATTCAGCTATCGCACTCCTTGGTATTTACCCAAAGGAGCTGAAAAGTGATGTCTACACACAAACTTGCACAACGATGTTCAGAGCAGCTTTATTCATGACTGCCAAAACATGGAAGCAGCCAAGATGTCCTTCAGGAGGTGAACGGATAAACCGTGATACATCCAGTCAATGGAGTATTATTCAGTGCCACAAAGAAATGAGCTATGAAGCCATGAAAAGACAGGGAGGAACCTTAAATACAGATCACTGGGTGAAAGAGGCCATTATGAGGCTACATACTGTAGAATTTCAACTATGGAACATTCTAGAAGGGGCAAAACTATGGGGAGAGTAGAAAGATCAGTGGTTGCCAAGGGGTGGGTGGAAGGAAGAACAAACAAGCAGAGCACAGAGGAGTCTTAGGGCAGTGAAACTATTCCGTCTGACACTGTAACATGTCGATACCTTTGTCTGAACCCAAAGAACGTGAACCCTAATGTGAACCATGGACTCTGGGTGACTGTCATGTGTCAGCATAGGTCCATCAGTTGTAACAAATGGACCACTGTAGTGAGGGATGTTGATGGTGAAAGGAGCCCTGCACGCTTTGGGGCGGGGGGCGGGGCGGGGTTGCGGGGTGGGCACACTGTGCCTTCTCAATTTTCCTGGGCCCCAAACTGCTGTGAAAGTCTACTTTAAAAAAAAAAAAAGACAGCTTAGCAGTTTAAGCGAGTGTAAGCGGCTAACTTCAAAAAGTAGGATAAGACAGGAGCAGGTGGAGGGCAACATCAGTTTGCTCTCCAGGATCAGGACCCTGTCCTATTTCATTTTCTTTTCTCTTTTTAATTTTTTAATGTTTTATTTATTTCTGAGACAGCGTGAGCAGGGGAGGGTCAGAGAGAGAGGGAGACACAGAATCTGAAACAGGCTCCAGGCTCTGAGGTCGCTGTCAGCACAGAGCCCAACACAGGGCCCGAACTCACGAACTGGGAGATCATGACCTGGGCCGAAGTCGGATGCTTAGCCGACTGAGCCACCCAGACGCCCCTGTCCTATTTCATTTTCTAACCTGTGCCTCTACCACGTCGATGACGAGAGTGAAGAAAAAGACACGTTGAGCGCTGGTGGATGCAGCGCGGAAGGAGGTAATCGGGAGTCCGTTGGTTTTACAGGCGGTGCTGTTCCTTTGGACTCAAATGAGATAAAAAAAAAAAAAAGAAAAAAAAAGTTTGAGGCGACTCAGCAAAGCAGAAGCAGGGCCACAAGGAACTGAAGTCTGTTATCAGATCTCGGGCCCCACCTAGGCTGTGGCGGAAGGAAATTGTTCCCTAGCACCACCGTCCCCTGGGGAGTCTCAGTGGAGTGCTTTCTAGAGAGGCACACACCTCTTATTAAAGTTAATGGAAACTCCGTGTAGCAGGATAAAAGTTTTGTCTTCATTTTTTCTTTTTTCTTTTTTGCAGGACGCCAAATGCATCTTGCTCACACTCCACTGGCTCAGCAGCTGGGCTGGCGTTGAAAACACTTGTAAATCCGCATCCCTCTCTGGGCGCCTGGGTGGCTGGGTCAGTTGAGCATCAGACTGCAGCTCAGGTCATGATCCCACACTCTGAGTTTGAGCCCCGTGTTGGGCTCGGAGCCTGGAGCCTGTTTCGGATTCTGTGTCTCCGTCTCTCTCTGCCCCTACCCTGCTCACACTCCTGTGTCTCTGTCTCTTTCCCTTAAAAATAAATAAACATTTAAAAAAATTTTTTCAAAATCTGCACCCTTCTCTTTCCCAAAGAGTCACGCTGTTCCATGGCCACCAGGAACGGTGCTCTAGACAGAGAGGGCCACTGAACAAAAGACCCCTAACACTCGGAAGGGGGTCTGGCCTAGGGAGGCCACAGCGACCACTCTGCTGGGCTAAAGGGAGACAAAGCAGCAGTGTTAAGGGAAGAGAGAATAGCATGGGGGCGGGGGAGGGGGGCATGCGGCTGGCAGTCACCTCCAGGAGAAGCCAAAATGCAAAACGGCTCTGGGAAGGGCTCTGGGAAGGCAGCTCCCGACACGCCAGCTGAAAAGCGCAAAGCAGGCAGGGGATGTCTCGTTTCCATTGAAACGGAAGTGGCGGGAGGAACGGCCGGCCCCCCCATTTCACTCTGCATGCTGGGCTGGCCTCCTAGCCCATCGTGGGGGCCAAACGAAATCCTCATTACCTGCACCCCCAGGGTCTCTGGGCAGCAAACAGGAAAGCAGAAGGGGCTGAGGGCAGGGGGGGCTTTAGTGAATTAGAAGATCTGCCTTTCCGTGTGTAGCCTTCCCTTCAGTAGAGATGAGAAAAGATCGACTTCTCGATTTGTGGGTCTTTTTTTCTTTAACTTTTTAAAAATGTTTTATTTATTTTTGAGAGAGCGAGAGAAAGAGCGTGAGCAGGGGAAGGGCAGACAGAGAGGGAGACACAGAATCTGAAGCAGGCCAAGCTGTCAGCACAGAGCCCGACGCGGGGCTCAAACCATGAACCGTGAGACCATGACCTGAGCCGAAGTCGGACGCTTAACCAACTGAACCACCCAGGCGCCCCTAATTTGTGAGTCTTGATGCAGCTGAGAAGGACCCATTCTAGATCACGTTAAGCTCTGACTCCCTAACTTTATACACTTTTCTCAGTGAAAACTCCATCTCATAGCAGCCACCGAGAAACTTCCAAATTCCACCACTAAAAGGAACCAAATTCAGCTGAATGTGCAATTACAGAAATTAGAGAAGGGGGGGGGCGTGCTGAAATAGGCTTATCTGGATTAACATAGCTTTTTTCTGTTATGTTTTCTTAAACCACACATAGGTCAAAATATAGAACTTTAAGGGGTTGGCCAGTCTTTATTTTTTAATGTTTATTTATTTGGAGACAGAGAGGGAGAGTGGGGGTGGGGCACAGAGCCCACCGCGGAGCTCAGACTCAGGAACCATGAGATCCTGACCTGAGCGGAAATCAAGAGTCAGATGCTTAACCTACTGAGCCACACAGGTGGCCCTTGACCACATTCTCTAAATTGGGAGTTCAAAGTAGGCAATGGTAATACCAGTTCGTGTTTGCGCTGCTTTGGTTTTCAAAGCGTTTTCATACACGTTAATTCGAGGCTCACAAAAATCATTTGGCAAAGTGCTGTTATTTTCATTGTATGGATAAGGAAGGCTTCACAGTTTGCCCAAGGATCTCACAGTAAGTATGTCTTCTGATACCTAAGGAAGCGCAAAGGCGTATCATTTCCAAACTGGAAGAAACAGAGAAACCCTGTAGCCTGATCTTTCATACAAAGTAGCATCAACAGCATCCAACCTCTGTTGCTATTTACCAAACTGTCATGTGCCAGTTACCAAAGATTTCCTGCGAAAGAGAAGCCAGCACTGGACAGCCCCTTCCACTGCTGGAGGCTCAAACGGTTGGACAATCCTTCTTTATATGGGGCTGAATTCGATCTTCGTTAACATAGCACATGTCGGTTCCAGTTCTGAAACAATCTGGAACCACAAAGAACAGAATTATTGCTTCTTCCACATGACATCGGAATATGTGAGGGCAGCTTTGTTTCTCCTTGGTTTTCCATTCTTGAAGCAAAGCATTCCTAACCCTTCCCACCAGGCCTCACGGGACCCGGGGTCATTCATCGGAGGGGGTGGGGACTGCCTGGAGAGCCTCTGATTTAGCAACATCCCTTGGAAATGTTACCCAGAATCTAAAAAATGCTGCAGATGTGGTCACTACGAGTTAGGAATCTTCTAGTCACAGAGGACACCCAGCCCAAGCCTGAAACAATAAAGTGAGTTTTTGGCTTATGTAACTGGAACTCTACGGGCAAGCGTGATTTGAGGTCCAGCATGACTGAAATATGCTTTCAGGGCCCGTCACTCTCCCTCCCTCACACCTGCGTTCCTCCATCAGCGGTCTGCCTTGCCTCACATCTGCACACCATCAAGGCCATCAAGGCAAAGACTCTTCCGGAGGCCCTAACAAATGTCTCCTCACATCTCATTCGGCCTGGGTCCTTACTGGCCTTGACTCATGAAGGTCAAGGAGATACACTGATTCATTCAAAGCAGTAAACTGGCTCATGATCTTGCAGGCTGTGAGTTCAAGCCTCACGTTGGGCTCTGTGCTGACAGCTCAGAGCCCAGAGCCTGCGTCAGATTCTGTGTCTCCCTCTCTCTGCCCCTCCCCTACTCACACTCTGTCTCTCTCTCAAAAATAAATTAAAACCTTAAAAAAATTTTTTAATGAAAACTATGTCTACTGTTTAGCAAGTTACCACTGTTTTAAGATAAAGCTTCCCCTTAACTTCATAGGTAGAAAGAACCATTTTATTATTATTTTTTAATGTTTATTTTTGAGAGAGAAAGAACGAGCCGGGGAGGGGCAGGAGAGGAAGACAGAGGATCCAAAGTAGGCTCTGCACTGACACCAGTGAGCCTGACATGGGGCTCGAACTCCCGAAATGTGAGATTGTGACTTGAGCCAAAGTCAGACGCTCAGCCGACTGAGCCACCCGGGCGCCCCTAGGAAGAACCATTTTATTCTGCAGGTGAAGAATCTGGCCAGGCAGTTGGGACTTTGACACTCTCAGGTGGCTGCAGTAACTAGGAGACTCGCTGGGCGGGACGTGCCAGCTGGCTCGCTCATGTGGCGGACAGGACGACCGATGTGGTCACACGGCAGCTGAGCTGTGCTGCCGGTTGGGGCACTGTGGGGTGGCCTCTCCTATAGGGGGGCTCAGGGTGGCCGGGCTTGTGACAGAGTGGCTCAGGGCTCCAGATGTGAGGGTCGGGAGTATTACTCAGAGCGTTATTATTCAGTGTTATTCATACAAGGGTCACCGCATGGCCTCTTCTAAGCCAGCCGTAGCAGTCACACGGGTCACTGCTGCCATACTCCACTGGCTGAAGCAGCCCTGGGCCTGCCCAGATTCCAGGGTCACATTCCGCGACAGAGTAAGTGGCGCAGTCACACTGTGGAAGTGCATGCAGGGTGGGAGGCAGAGGTGGAGCCACCTCTGGGAAATACCGTTGGCCACGCCTCACCAGGCTGAAGACCCAGTTTTACCTCCTGAAGCCACTAGCAGAGTGCCTCTGTTTCCCAAACTGATGTTCTCATTGTTGGAATGCCTAGATGTGGAAGCCAATGTTCGTTCCAGTGACAAGTCGCCAGTGCCATCCAAATTTGCACGGAAAAATCCACTCTCTGGTAAATACAAGACTCAGTGTTTTGCACATTTTGGGTAAGCTGGTCCCCTTTCTTCCGTACAATGAGGAGTAAAGGCATGGTTAAGAAATATGTCATGGGGGCGCCTGGGTCACTCAGTCGGTTAAGCGTCTGACTCTTGATTTTGGCCTAGGTCAGGATCTCACATTCATGAGATCGAGCCCCACAGTGGGCTCTGTGCTGACTGCAGGGAGCCTACTTGAGATTCTTTCCCTCCCTCTCTCTCTGTCCCTCTCTGGCTCTCTCTCTCTCTCTCTCTCTCTCTCTCAAAACAAACAAACTAAAAAAAAAAAGAAAGAAAGAAAGATGTGGCTTCACCATTTCTTCAACATCAACCTCTGAGAGCAATGAAAATATGTTTAGCATTTCACCACAAAAAGAAGAAAATTAATCTAATCTCCCTTACCCTTGACTTACTTTATTAATATTGTTAAAGAAATCAGAAACATCCTTCTGCTATGCACACCTTAGTCTGCACCATATACTTAACATTATATTATATTAGTTCATTTAAATCTTTTGTAGCAGGGGCTGCTTTTATATGTCCCTCACAGGAAATGGAGGCATAAGTGGGTCCAGATAACTTGCCCGAGGTTACAACAGCTTAAATGGGGATTTGAACCCAGGAAACGTGGGCTCCAAAGTTCTTGCTCTCGGTCACTAAACTCTCCTCTCTGGCATACAGAAATAATAATGCTCTTTCTGAAACTGAAATAATCAAAATTCACTATTTTCCTGAGATATCAAAGTGAAATAGGAGATATGGAAAGAATGTGTTCTTCTACGCTGACAGACAGGCCTATTAGTTTTTTGTTTGGGATCATGACATATGCATATATGACATAAAGCTCTTAGCATTTCTTTGTGAATTCTGCTTTATCACTGGCAGGCATTTACAGCCTTCCAGGACAGTGGTAATAGAGCTAACTTGTTCTCTTTAATAATATAGTACTTCATAGGAATGATGAACTACAATTTATTCAACCAGCTCCTGCTGAGGAACATTCAGATTGTTCCCAGATTTGGGCCACTACAAAAAAAAAAAAAAAAAAGTAGGGTGCCCGAGTGGCTCAGTCAGTTAAGTGTCTGACTTCAGCTCAGGTCATGATCTCACAGTTTGCAAGTTCAAGCCCTACGTCGGGCTCTGTGCTGACAGCTCGGAGCCTGGAGCCTGTTTCAGATTTTGTGTCTCCCTCTCTCTGCCCCTCACCCACTCGTGCTCTGTCTCTTTCAAAAATAAATAAAAACGTTAAAAATTTTTTTTGAAAAAGGACCGCAATTACCCAACTTTTTCTGCATTCACTACATACTTAAGTACTGGTGTGTTTATTTCTAAAGGACAGAACCCCACAAGACGGGATCGCTTTGTCAAAAGGAACATACAACTTTCAACGCAATAGCTGTTGCCGGATTGCTTGCCAAAAAGATTACAGCCATTCACGCTGCCACCAACAACGCAAAGGAGTAATTTCTTCTTTATGCCCTGCTCAGTGCGGGAAATTATTCTTGTGATGGGTGAAAAATGATTTCTTCTGACTTCCATCTCCCTGATTACAACTGATGTTCAATATCTTTGTGTCCTCTTTTTTCTTTCATTTCCATTTTTTTTTTGGTTTTGTTTTGTATTAAGTTGCTTATTACACCATTGCCAACTGACTGTACCACGGCCTCTTTAGGTATTTTGCCTCCCCCTATCTGTTCATAGATGTACCTCACAGATCCAGGATATTTTGCAATGTTTGCCCCAGATTATCACATATGTCGAAGCAGAGGTTGGATAGGCCTCAATATTTCTTCTTTTTTCCTTTCTCAACAACATGACTTTTTGAGGGGCACATGGTTCCAGAATAAGGACATTCCCCAGCCTCTTTTGCAGCTGGGTGTGGCTAGGTAACTAAGTTCTGGCCAACTGGATGCAGTATTTTCTGGAAGCTCTCCTTACCAGGCAGTGCTCACCCCTTTCCTCCATTCTTATCATGCTATTATGGCTGCCTGCAATGCAAAGGTCAGGATGGCACCTACTGGGGCCAGCGGTCAGCAAGAACCAAGGCCCAGCACCTCTGAACCCCATGCCGGCCTGGACCACATACCTAGACTTAAAAAAAATTTTTTTTTTTGACAGAGAGAGTGCGTGCGAGAGTGAGCAAATGAGTGAATAGGGGAGGGGAAGAAAGCAAGGAAGACACAGAATCTGAAGCAGGCTCCAGGCTCTGAGTCCTCAGCACAGAGCCCGACACGGGGCTCGAACCCACGAACTGTGAGATCATGATCTGAGCTGAAGTCAGGAGCTTAACCAACTAAGCCACCGAGGCACCCCAAGTACCCAGACTTACATGAGAGATGAATTCAGGTCTTCTTTAAGCCCCTACTATCTGGGGGATTTGGTCACTTGCAGCCCAATTTAACAGAGAGAACAGACCCTGAATATAAGGTGATGATCATTTCCCAAAAGAGTAAGAAACAAAAACAAAATAAAAACTTCTTGACCAACCTGAGTAAGCTTTTATTGCCACAGTCAAATCCCTACTTTAACTTATACATTATTCATTTATATTTAGTATGTAATATGTATTACATATTATACATAAAATATGTACTCAATAAATTGTATATTTATTACATATTAGTAATGCTTATTGCATTATATACTGAATATTAATATATTACACTTATATCTATATATTCATATTTAAAATCACACTGCATAAAATATATTCATTTAGAAATATTGATCCCAGGGCACACCTGAGGAGCTCAGTGGGTTAAGTGTCTGACTTTTGGTTTCAGCTCAGATCGTGACGTTAGCGTTTGTGAGAAGGAGCCCCAGGTTGGACTCTGTGCTGACAGCACAGACCCTGCTTGGGACTGTCTCTCCCTCTCTCTCTGCTCTTCCCCTGCTCTTCCCCTGTCTCTCAGAATAAATAAATAAACTTTAAAAAATTTTTTTCATTTAAAAAAAAGAATTGTTGATCTTGTTTATTTCAAGAAAATTGGTATCCAGATTCATCACGTGCATGCTCTCCCCCACTGCCTTCAATACCAAAGCTCAGGTCATGATCTTGCAGTTAGTGAGTTCGAGCCCCGCATCGGGCTCCGTGCTGACAGCTCAGAGCCTGGAGCCTGCTTTGGATTCTGTGTGTCCCTCTCTCTCTCTGCCCCTCCGCCCCTTCTCAAAAGTAAATAAACATTAAAAATTTTTAAATTAATTTGTCTCCCTTTTTCTAAACCAACTCTGTCAGGTGGCCTCCATAAAACTCCAAAATTAAAACGGAGGTTATTTTAGTCTGTCTTCCCTGGGTCTTACTTTGTTATTCAGAATAAAGTAATTAAGAACATGCCGCCTTGGTTAAAAATGACACTTTGTGAGGCTTGAATGTAAGGAGCTTCCTTTTTTTCCTCGAAGAAAGAATTCTGGGGAGAAATTAGTCTCATATTCAAGCATATTAATTTAAGACAGATTAATAATTTTATGATCTTAAATCTGCCTGTTCTGGAAAGCAGTAGCTTCTCATTATTTCAAGTCTTGTTCTATGAACCACAGTGAGATTTAATACCTTCTACTTTATGTCCTAGAATATTCTAGGTAAAATTATGACTAAATATTTTATGGCACCTGTGAACTGGATTTTTTTTTCAATTTCAACTGTTAAGCAGTTATTGCTACTATAGAAAAAAAAGCTTATATTATCTCTGTATCTCATATACAGTCACTTCCCAATTCCCTTATTCTTCGGTCTAATATTTCTTTTCAATATTTAAGCCAAAGACGTTTTGCCTTATTGCACTAATACCAAAATGATGTTAAATAATAATGATAATACTTCAAGTTTTATATTATTTCCAGAAATAATTGTGTACATTTATATTTTGAGGGGAAATTCATCCATTTCCTCCAGTTTTTTGAATGTATTGGTATTCATTGAATTTTTCATACCTTTAACAATAGACCTTTACCCATTTTTAATGTTTTTCCTCTCCTTTTCTTTAATCAGGAATAATTTCCATTGTTTGCCTTTTCAAAGAACTAGTGTTTGGTTTGATTTATCTTCTTTATGGTTTTACATCTTCTATTTCATTCCTTCCGGCTATCATTAATTTATTTCTCTTTCTTTGTTTTCTTCCTGGTTTTATAGGTTGAATATTCCACTACTACATTTTCAGTCTTTTTTCTCTTATGGTAATGAAAGCACCCATGATCATATATTTTCCTCCAAGTTCAGCTTCAGTTCCATTCCATCCACTTTGCTACAAACTCCCTCCCTTTGTGTATTTCTACACTATTTATAATCTGTTTTGACTTTCTTTTGGTGCAGAGATGATTTAAACATGGTGTCCCTGAATTCCAAAGTAGTTTTTTTTTTAAATAATCGTCTTTTTGACCATTCATTTCACTGGATTAATGTGACGGGTTACTGCATATAGAATCAAAATTTTTATATTTTGCTTTTCATTTCCTGTGACAAAGTACGTGATCAACTTCTGTAAACAATTCCGAGATCTAGAGAATGTGTATTTCCTGTTCTATATATTTGTTCAATCTCTTATTTATAACCTCTATATTTTTTATTTTTGTTTGTTTCGGAGGTTGGAAACCGGCAGCCTGCAAGCAACAGATATGTTTTATTTGGCTGGCAAGGTGCTTTAAAATGTATGAATGTCAATGCCTTTAGGCAAGGCGTGCATTCTCTCCTTCACTGTACAATTCCCATCTTCTCTGCTGCCTTACACCCAATAATTCACATATTCATGAGGCCCACATGGGTCCCCGTGGGCATCCAAGTTGGCAATCAAGTTTCCCTGGCCTGTCAAATTATAAAAGACACATAATTAACATCTCTTAGTATCAATACGTTTTTTTTAAAAATTAAATTCTTCTTTTATTCCCAATTTTTGTTATATGTATTATGTTGCTTAAAGATTAAAGACAGTTGCATATTTTTGGTTTTTATCACTATATAATATCCCTTTTTGTCCTGTTCAGTGCTTCTGCGCTCACCTTCTGCTTTGTCTGACACTAATATTGCTCATATTTGTTTTTTAATAGGTGAATTTAGCTGAAGAATATTTATTGTGGAGCTTTTATTTGGCTTTACTCTTTCTACTTCATTTTGTTTACTGTTTATTAACTCTTTTTCATCCTGTTTCCTTCCCCTCACCTTTGCTGCTTTGTTATTGCTTCTCTTAATTCCTTTCTGACCTGCTCACCCCTCATTATCATTCTCAATCCCTATTATTTTGGGAATACTATGCATTTCTATTCTGTTTGCAGTTACAGGCCATTCTTAACAGTCTTAACCAAACCTTCATCAAAATTAAATAACTATGCCCCCCAATTCCTTACCAACAAAGATAAGAGATTACAGTAATTTTCCACACGAATGCCTTGAATGCCCCCACCTATAATCATGGATTTTGCTAAGATAGTCTAGAATGTTTAGTTCTGGGCTATTTCCTACATTTTCCCTGAAAGTATGATTCTTCTTTTCAAAAGTTCCACTTTACAGTTACATTATGAATTTTCAGCTAAGTTACCATCCTCGATTTATATACACAATGCTTCATGCTACAAGAATCACTTTAATGTTTCATGCTATAAGATTCTTGTGTAAGAAACTACTGTTTCTTATATTCTTGGTCTTCCTCTAGCTCGATGTTTCTACTTGATCCAATTACCAGTCTCTAATTGGTTATTTGAATGTTTGCTCAAGTAGGGTATATAAATCCTTCATGTCTAAGAATATCCTTTTTCTCTTTGATTCATTAAGTGATATCTTGGCAGGAGAATTTGAATCTGGCTTTCTTTCTGAGTACCTGGCTTTTCAACCTTTCTTTCCTATGCTTGGGGACCTGCCCACTTTATTAGTCTCAGTTGAAGGCAGGGTCCACCTCCCACTGAATAAACTGAAAACACCAGCTGTTTGCCTTTCCGGCCTCCCTACGCAGCCAAGGTGTGCCCTTGACCCTGACGGTATTTACACCTGCCCTAGACTTTGGCTGGCAACTAGTGCCACAAACTAGTGCCGCAAAGCAAGGACTCTGAGAAGAAATGCTTGCTGGCAGCTCTGGTGGCTGCAGCGAGATGACGATCCTGGCAAGCGGTGGCCCAGGGGCTGGCTGTGGGCTCCAGCGCCAGCAGATCTGGTGCAAACTGCATTTTCTGTGCTCACACACGGAGCAGCAGCGTCCAGCCTGAGCCAATTCCGCGTGAGATTGTAGGCACCGGTCCTTGGCTGCACAGTCTCCAGGGCTCATTCCCTGGTCCTCCAACAATTCCACAGCAACTCAATATCCATTAAAAAATGACTTCCGCTTCCTAAATCAACCCAATCAGCTTCCGTGGCCTGTAGGTAAGGACCCAGGAGAACATGGCTGTATGTAGAAGACTTACAGCAATTTGGGTCCAAGAGTCCCCATAGACACTATCCTACCTTCTAGTGAGCATTCCAACACCATCCTAATTCTCTTCAAAACTAACCTATCTTCACATCTAAAATTATAGGCTTTTTATGATTTTTTTCAGTTTACTTATTTATTTTGAGAGAGGGAGTGAGCAGAGGAGGGGCAGAGAGAGAGAGGGAGAGAGAAAATCCCAAGCAAGCTCCATGCTGTCAGCACAAAGCCCCATGTGGGGCTTGAACCCATGAACTATGAGGTCATGACCCAAGCCAAAGTTGGATGCTTAACCGACTGAGCCACCCAGGCGCCCCGGTAGGATTTTTATCTTTATTGCTGCAATTGAGCAATTAAAATTATGCCTTTTTCCAGACTTCTAGGAATCCTTTTTAATTTGAAGCCCAAAATTTTCTTCAGCTTAGGTTCTCTCCTTTTATTTGTCAGGACTTCTCCATCTGATTCTTTCTTGCCTTCCTACACTGGTCTCTCAAACATTTACCTATTTCACCTCATGATACCGGTATCTTTGTTTCTGACAAGATGCTCCTTCCACAAAACAAATTCAATTCTCAATGGGGTCATTATCCTTTGTATTTCATCTAGTGTAAGTTTCAAATCAGGAAAAGAACTCCTTGAGTTACTACTTTTTTTCTGTTGAATGCTTTCTTCTGTCTCTTGGTTGTTGTTGTTTTTTTTAAATTTTTTAATGTTTTGTTTATTTTTGAGAGAGAGAGAAACAGAGCACAAGCAGGGGAGGGGCAGAGAGAGAGGGAGACACAGAATCCGAAGCAGGTTCCAGGCTCCTGTGCTGTTAGCAAAGAGCCCGAAGCGGGACTTGAACCCACAAACCAGGAGATCCTGACTTGAGCCGCAGTTGGGCGTTTAACCGACCGAGCCACCCACGCGGCCCTCTTCTGTCTCTTTGAATTAGCTTTGCTCGTTCAGAATGTTCGCTTAGCTCTCTATCTCAAGTTATTAAGTCCCGCTGAAAGTGGGCCACACTTTGGCTTTGCCAAATCTGGGTTTGGCCTTCGGCACCAACATAATCAATGCTTCCCCAACTGGGGCAGATCATTGCACAGGGGACATGAGAGTTTTCATTCTAGAACCCAGCAGTGCGTGGGTTGGCACACTGGGACCTCTCCCACCTCGCCATGGGGAAGGCTTCTGTCTGGTCTCACACTTTTGAGAGTAAACGCAAGAGAAGCACTCCTTGCCAGCCGCTAGCTCCTCAGATGTGCAAGGCCCGGGGCTCCTTCAAGGACTAAATGCAGAAAGGGGAAAAGAGAGAGCTGCTAAAACGTGCACTTACTGTGCCAAAAATCCTTTCTGTTGTAAGCAGCGGCCGAAAGACGGGACCAGGCCTGAGCTATACTATCCATACATACCCAGACTCCTGACCCAAGGTATGCCAGAGCAGGGCAAGATGGGGGGATCACAGAGTCTGCTCTTGTCTCTCAGTGCCCTTTCCATAATCTGCTTCTAAAGCTTCAAATAGCCATTCCATGTGAGCCATTCCTAAATATTAATCTCCAGCTCTAAGATTTCCAACCGTCTGTTTAATCTCTCCATCACTACGCCCTGGCGTGAATGTAGTTCAGATTATTTGCCTTTAAAAACCTTTCCTAGACATCTTATAAGTGCCATGCCCAGTGGTGGAGGTGCTGATGCAGGAATGTATGTGACAGCTAGGGAAGGAGATGGCTGCAACATGGTACAGCAAACAGAGAGTAAGAACAGCAAAATGTGGGGCCTGGAGAGCACCGGGCCCAGCCCAGAGGGTCAGGGAAGGTGGTCAAGGAAGGGATCACAACTAAGCCGTGGCTTGAGGGGAGACCAGCAAGAGTGGTGAGAACAGGTGATTTCGACAGAGCTAACGGAACCGTGGACAAAGAAAGGGGAGAAGACAGATGAAGCCACAAACCCAATAAACAACATGTAATCAAACAAAAGAGAAAAAGAACATGGCTAAGACTAGGGAGGGGTGAATCTCACTCGCCCCACAATCTTGAAAAGCATCACCCCGAGAGGAGTTAAGAGGTAAAAATTCAGAAAAGACTCTGGAAAGACTGAGGACAGAGAGATGAAAGCAAATGAGAATTGTAAAAAAACCCCACCTTCCTGCTATCCACTCCTTCTATGGGAGCAGAAGCTTCCTGGGGGTGGGAGGTTAGGTATTTGTTTAGTCAAAGGAAAAAATACAGACCATCTCCACCGACCAGCAACCACTTTCCCCGAATACAAATTAGTAGCAGCTTTACAGAAAGTAACAGAACCATTCAGATGTACCTGTTGGCTAAAACTCAAACTTTCTTTTTTTTTAAGTTTATGTATTTTGAGAGAGACAGAGATAGAGTGGTGGGGGGGCGGGGCAGAGAGAAGGAGAGAGAGAATCCCAAGCAGGCTCTATGCTGCCAGGGCAGAGCCTGATATGGGGCTTGAATCCACAAAACCACGAGATCATGACCTGAGCGGAAACCAAGGGTCAATTCTTAACCAACTGGGCCACCCAGATGCCCTTAAAACTCAAAATTTCTGAAAGTGAATTCTTTAGGCTGCCTCTCTAATTATCCTCCTGACCTTCCTGGTCTTGGGATCTCTTGGGGTCTCTCTTGGGGTGTGTGTGTGTGTGTGTGTGTGTGTGTGTGTGTGTGTGTGTGTGTGACTTAGTGATACCACCATTTTCCCAATCATCCAATCTTCATACATTGCCTTTAGAGTGGGGTTGCCTGGCTGGCTCAGTCAGTAGAGAATGCAACTCTGGATCTCAGGGTCGTGAGTTCAAGCCCCATGTTGGGCATGGAGCCTACTTAAAAAAAATTTTTTTTAATTTACTAGGTAATATAAAAGATAATGAATGAAGACATCAAATTCCTAGAAAGAAAGGCTTAATACTGAAAAACGTGTAGATTCCATTCCCTAAAGTAATGCAATTTCACAAAATTTCATGACTAGATGCTTTTTTGAAACCAGATAAAGTGACTTAACTACTTATTTGAAAGAATAAACAGGAAAAAATACTTAAAAAAAATACTTATAATGAAGAGAACTTGATTCACCAGGTATTAAATATTACATGGCCACAAAAGGTAAAATCATGTAATCAGTGAAGTAGGATATAGAGAACAGCAAATATATCCAAGGATATATAAGTATCTAACAGAAGATTAACAAACAGCAAATTCAAGTCAATGAGGAAAAGAAATCTTGCTCAGTAAATGCGGCTAGAATAATTGCCAATTGTTTTAAAAACACTTTAAGTCATAGACCAAAGAACATTCCAAATGGATTAAATACATAGATATTATAAAACAGAATATGAAATCCAAAAACATCTGACCTTTGGGTGCTATAAATCTTTCTAAGCCTAGAAATAATGTAAGAAATCACAATAGAAAAAATAAATCTGAGTCATGACAATTTTAGACTTCTGTATTTTAAAAAATACCCATAAAAATCAATATGCTACCAAAACAAAAAACCTATGCAGAAATTATCCGCAACAAAATAACAGAAATGGATCAACAGTGTTAATATAGCACAAAATAAGTTAAGAACAACATTAAAACCCCACTGGAACGCTGAGAAAACTTAGAAATAGACAAATCCCAAGGAGAAAATGACATGTGTGTATATATATATATGTATATGAAATTCAGTAGGCCTGCAAATTAAAACAATGAAGTTTTTTTGTTTTTGTTTTCTGCCGAACAAATTAGGGAGGATTCTTCAGGATCATAATAATCCCGGAAAGGCTACCATGAGACCAGCACTTTCTTACACAGCTCAACATATTTTACAACATAGAAACACGTATCCTGATGTTCACAAATGATCTTACATACTCTGGCCAAGTAAATATCTAGTTAGGAATTTAGTCTAGGGACGGGGCGCCTGAGTGGCTCAGTCGGTTAAGTGTCTGGCTCTTGATTTCAGCTCAGGGCATGATCTCACAGTTCGTGAGTTCTAGCCCCAACTTTCTAATAAAAAAAGGCTCAATAACCACACACCACAAAGAAATGTCAAGAGACATTATTATCTCTGAGCGGCAGGATTATGAATGATTTTTATTTTCTGGATACATTCTTTAGTTTCATTTTCTATAAAAGTGAGATGCATTATTTACATAATCAGGTAAAATAGTCCTATTTTAAAACAAACACCAAAAATCGCTCCACTGGCTTCCTTGCCTTCATGGGATACAGTCCAGACCCATACCCATGGCACACTCTAGATCCACCTTACACACTTCTTTGCCTGCCACCCCTCCTTAATGTTCTGGCAACATCAAAAGATGTAACTAGCCCCCGAAGCTGCTGGATTCTGTTACAGCTCCATTTCTTGGCTCATGCTAGTTCCCCTGCCTAAGAGTCCTCCAGCCCTTAGCAAAGGCTTCTTCAAGCCTTAAGACTCAGCTCAAACATCCCTCTTCTGTGAAACCTCTCCCAGCGTCCCCAGGAAGAAATACTGCTTCCTGGTCTGAGTTCCAGACCCCTCAAAGCCCCACTGTGAGGGGAGTGTGCTCTAGCAAGGCTTCTACACAGCTTCCTCCCTGGGGTAGGCTCAACGATGCCCTCAGCGATGCCCACGTCCTCATCCCCGGAACCTGTGAATGCAGGGACTCTGCGGGTGTGATTAAATGAAGAGGAGATTATCCTGGATTAGCCAGTGGGCTCAGCGTATTCACAGGGGTCTTAATGAGAGGGAGGCAGGCAAGTCAAAGGCAGGAAGAGGAGATGTGAGAATGGAACCAGAATTGTAGTAACGAACTGTGAAATATGGCAAGAGGTTGCAATGGCCTTGAAGTTGGAAAGGGGAAAGAAATAAGTTTGCCCTGAAATCTCCAGAAAGAACTTGGCCTTGGCCACTCCTTTATTCTAGACTTCTAACCTCCAGAACTCTAAGAAAGCAAATATGTGGGGGCGCCTGGGTGGCTTAGTCAGTTAAGCGTCCGACTTTCGCTTAGGTCATGATCTCGCGGTTCGTGGGTTCGAGCCCCGCGTCGGGCTCTGTGCTGACTGCCAGCTCAGAGCCTGGAGCCTGTTTCAGTCTGTGACTCCCTCTCTCTCTGACCCTCCCTGCTCACGCTCTCTCTCTCTCTCCTAGAAATAAATAAAAATATTAAAAAAAAAAAAAAAAGAAAACAAATATGTGTTATTTTAAACCAGGAAGTTTGTGGTAACTTGTTACAGCAGCAACAGGAAACTAATACAATCCCTGACTATCCCAAAGGCAACTTGGGGCAGGCCCAAGGGAGGGGGACACTGGGGCCCGGAGTTGGGGAAAGGAAGCACTCTTGTCAACATCTGGTGACAAATGAAACACTATCTACCTCAAGGACAACCACTGAAAAGGAACAGTAAAATGAGACGCAGGAGGAGGAAGAAAAAAAGCATGGGCTAACATTTATTGAGGCAATAAGATTTATTGTTAATTTATTTGTTAACATTCATTAACATTTTTTGAACACTCATTACCTTCCAGGTGTTGCCCTAAGAATGTTATACAGTCCTGACAACTCCTTTAAGGAAGGGCTACTATTCCCATTTCACAGAGGAGGGAAACAAAGCAAAAGATTAAGACACTAGCCCAGGATCTCACAGTCAGTAAGATCCCAGCCAGTAAAGCCAGGATAAGAATGCAAGAACTCCGGCTCCAGGGCCCAGGCTGTTAAATATTAAGAAGAAAAAGCTTATGCACATTGAGGGATCTGCAGGAATTTGTACATTTACATAAGCCAATGGGGGCTAACCGCAGCTGAAATCAGGCTGAATTTATTAAAGGAATATTCTCTATTCGATGTGCCACGTTCTGTGTGGTTCTGTTTTCTACACTGATTCACACACATCCGGATTCAAACCCAGATATGAGGCAGAAGGGGACGCTTAAAGGCTGTGGGAATGTCGCCGTGAAGCTTCTAACTTCAACCAATCCACACTCCCACCTCCGTCCGGCAGAGGCCCAGAGAAATCTCCTTCCACAAGGCCGGGGTGCTCAACACACCTTTAGAAAGTCTCCCATCCACAGTCAGGAAGATCTGAAAGCAAAATGCCTTCAGGAGAAGGGAGGACTCGGCACCAGGAAAAGATGGCTTTCACATGCAAAATACTGAATCCACTAATACGGAACCACAGAAAATCCAGGCAATGAATTAGAAGACCAACTAAGGAAATTCATTCAGAATTCTGAAAAAAACGATAAAGAGATGAATAGAAGATTTCTGAAAAATAAGAGACTTGCAGGAAGATCGGAAAGATCTCCAGCACAACACGAAAGCTGGGTGGCAAGTAGAGAGAATGAAGAGGGACCCCTCACCCCCACCCACCCGGAAGACACACCACAAACATCTGTATCCGAAGTACCCAGGCCGGCTTCGTGCTTCGAGCCTGCGCTCCCCGGCCAGTGGCTGGAGGTAAGGAGTTCGGACAGTCCGAGGATGGGGTCAGAGGCAGGAGCTCGGCCCCGACTAATGCCGTTGGGGGCTCAAGCCTGCTCCGGGCTTGTGGGGCTGCACCCCCAGGGAAGGGGGCACTGCAGACACTTCACTCTGAAGGGACACCCCACCGACAGCCGGCAAAGGGAGCAGAAGAACGCAGGGGCTGGTCAAGGTCGTCAAGAGGCCCTGGAAGATCAACCCATGTCCCTTCTGTGCTCACAAGGACTCCAGAAACCAAATATGTGGGATCCCCCCACCCCCACCCCACCCCGACCACTTCTCCAAACTCTCTGCACACCAACTGGTGTCCTACAACTCGACTGTGACACTGGCCACCTGCAGTTAGCGCAGACACACAGGACGGTCCCCCCTTCACGTGCCAGTCCCTGGCCGCCACCTGCACCTCTGACGAACCAGATACGAAGTGGGAGTTTCCACTCCCCTCGCCTCAGGTCGGATAATTTGCTGTAACGACTCCTACAGCTCAGGAGGCAGTTTACTTCCTAGATCACCAGTTTGTCGCAAAGGACACAACTCAGAAGCGGCCGGACGGAAGAGATGCAGGGCAAGGTGTGGGGTGAGCATGGAGCTTCCCTGCCCTCTTCCGGTGTGCGACCTTCCCGTAACCTTGATGTGCCCAGCGGCCTGAAGCTCTCCAAATCCCGCTGCTTAGAGTCGTTACTGCCGTGCCCGCTGTTGGGTAGGCACGGCTGGTTAGTCCACTGGCCACTGGTGGTTAAACTCAAACTCCAAACCCCTCTTCCATTCCCAGTGGTGGAGGGGGGCAGACGGGGGGCTCCAGCCCTCTCATCACGTGGTTGGTTCCTCAGGCAACCAGCCCCAGCCTCCAAGAGTCACCACAATTAACATAAACTCGAGTGCAGTTGAAAAGGGGCTTATTACGAATAACAAAAGGTGCTCCTCTCGAAAATTCCAAGGGTTTTAGGAGCTCTGTGCCTGGAACCGGGGACCAGATGTATATTTTTTTAATCCTACCGTGAGGCCCCTCTGCCCCTCCGCTCTGCAGGGCCAGCAGTGACCTGGCCTCCCACCAGGCCACAGGCGCAGGCCGGGGTCTGCGGGCCACTGGCTAGAGGTCACGGGGAAGTGGGCCCGGGCGAGGGTGAGGGCGGCCGCAATGACCGGTCGGGAGTGAGTCAGGCCCATCCGTGCGCAGGCAGAGCCTGTGGTCAGCTGCGCGGCCAACTCCCTGAGACTGAACTTTTTAAGGAAGAAACTAGGGGGTGAATGTTTCTGTTTTTGGGGGGGTGGGGTTTTGTTCTGTTTTGTTTTCCACTTTCAGGTTCTCACAACATCCCCGCCAGGGCAGAATTCGCAGAGGAAATGAAAGGCTGCTAGAAAAAGCGAGGAAACAGATTCTCCCCTGAAGCCTTCCCGTGGCTGATGGGAGGATGGGACAATGGTCTGACCACGGGGTCTCATCTGGGAGGACTACGGAGGACCGTCCCAGCTCCAGGTCCTGGGGACTGCGACTGCGGTGCCGATCCTGTCATATGTCACCTTCTCTCTGCCTGATCCTGTTTCCTTCACCCCCCTCCCACATATTATTTCCACGCCGCCCCCCCAAACCTTCTACACACAGATCTCTGTCTCAGGTGGGTTTCCAGGTAAGCCACCAGGGCTATCCTTTACAAGCTCACTATACACGTGGAGTATACGAACTTAATTATTTTCACTTCTCTTAAAATGATCTTTATTTTAATTCAGTCTTATTTCATTTTCGTAATTAGACATTATTTTTTTAAATAAAAGGTCAAAAATTCAATGGCCTGTGGGGTCGGAGAAGTAAGTAAATGTCTGTGAAAGGCAAAGGGAAGAACCCAATGCAGAGGCAGGAAATGTGACGTGTGGGGAGCTCAGGCCCCATGAAAATGTTCTTACTCCAAAAATTTTGAGACACTGCAGAAGACAAACGAGGTTGGCCGACATGTGTCCTCTGGACTGTCCGCTTTACAAAGACACGTGACATACTCGGCGTCACTTTGCACTCAGCCTTCTCCATTCACGCGTCACACGTTTCTCATCCTTGGGTATGACCCTGCCGGTTACAGTCTGAGTGGCCCATGTGCTTACCATCTGACCATCAAATCACGCTACTTGCTGAAACATTCCTCCCCGTGAGATGGCTGAGCCACCGGGAGGTGACCTCACGATGTTTGTTGTAGTATTAGGTAGGCGTGTTTACTGAATGTCTAACCATGATCATTTGTGAGCCCACATTCATTTTGCTAAATTTAGCTTTCCAAGCACCGCTCCCGGTACGTATACAATCAATCATGTCATTTTTATAGGTAAAAGCGACCACAGTGCTGTCAAGGACAATACAGTCGCCTTCGGATTATACAAATATTTTAAAAGTCTGAAGAGATGCCTTTTTGGGAATAATGGTCAAAGGCTGACCATTTCGCCTAAATATGAAATGAAACAGAAACCTTTCGGTCAGTTATCAGTCTGCATTCTTTTCATGCTAGGGCAAAGGCTAGGCTTGTATTTTAGTTATTGTTTCCCTTTGTTTCACTGAGGATCTTATGCATCCTTATTTGGAAGTTTTCCTTTCTGGCCTGCAATTGAAAAAAAAATAGTACTCTGTAGAATTTCAAAATGCTTTCTAGTCTGGCCGCCATGTATGACGAAATCATACAGTTCTAAAAGGTGGAAGGGACATCATAGATGGAGCTCAAGCCCTTTTATAGACGTGAATGCCCAATCAAGGTCAAAAAAAGGAGAGACGAGCCTGAACGTGTGTCTCTGAATCGCTGTTTTGTCTAATACTCCAACCCATCACCTAGAGAAAATGGAGTTTGTTTATTTCACGTAATCCATTTATAATCAAGCCTCACCAGAAGCCTCTGGCGGTATCGGTCCCGTCCAGGCTAATCGCACACGCACACGGCCTCGTTTCTGAAACACTCAAATCTGACTCTTACAGCCTTGAGGGGTAGAGGACATTAAAATTTCTCAAGGGGACACAATCACATTAGTGAAGCTTCCCATAAATCTTGGTCCACAGCACGTGCCCATGTTCTGTCCTTCCTCTCCCCACTGCTCCTCACTCCTCCCCGGGTGACCCCCCTCTCCTCCCCTTCCTGGCACCTCCCTCCCCTGCACCTCACCGGCTCCAGCAGATCCCTCTCAGCACCCAGTGCCTCTTCTCTCACTCCCTCCCAGCCTGGCCCTGCACTGAGTCCTGAGGCTGAAAGAAAGTTTATCTACTTCTCACAAACCCCAGGCTCAGCCCAACCAAGCCCTGGGGGCAGGTTAGTAACCAGGGCAAACAAAGGATTCTCAGCTGCAGAGAAGGGAAGCCTATGGGGCGCAGGAAAGGTCTACCTAAAGTGACCTCTGGGCTGAGGAAGCCTGAAAGGATCAGAAGTAGGATGAAGGTAAAATTTAGCTTGCAAATGGCATTTCTGAGAATAAAAATAATAGGTGGAAACTGACCCGCAACAGGTGTTAACTGGGGCTTTTCCTGGGCAAATGGGACTTGCACTTGACCTACAGATAAGTTCTGTGGGAGGAGCATCCGGGAACAGGGCAAGGAGAGGGGCGCGAGGAGGTTTGAGGGAGGCCAGTGCGTCTCAGGGGAGGGCTGAGGCGAGGGGACGGCGTGTGACCACGCAAGCGGGCGAGGACGCTGCTTTACCTCACTAGGACCCCACTGTGCAGCTGGACATACTCAGCTCCCTGAGCTGCTGTCCTCAACCAGGAACAGAAAGGTGGCCGCAGAAGCCGAACCTGCGCCCTAAACCTCACTCCTTTTTATCATCAGGAGAAGCCCTTCTGGCTTAGACACAGTTCTGGCTGCTTTAGTGACCGGTGTCCAAGCACCTGGGGACAGATGATGAGTGAGGGAAGTCCAGAATGCTGACAAGCATGTGACCGTGGTGCGGACGGACCACAGCCATCAAGAGGCCCCCAGAGTCCAGGCTGGCGACAGAACTCACACTGTGATGACATGATAACAGGAAAATAGTAAAGGAAAAGGAGGGCGTCCTTAATACCTCAGGGACCATCCTGTACCTGAAATGGTTGGCATAAGGCTCTGGGTACCAGAACGTATGGTAACGAAGAGGGCACTTTAACGGACAGTTTCCATGAAAATGTAACCCCTGCTCCAATTACTGTCGTCTCCTTGATTTTCATTCTTCCTTCTTCCATTACCACCTACAATGACCGACCGGAAATCCGCACCAGGGCGCAAAGCACAAAAGGGGAATGCCACAGAGGATCAGGATGCCAGGGAAGGTGTGGGGGGCACATGGACACACGAACACACACACGCAAATGGCACACACACAAATGTAACCCGCAGAGAGAGGCTGCTCGACCACGTCTTTGGCTTGGCATGCAACTAACGCACGAGCGCAGGCGCACTGGGATGTGCTCAGATCGAAGGCAGCCAGAAGAGACCAAACTGTGACTATAAACTGATAATTTTCATAATAGTTCTAGGACCACTATGAATGGACTCCTTGTTTATCTGCTAATAAATCAGAAGGTTAGACTGCTGATAATTTAAACTTCCAGGACTTTTTTTTTTTTAATTTGGCTGCTGGGGGACATAAAAGCAGGACCAATTAGAGGAAGAAAAATGAATTCTCTGGCAGATAAAACAAAGGGGATTTTTCAAGGGCTTGGGAGGCCGTTGGCACGTGTCCTTCATCCGACAGGGTTTCAGGTCAAAATGTCTGACTTTACCTTTCCAGGTTTATCATAACCTCTAATCTTAACACTCACCCATAACCAGGTTCAACTGGGAACACGGAACTGGAAAGGGGCGGAGCGTAAAGAAGTGAGGGGAAAAAAGCCTAGTTTTTCCAAAGTAACAGAGCAGAGGTTCAAAACGGCCAAGGGGGCAGAAGGTCACTGGTGGGAGAGCATTCACGAATGGCAGGCGAGGTGAAGAGCCCGAGGGAGATGGAGCCGGTGGGCGGGGTGGCTGTCGTGCCAGGTCCCCGGGGCGCCGCTGGCCCGGGGTTTCTGGGTTATCTCTGCAGCCGCGTGGAATGTGGAAAATCTCTGTCTGTGAAACCAGCTTTTCTGAACTTCATACCAGTAAGTGATTTTTTTTTTAATCTCGGTTTTAAATATGCGGCCAACCACGTCGATTTTAAAATATAAAGCCTACCTTCTCCTGAGAATAAAGAATTTCCAGGAAGTACAGGGGGCGGCTGCCATCAACTCCGCAGAGCCGGGGCCTCTGGGGGCGCTGGGGGCCGTGGAGACGAGGGGGGCACGGACGCGGCCTCAGGCAGTTCTCCCTCAGCCGCAGCACACACCGTCCTGCAATGTGCACGTGGGGAGAGGGGGGCACCAGACGGCACCGAAGGCCGCGGAGAGGGCGGGGGCCTGGGGAAGAGGCAGCAGGGGGGAAGCCAGGCCAGTCGGATGGGTCTGGTAGGAGGACGGTCCCAGGGGACGCGCTCTGTCATGGGAGGGTGACGTCTTCACGAGGATACGCAGAAACCTTCAAATTGCTCGGCGCTTTCCAGAAGCTTCTAGGATACGACCACACAGGCCGCAGGAGGGTCTCATCTGACTGGAGCCAGGGCAAACATTTTGAGAAAGTAAAAGAGAGTTCGGCTGGCTAGAAAGCTCGTTGCTAAAGCACATCTGGGTGACACGCTCAGCAGGGACAACCTCCGTCTCCTCCACCCACAACGTGCCTGATTTGGAAAGCTTAAAAGTCTAAAAAATCAAAGGGACACCTGGCTGGCTGAGTCAGTGGAGCAGAAGACTCCTTATCTCTGGGTCGTGAGTACGAGCCCCAAGGTGGGCGCAGAGCTTACTGAAAAGTCTAAGAACACAGAATCATGGGATACTAAAGTTATCAGAGCTACCCTTGTACACACACCGTTTTACTCATATAAGGCAACAAGGAGCCAATAAAAACTTACGCTAATTCACCTTTTATGTTTAAAGAAAAAATCCAAAAGGGGTATTAAGAAAATCTGACCTAAAATGGGATTACAAGGGGGAAACTATTTTCAGCTTATTTATTTATTTTGAGAGAAAGTGAGCTGGAGTGCAAGTGGGGGGGGGAGAGGGGGAGGGAGGGAGGAGAGAGAGAGAGAGAGAGAGAGAGAGAGAGAGAGAATCTAGGCAGGCTCCTCGCCATCATCAGGGAAACAGACTCAGGGCTCAAACTCACAAACTGCAAGATCATGACCTGAGATGAAATCCAAGGTCAGTCACTTAACCAGCTGAGCCACCCAGACTCCCCTGGGAAAAATTTTTAAAGCCATGAAGTCATTATGTCTAACAAGAAAAATCATAACATCAAGATGAATGCCAAAAAGGCATTTTACAACATTCATCAATGATTTCTGGTTTTAAAACCCGTAATATATGAAGAATAATACCTCCAATTAACAGATGACATTTGGTGTCATCATTACTAGAATCTAACTCTCTAAGAGTTTATTGTTTACCAAAGAGGCTGTACATTCCCTATTTCTCTCCCATATTTTATATACTTTGCTCATACTGGAATATGACCTTCTAATAAACCACTGTTTCTGGTTACTATTAGCATAAAGAAAGCTACTGTTATACACACATACCTACATAGACACTGTATGTATATGCATATTCATACATATATGATATATTGCATATATATAACAAAAAATTATATAATATAAAATATATATACATATGTACATGTGTGTGTATATATATATTTCCTAGCTATTTACTTCTCATTCATTCTAATAGTTTTTCAGTTAATCTTCCTGGCTATTCTAGCCAGAAAATTACAGGACCCACGAATAATGCTAATTTTGTCTCGTTTTCAATAAATATTATTTTTAAACTTCTTACTGCTTTGGCTAGTCTATCTGAAAACAATGTCCTGTATGGGCACCACTGTTATTTTCCTGACCTTTGCAGGAATGTTTTTAGTTTCCTGTTAAGCATGGTGTGTGCAGCTTTCAGACCATTTTATTTATTATCTTAAGACAGGATCCATTCATTCCTATTAAATGCTTCTAAGGTCGATGTTAAATTTTATTAAATGTATTATTGATATGAAGACGAAAAATTTTTTTCTTTAAATTCACTGCTGGTATAAATTTATAGAAGAGTATTATTACATTCTTGGAATGAACCAGAGTCTTAGAGTGGCATAATATTTTTTAAATATACGGTTGGATTAAATTTGGCTTCTATTTCGGTTAGGACTTCTTTATCAACATTAGTAAGAATGTACTCTGGCTTTCTCGGTTAGCTCTATCTTTGAAGGGCTCTGGCATCAGGAATAGCATTAATAGTATTAGTACTACTTTTGTGAAAATAAATTGGAATGCTTTCCATCTTTTACGTACTTCAGAATATCTTCTAAGTTTCTATTATTTGAGCATTACCTTCACAATTCTGACTATATTTGTACTTGCTTGTCTTATAAGATATTAATATTTTTTTGCATGAACTTAATATTGACTATTTCTTTTCACCCAACCTCATCCTAAGCAACATAGATTTGATGTACTAATTATAGTTTTTCTAACACATTTTAAGTTAATTATTAAAATAAAAAAGTTATCTGTATGTACCTCAAATCATCACCTGTATCCTCTATAATATGGTAATCTTTGGGAAACAAGGCACTAGATGACTTTAAATATCACGGAAGTGATATTTTTCTTGCATTTGAAGAACTTTACCTATTTAACCATCTGGGTTCAGGATTATTTTTTGAGCTTTTAAGTTACTCTGTAATGTCTTCAAAATTACTCTTCTGTCCAAGTGTTTCATGTCTTCAGAAATTGATTTTATAGTTTCATTTTCAAGCTCATCAAAATTTTGTTTTTATTCTATTTTTTTTTTTAATATTTTTTATTTATTTCTAGGAGAGAGAGAGACAGCATGAGCAGGGGAGGGTCAGAGAGAGAGGGAGTCACAGACTGAAAGAGGCTCCAGGCTCTGAGCCGGCAGTCAGCACAGAGCTCGACGCGGGGCTCGAATCCACGAACCGCGAGATCATGACCTAAGCGAAAGTCGGACGCTTAACCGACTAAGCCACCCAGGCGCCCCGTTTTTATTCTATTTTTTTAATCACATCTTTGATTATGTGCATTCTTTTTTTTTTAAATAGTTTATTGTCACGTTGGTTTCCATATAACACCCAGTGCTCATCCCCACAAGTGCCCATCACCCCCCTTCCCCTCCCCCCCCATCCCCATCAGCCCTCAGTTTGTTCTCAGCATCCAAGAGTTTCTCAAGGTTTGTCTCCCTCCCGATTATGTGAATTCTCAAGTGCAAATTTGGGGAATTTCTTTTCTCTTTTCTTAGTCTAACTACAGTTCTCTCTACTTCATTGGAGGTTTGGGGGGGGTTTGTTTGTTTTCTCTACTTAATTATTTTAACAAAGAACATACTTTTACATTTTTAACTTAAGGTGTTTTCTTTTTCTTTTCTGTTCATTCATATGTCCAATATATCATTCAACAAGTATCTACCACGTGCCAAGCATGTATCAGGCAACGTACTAGGTGCTGAGAGGAAGAGGAGGGTGAAACTTGGGCCACCTGTTTCAGGCAGTCTCAGGCGATTAACCATCCAACTCTTTCTCGTTTTGGCTCAGGTCATGATCTCAGGGTTCGTGAGTTCAAGCCCCGCACTGGGCTCTGAGCTGACAGTGTGGAGCTTCTCTGGGATTCTGTGTCCTCTCTCTGCCCCTTCCGTGCTTATTCTTCTATCTATCTCAAAAATAATAAAAATTTAAAACTTTAAAAAGAGAAAAAAGAAAAAAAAAGAAGAGGGTGAAACAGCCACAGTTATAATTTGCTTCGTTAACTTCTGCCTTTTCAAAAAAACTCCCTCCTGTTTTCCCAGATTTCTTTTCTTGTTTATTTCCTAGTTTTCTGAGTATAGTAATTAACTTATTTTCATTGTTTCTTTTCAGACATCAAAAAATTTCAGAAGAATGAACTTGCTTATTTGTAACTTGATGAAGCACTTCGTAATCATTTTTTAATTAATTGTCGCTCTCAGTTTTTACTTGGGTCAAACTTTACCAAGTGGATTAAGTTTTTTAAATTTCAACTTTTATTATCTCCAGTTTTATCACATGATAATCAAGTGACCATAAAATTTCCCTTAAGACACTGTAATGAGGTTTTCTTTCTGGAACAGGACAGATCAATGTTTTAACCGTTCCGTGAACAGTTTAGAAAAACTGTGTAAGACATATAGTTGAAGTCTCTGGTTTTTACTTGTGAGTCTTTTAATACATTTCTGATGAGGCTCTGCAGGAGTCACTTCCAAAGTTTGCTGGCTAATGTGCTGGATTTTGTAAATGCTACTTTTTCTTCTTCAATACAGAAGGTCCTGTCTAATTTAAGGTACCTTGTGGTGCATGCGGAGGGCAGGGGGGAAAGTCTTTAACTGATACTATTGTTTCAGCAGAATGACTCTGTAAGTCAGACAAAGCCATAGAGATAGCCACGATTAAATCACATTTTGTATTACAATCAAGAAAGATAGTGGCCTTAAGAGACAGAAAGTGTAAGAAAAGCAGGTAGTGTTCTATCAAGTCACAAGTCTTTGGTGTCACAAGGGAAATATTTATATCTAAATACCAAAGAAGTACCAACTCTAATTAAGCGATGTGGCCATCCCAATTAGGAGCTGTCGGAATTAAGGAAAACTTAACTGAAATCTAAGTTTGTTTGTCATAGTGGGCATTATGACCACCTCCTTCTTCAAGTTTTGAGATCACTGTGCAGAGAGATTACAAAGATCTTGAACCTAGAATTCTACACCCAGAAAAACTACAGATAAAGTAGTAAAGACGAGGATAAAACAGATGTCCTCACATAAAGGCTGAGAAAGCCTATCATGCATAGACTGTCTCTGTACGTGCTCAGACCAAATACGCTCCAACCACAGCAAAGGGGGCTCCAATGGGTGTTTGGAGTCCAGGGTAAGAATCCTGTCCTTGAACCGGGCAGAGGCTTCTGTTGCTTAAAAGCCTCCCTTGTTGCTTAAAAGCCCCTCGTTGGAGACGGAGCCTACTTAAAAAAATAAAATAAAGAATTAAATGAGTAGTAATTATGGAATTATGTATGTGTGTAAGCAGTATTTTGTATTAAGAAATATCTGCAGTTTGGGATTCTATTTTTAATGTTTAGGAGAATTGGACCTATCAAGAGTTCAGATTAGTCTTGGGATTCCAATTTAAAATATGCAATTGAGCAATTAATTTGTACTTTTAATTTCAAGTATGCATCTTACATATACATACATATACAGAGAGAATGTGTGTTCTGAAATATATAAGAGGACTTAAGAATCACTATGTTTAGGGGCGCCTGAGTGGCTCAGTCGGTTGGGCATCCGACTTCGGCTCAGGTCATGATCTCAACAGCTCGTGGGTTCGACACGTGGGTTCGACTAGCTGTGCGGACAGCTAGCTCCGAGCCCGGAGCCTGTTTCAGTTTCTGTGTCTCCCTCTCTCTCTCTCTCTGACCCTCCCCTGCTCATGCTGTCTCTCTTTCTCTCAGAAATAAAGAAAACATTAAAATAGGGGCGCCTGGGTGGCTTAGTCGGTTAAGCGTCCGACTTTCGCTTAGGTCATGATCTCACAGTTCGTGGGTTCGAGCCCCGCGTCGGGCTCTGTGCTGACCGGCTCAGAGCCTGGAGCCTGTTTCATCTGTGACTCCCTCTCTCTGACCCTCCCCTGCTCACGCTGTCTCTCTCTCTCCTAGAAATAAATAGAACATTTTAAAATTTAAAAAAAAAAACCACATTAAAATAAATAAATAAATAAATAAAATGATCTTAACATGCTTTTATCCTGTTATGGAGCCTCTCAATTTTACTTTCATTGTTAGAGAGAATTTCTTTTGTTTTTGTAGACAAAAAGCATGGCGGTTAAGACTTCGGGCTCTGAGCCAGACTGTGCAAATCGCAGTTCTGTCACTTCCAGCTCTGAGACTTTAGATAAGTGGTCTAAGCTTTCTGAGCCTCAGTCTTGTCATCTAGAAAAGGAGTTACTAATATAACGTACCTCATAAGGTTGTTATTAAAACAAGTGAAGGGTTAGAACAGACTCATGCATAGAAAGTGTCCGATGAGCATGTTTTAGTTTGGATTTGGTTACCTCCTGGTCCTGTCTCATTCTTGGGTTAGCCCACTACTTCGCTGATCTTTCTCTGTTTTTGCATTTCTTTGCTTTGGCTGGAATATTTCCTGTGGTCCTCTGTGTTCCCAAACGGTTATATATTTTATCACTCTCTATATTACACCTTCTTCTTACAGGTTTCCTACTGACTTTTAAAATTCCATTTTCTCTTTCCAAAATATTTTTTGTCATCTGCTTGATCTTACTCATAGCAGTTTGGGGCTTGGGGGAGGGGAGCGGAGTTGGTTAGAAGGCTTGAGCCAAATGAATTAATGGCTTCTGTTGGCATTAGTTTTAGATTTCAAGGATTCATCAGAGTTTTTACAATATTCACTGAGAAGAGGATATTCCCAGAATAAGATGATTTTTCAGATGTATTTTATACCATGGAAGGATTTCAGAGTGGAACCAGTATTCTGAGAGACATACTTTGGAAACTGTGCTTTTTTAGGATTAAAAATAATATATATATCAAAGATCAGTGATACTATGCAGAAAAAAAACACAGAAGATCAAAAATATCTATTACTGTAATAAATGTGAATGGGTTAAAATCTCTGTTAAAACTTTAAAAAGCCCCTTCTAGATTAAGACTGAAAACAAAATATACATGCTGCAGAAAAGCATGCTCAGGTAATATTTTGATTTTTAAAATTAAGTCAATTAGACTTGCGAATAATTTTTTTTTTAATTTCTGAGAGAGAGAGATAGCATAAGCAGGGGAGGGTCAGAGAGAGAGGGAGATACAGAACCTGAAACAGGCTCCAGGCTCTGAGCTGTCAGCACAGATCTTGACGTGGGGCTCAAACCCACGAACTCTGAGATCATGACGTGAGCCAAAGTCGGCCACTTAACCGACTTAACCACCCAGGCGCCCCAAGATCATTTTAAAAGTAAATAATTATAATACTTGTACTACCTTCCTTCCAATCTTACTCCTTGTTTTTCTTTCAAAGTAATGTCTTCCACCACAGGTCACAAGTTAAGCAATGTAAGATTACATTTCCTTCTCTATAAACCTAAACGGACTCCCTGGTTCTCCAGTAAATAACACACATGGGATCCTGATGTGTTAAACACTGCTGAGTTTTCAACTTTCAATCTACAGACAATGCACAAATGATTTAATAATGCTAATTATGGAACAGAACATTCTAGCCACATGAAAGGGTGACAGGCAGATGAGGATAGGCTATGAAGGATAATGTGCAAAAGACAGATGGAATTTGAGGATGTTATTATATCCTCTTTTACCTAGCCAAGGACCCTGGTTAAAGTTGGCTAGTGAAGAAATGCAAGTGAAAGAAAAGAGAGAAAGAAAAGGAAGATGGTAAACAATAGATTTCCTTAGAATTCTAAATTTTTTTTAGTTTGTTTTTTGAGAGCGAGCAAACAGGAGAGGAGCAGCGAGAAAGGGGGGGGAGAGAGGGAGGGAGGGAGAGAGAGAGAGAGAGAGAGAGAGAGAGAGAGAGAGAGAACCTCAAGCAGGCTCAGTGCTGTCAGTGTAGAGCCTGATGCGACCATGACCTAAGCTGAAATCAAGGGTCAGATGTTTAAACAACTGAGCCATCCCGGTGCCCCAATCTCCTTAGAATTCTAAAGTGAAATACAGTAAAAGACTATATACCTACCAACTGCATTCCACTATATTCAACTATATTCCACTCTTTCAATTTTTCTGGTTAAATTTTTCCTTTGGACATCTATTTGTCCTTGAGAGACAGAGAGAGACAGAGCACAGGCAGGGGAGGGGCAGAGAGAGAGGGAGACACAGAGTCCGAAGCAGGCTCCAGGCTCTGAGCTGTCAGCACAGATCTCGACATGGGGCTTGAACCCACAAACTCTGAGATCATGACGTGAGCCAAAGTCGGCCACTTAATCGACTGAGCCACCCAGGCGCCCCCGATTAAATTTTTCTTACAACTGACACAGATGCGTCTGGAAAGAGACTGCCAGTATTCACCGATCCTGGTGCTGCTCTCTGCCTGGCGCTCCACAAGACGTTTTCCAGGCCCTCAGCCTCCAGGCGGGGCTGTGGCTGAGACTGGCCGCTGGAGCCTGGGTGGAAATGATGGGCACCACTCCAGGCCTGGCCCGTAAAATCTCTGCAGTATCCTCCGTGAATCCTGAGTGCTGGTAGATCCGGCGCAGCCCGTCACTAAGGATGAATGTTCACCTGCTTGAGTCTCTAACAACCGTCGAACTCCCCAGACCACCCTGACTCACACTAGACTGTGATGCAAGGGAGAAATCAGCTCTTACAGTCATAAGTGGCTATTTTGGGATTCGTCTTTAACCAGTTAGCATTCACTATAACTAATATTAAATGGGACCTAAGCGGGTATGAGTGGAAGCTTTTACTTTTGTTTCATATCATTTGCCTTTATTTAAACACATAAATGCCCCTGGCTGGCATAGTCGGAAGAGCATGTGATACTTGACCTTGAGCTTCTGAATTTGAGCCCCAAATTGGGTGTAGAGGTTACTAAAAAAATTAAACTTAAAAAGAAAATAAATACATACATGCAAATTGAAAGTAAACAGCAAGCAAAAATCTGCTACTGGTGGAACCCGGGAAAGCCTAGTAAACTCACCTTTGACCAAGGCCTCCTTTAGCCTACCAGGCATCTTTGTGTGAATACAAAAAGGCAAAAGTGCAAAATGGCACCCCTACCTCTGGACTGATACAACCCCACCTGGGCCCTCTCATCCCTTTATATCCAGGTTCCTTTGAACAGTGCGCAACCAACACAACGATACCCGGCAGCCCTCTCTGCAATGCGGCTCTGACAACCTGGTTGGGAACTTCTAGGAAGTAAGAGACGTGGTGACAACGTGTCCTCATTCTAGCTGCCCTCATTCATGGATATGTTCATGGCTTTAACTGGGTCCATTTCTCCTGCCCATCCTGTAATGCCACAGTAAGTCACAAGGAGCCACAATACGTCCAACCCGGAGGATCACAGACACCACAGAAGAGGAATCGGGCTGCTACCGCGGCCAATTCTAGGGCCAGAGAAGAAGGTGTGCCCCCCAGAGGACAAGGTGCTTCCAAGTGGAAGAGAGAAGACATAGGCGTTGACTCCAGCCCTTTCCAGCCTAGGGTCTAAGACGGGGATCTACGATGGAAATTTTACCTCATTTACTCTTTAAACAGACCCTCCCTGCGCAAGCAACGGAGGTTCCTGTGGAAGGCGGCCACGAGATGTGCCACCCGCAAAGAACGTGGCGTTTGGCTCCCGGAACTGCAGTTAGCTGATACCTCCAGCTGTTAGTGTCACCAGGATCCCAGGCCAACCTGGTTTTTGAGCTCAAGGTACCTTCTTGCCAGGCAGACTGGCCATTTCTGCCCAGTCGGGGACTCTCCGGGGCAGCCTCTTCTCGGGCTCCCCCACTCAGCCGGCCAGGACCTCGCCAGAGCTGCAGAGCTATCTGGGGCGCTCCGTGCCCGAACCTGCCACCCCCTCCTTTCCTTTCATACGTGCTGGATCTGCATCATGGTCTAAAACGCTCGCAGCCCAGTTCTGGCTTCCCACGCCTTTTGTGTTTGTCAGGTCTCTCATAAACTTCTTTCACTCCTAATTCTAGTTAACAATATTTATTTTTAATTTTTTTTTACATTTATTTATTTATTTTTTTATTTATTTCTAGGAGAGAGAGAGAGAGAGACAGCGTGAGCAGGGGGGGTCAGAGAGAAGAGGGAGTCACAGCTGAAACAGGCTCCAGGCTCTGAGCTGGCAGTCAGCACAGAGCCCGACGTGGGGCTCGAACCCACGAACCGCGAGATCATGACCTAAGCGAAAGTTGGACGCTTAACCGACTAAGCCACCCAGGCGCCCCTACATTTATTTATTTTTGAGACACAGAGCGAGACAGAGTGCAAGCAGGGGAGGGGCAGAGAGAGAAGGAGGCACAGAATCCGAAGCAGGCTCCAGGATCTGAACCAGAGTTCAGCACAGAGCCTGATGGGGCTCAAACCCACCAACTGTGAGATCGTGACCTGAGCCGAAGCTGGACGCTCAACCGACTGAGCCACCCAGGCGCCCCTAGTTAACAATACTTTTTAAAGTAATCTCTGTGCCCAACACGAGGCCTAGACTCATGACCAAGAGATGAAGAGCCACATACTTCGCAGACTGAGCCAGCCAGACACCACCACCCCCAATTCTTTTTAAAGGTCTGCCTCTCAAAGGACAGAAGTGACACAATACAAGAACTATGTAAAAATCACACTTGGGTGTTGCTCTTCCCTTGTCCAGCCTTCCTGTTTCCCCCTTACTTCTATCACTCATCTCTGGGCCCCCTGCCGTGACGACCCATTGAGTCACTTGCTCGTTCTAGTCAATACACCACAACTGTCACCGGGTGGCCCCCATGTTACCCTTGCCCTCATGGCAAAGCAGGTTGAAGACACATTATTAATCTTTGACAAAACTCTAATTTCCAGAGTTGTAGAAATGCACTCTACAGCATTTCATCACCATATTAAGAGACCAGTTAAAACTGGGGCACCTGGGGCGCCTGGGTGGCTTAGTCGGTTGGGTGTCCGACTTTTGCTTAGGTCATGATCTCGCGGTTCGTGGGTTCGAGCCCTGCATCGGGCTCTGTGCTGACTGCCAGCTCAGAGCCTGGAGCCTGTTTCAATCTGTGACTCCCTCTCTCTCTGACCCTCCCCTGCTCATGCTGTCTCTCTCTCTCTCTCTCCTAGAAATAAATGAAACATTAAAAAAAAAAAACTGGGGCACCTGGGTGGCTCGGTCAGTTGAGCGTCCTACTCCTGATTTTGACTCAGGTCATGATTTCATGATTCATAAGGTCGAGCCCCGCATGGCACTTGCTGCTAACGATGCAGAGAGCCTACCTGGGATTCTCTCTCTCCCTGTCTCTTTGACCTTCCCCCACTCAAATGCGTGCACACATTCTCTCTCTCTTTCAAAAAGAAATAAATAAACTTAAAAAAATGATTAAAAAAAGACCAATTAAAATTATATTCAAACTTTCAGGTCACCCTCGTCCCTAAGATTTCCTAATTGGTTATCTTTGCTTGCAGCAAATCAGATTGAGTTCCCATTCTGAAATTATATTCATTCTTGAAAAATGCAATAAAATAAGACACTGGCATAAAAGCAGCATTTTCATCTCCTGTCCATTAGAATACTTTAAAAAGCAAAGTCACTTAGAGATTGGAACCCAAAACGCTCTTTTTGTTTTTAAGGTTTTATCTTTTTTTAAGTTTATTTTTATTTATCTTGAGAGAGACATAGAGAGCAAGCAGGGGAGGGGCAGAGAGAGAGGGAGACAGAATCCCCAGCAGGCTGCACACCGCCAGCACAGAGGCTGATGCGGGGCTCGAACCCATGAATTGTGAAGTCATGACCTGAGCTGAAGTCTGACGCTTAACCAAGTGAGCCACCCAGGCGCCCCAGCTTTAGTTTTAAGGAATGTCCACACCCAGCATGGGGCTCCAACTCACAACTCTAAGGTCAAGAATCACATGCTTCACCAACTGAGCCCGCCAGGCACCCTGGAACCCAAAGAACTCTTAAAAGCTCTAACAAGGCGGGACAGTAGGGAAGTGGGGGTGGGGGTCTCCTGACAATCTGACACAAAGGAAATGAGTTTTTATAATACTTGAGCAGTTGTGTTCTAGGGAAGGGGTTTTACCTAACGGCTCATCACAGGGCTGTTGAGGACAAGGCATTATCTTGCACGTACTGGTTTGTCTGCGCAGAGAAGTCTGGATACAGGCCGTGCACTTTAGAGAGTTACCCCTGTGGGACCTACCCAGTAACCCCATCTCTGAATTTCTTCTACACGCTCTTCCCGCCTGGCAAAGTTTTCCATCCTGCTTGCTGTACCAGACCTGTGAACCACAACTGTCGGGGGGGTGCTGGGGCCCCCCATGTGGACACCGGCCCCCCCGGACCCAGTCCTGAGAATGCGCCCTGAGTCTGCACGGCCTCCCTGTTAAGACCGGCAGCTGAGGCCCTGGGCAGAAAGGAAAGACCAATGGACAGAGGCTACGAAGACCCGAGGGTTGAATGACAGCCCTGCTCCGGATCTCAGGGCTGTCACTTACACAGGTCACTGCACCTCTCAAAGCCTCAACTTCCTCATTCAAATCCCAATTAAAAAATTACACCCTTGAGAAAATTCTTGAGTTCTGACTCTGTCACGGGGAACACAGCCTTGCTGCCTGCCATTCCAGGATCCCCGCGTTAAGTGGCCCATCTCTCCCCAATCAGGCAAGATGCGATTTTTTGAGGCTAAATTAAATTCCGCTTCCTTCATGTGACAGTATGGAAATGTTCTGGTTTTGTTTTTAAACGCAACCCCGCGGGTACAACATCTAAATCTGTGCGGGAGGCCGGGATGATGAACCAGAAGATGACAACTAGAAACCAGCTGACTCTCCAACCAGGCTCGCCTAATTTCTGAGGAAATAAAAATTTGATAAGCCGCCGGAGTTTTTCGTATCCCAGAATAAACACAGACTATTCTGGGCAAGAAACAGCCTTTGGTCTGAGTATGAGTAACAGATCTGCTGACGGGTTGCCACCTTCCACGGGACTCCAGAAAGTGTGTGATATGCAAACGATGCACCGCAAAATGGACAAGGACCCAGAAAACACTGCCAAGGCACACTTTTTCGTTGCAAATGCCCAGAAAGTCTTCAAGAACTGCCTCCACCCCCCGGATTGGAGACCCCGGCTGCGCGGCGGGCAGGAGGGGCAAGTCAGACTCGACAGCGAAATCTGGGCAGAACCCCCCCCCCAGCCCCCCGACCCCTCTCGCCACGGGCCTGGCCTGCGTGCTCGGGGCCACGGAGCTCGGCTCCCTCCCGCCCCACTCGCCGCGTCCGGGCGGACCCAGGGCTTCCAGGTACGTGTTTACGGTGAGTGGCATTTCCTTGTCGCGGAGCAGGCGCAGGTAATTTCACAACCCCACTAGCGCATTCCAAAGGCACGAATCACATCCCGGGAACTTCACCTTTCCACTCGCCCCTGGAGCGCCCGCGGGCAGCGCGGCGGCCGCCGGCCCGAAAGGCGGGTGGGGGAAGGGCGCCGGGCCGGGGAGGGGGGCGCGGCGCGACCCCCGCCAACAGCACAGACCTGGTTCGGGATCCTCGGGCCGACCCGAGTGGTTGCCCATGCTCGGCCGACTCGGGCAGCGGCCGGCGGGCCGGCCTCGGACGCGGTGTCCGCCGGGCTGCGGCTCGCGCCGGCTCCCGCGGGCGAGGCAGCTGCGTCCGGCGGGTCCGCTCCAGTCAAAGAAAGGGCCGGGCGCCTTGCAGTTCCCGGCGGCCGCCGGCTGAGCCGCTCCTCGCCCGCGCGGGCGGGCCCCGCCCACCTCATCTGCATAGAGCCCTCTCGCAGACCCGCCCGCCGCAGCTCCAGGCGGCCCGTCGGCGGGGCCCGCCCACCTCATCTGCATAGTGCCCGCCCACCTCGTCTGCATATCGCTCTCGAGCATCCTTCGGGTCCCTCCCACGCGTGGGAGGGCCGCACGGGCAGACAGACTGCAGGCCTCTAGGGGCGGACGCGGGGAACTGCAGCTGGACAAGGTAGGCTGGAAAAACCCCCTTGCGGGGAGGCTGAAAGCCAAGCGCCGCGAGAAAGGCGAAGTCCTGCGCGTGAGAAATTAGATCGCATGTCGGGACAGGAGGAACCTAGCGTTGGCACTGTACAGGCGCTTTGTGCTCTCCTGGGTAAATGAACGAACGGATGCGCAAGCAACTCATCAGGAGAAAAATAGCACTTTAACAGAGACTCGCCCTTTATCCAAGATGGTAAATATTACCGCAAATAATAAAAATGCATACCCATCTTTAGTGGTAACCTTTTTTGCTGCTATCAGAAACGACTAACTTCTGGGAATTACCCTGAACGACTTTCATAGTTACTCTGACAGCGAAAACACTTAGAAGTAACTAAATCTTGCAGTGAAACAGGTTTAGGACTAATAAAACATATGAGTGGGACACCTGGTTCTGTCTCCTGCATTACTTGACCGCTATGGCCCATTCCCAGTTCTCATCTTACCTATCACCATGTTAGGTCACCACTGATCACTCTCGACTCCTGAAAACAGGAAGAGAAGTTCAGATACCAGGACCCCACACTCTCCTGGTTTTCTGCCCACTTCTCTGGTCTTCATCCCCATCCCCTTCTTTGGCTTCTCCCCGTCTCCTTGATTTCTAGCACCTCGAGGCTCAAACATCTCTATTCCCTCTAACTTGGCGGGTGTCACCAACTTGTGGCTTTTATTTATTTTTTTAATGTTTATTTTATGTTGAGAAAGAGAATGGGGGGAGGGGCATGGAGAGAGAGGGAGAGAGAGAATCCCAAGTAGCTCTGCCCCATCAGGGGCTGGGCTTGATCTCACCAACCAGGAGATCATGAGCTGAGCCAAAATCCAGAATCTAATGCTTAACGGACTCAGCCACCCAGGTGACCCCCCACCAACGTGTGGCTTTTAAATACCACCTATATATCTTCAGCCTCTTACTCTCTTCTGTATTCCAGACTCATTTCACCAACTACCTTCTCGACACCTCCACTTAGGTGGCTTAAGAAGCATCTCCGGTTTAACTGGAAAAAAACCAAATTCTTGATTTTCTTTCATAGATGTCTTATATAGTCTTCCCCACCTCCATATATAGAATATGTCAGTGGGGCGCCTGGGTGGCTTAGTCAGTTAAGCGTCCGACTTTCGCTTAGGTCATGATCTCGCGGTTCGTGGGTTCGAGCCCCGCGTCGGGCTCTGTGCTGACTGCCAGCTCAGAGCCTGGAGCCTGTTTCAGTCTGTGACTCCCTCTCTCTCTGACCCTCCCCTGCTCACGCTGTCTCTCTCTCTCTCTCTCTCTCTCTCCGAGAAATAAATAAAACATTAAAAAAAAAAAGAATATGTCAGAATACATGTCATAAATGCCACCACATCTCAGCACTTCTCACCACTCTCACTGCTACCATCTGGTCCAAGCCATTGACCATCCAACAGGATGGTTTCAACTGCTTCCTAACCAGTCTCCCATCTTCTGACCCAGGCCTCTTTAGAGTTTGGCTTGGTGCTTCGAAAGCTTAGGTCAAATCATATCTCACCTCCACCTACAAATGCTCTGATACCTTTCTGTCTCACTTGGAGGAAAAGCCGACACTTTTACCCTGACCTCCACAGCCCTGAATAATCTTCCCTTCCTTCCATTAATGGACTCACCTTCCCCCTCTCATACTGCTTTTGCTACAGGACCTCCTCCTCACTGTTGCTCAAATAAGCCATTCATGCTCTCACCCCAGGGCCTTTGCACTTGCTGCTCCTGCTGTCCAGACTGCTCTTCCCCCACATTCCTACATTATTATAGACCATATGGTCCACTCTCTCTCACTTCCTAAGTCTCTGGTCAAATGTCATTCCATTAAGAGGGGCTTCTCTTGTCACTCCACATTAAATAGTAAGCCAGACCCTCAGTGTACACACTTCCCTGCCTTGTTGACCTCCATGACGTATATACCCATTCAGGATACTATACATTTTCTTGTCTACTGGTTTCTTTTCTCCCCACTGGATTGCAAACGTCATAAAAACAGGGAATGAATGAATGACTTATAGCCTGTGCCATAAACCAAGCAGCTCTGACACTTTACTTCCTTTTAATAGTGGTGCCCTGAGTTGATTTCTCCAACAAAACTGATTTGTCAAAGATGGATGCCATAGTTGTATTTCTGTAGCCTCCACAACATAGTTCAACACTGAACACACAGAGACAAAAATATTAAGGAAAGTAAATCACATAGCATGATTTTAGAGCAGAAATGTGTATGAAGTCAAGCTCAACCTCTACAACCTCACTTTTTCAAAGGCCAAGAACAATCCCAGAAAAGACAGGTGACTTCCCCAAATATTTATGAAATGACAAAGGCTACAATTGTGAACACTGTTAACAGTGACATAACTTCAATTTACACAACAGTTACATCCTTATCCAGAGAGTTTTGAAAACTGATGAGTCATTTTATTACCCCCATAAAATGGTAGGCAATTAATCTGTGTCCTCTCACAACAACCAAACAAGACACCAACCCAAGATACCTCCTGGACTCCTATGGTTCTCTTTTAACATCTAAAATATCTAGTCAGCTCCTGTATGTATTTTATCCCCTTAACTGTTTTCAAATCTTGCCTCCCTCTTGTCTTTGCTGATATTGGTCAAATCCAGGCCTTTGACATCATACAAGGATGAATTCACATTAGCTTCCAACTCACTTTTAATTCTGCTACTGCTCAAATTCTTCCTCCACTCAACTTAACAGATATGCAAATCTGACCCTACCACACCTCTGGTTTTTGGTTTTTTTTAAGTTTGTTTGTTTGAGGGGCGCCTGGGTGGCTTAGTCAGTTAAGCATCCGACTTTCGCTTAGGTCATGATCTCGCGGTTCGTGGGTTCAAGCCCCGCGTCGGGCTCTGTGCTGACTGCCAGCTCAGAGCCTGGAGCCTGTTTCAGTCTGTGACTCCCTCTCTCTCTGACCCTCCCTGCTCACGCTGTCTCTCTCTCTCCTAGAAATTAAAAAAAAAAAAGTTTGTTTGTTTGTTTATTGAGAGCATGGGCAGGGGAGGGGCAGAGAGAGAGAAAGAGAGAGAATCCCAAGCAGGCTCTGCACCATCAGTGCAGAGCTCAATGCGGGGCTCTATCTCTCACACCATGAGAGATCATGACCTGAGCCCAAACCAAGAGTCAGATGCTTAACTGACTAAGCCACCCAGGCATCCAGAACGCCTCTGTTTGCATGCTCCCCATGGCACCCCTTAGGTATGGTGAACAAGGACCCTTCATAACCTTGCATCCACTTCCACCCTGATTATTCTAGCCTCATCTTTCAAAACTAGCTCCCTGCAGTTTATATTCTGGCAACTAGATGCCAGCTTTGGTGCTCCGACGCCTCTATGCTTTGATGTCTGCTATATTCGCTCTGATCTGACAGTCTTCTATAAGCTGGCTGCCTGGCAAGTCCCCGTTCATCTTTTAAAGTTTTGTTCAGGTTAACATCACTTCTTCCGGTGAGCCTGCCTACCTCGGCCAGAGGTAAATACTCTCTCCCTCATGAAACTTCTGCACCTTGTAAGTGCTTGTATTTTCCCACAGAACCACTTCATCTCAACCATTCTCCTTTATACAATTACAAACTCTTTGAGTGGTAGTGATGCTGTCTTAATAACTTTTGCATTCCCAGTATCTAATGCATAGTAGGCGAAGTAAAGCATATATTTATTTACTCTATAGTTCAGTTAAAATGCTAACTTCTCAAACAAAACAAAACAGCTCTGTGATGGTTACTTGAACTTATGAAGGATTCTTTGCTATCCAGACAAATCCCATGTAACTGAAACGAGAAGACTAAATTATATAAGAGTTAAGCCTGCCCAAATTAATCTATGATTTTAACAAAATGAAATTAACCATGAACTTAATGTGTTTATTCCAAAGTTCACCTGGAAGAATGAATGCATTGGGCAACTAAGAAAATTTATACGAGGAGGGTACCTGGCTGGCTCAGTCGGTAGAGCACATGCCTCTTGATCTCAACGTTATGAGTTCAAGCCCCGTGTTCGGTATAGAGATTACTTAACAATAAAATCTTCAAAACAACAAAGAAAGAAAGAAAATTTATAAGAGGAAGACTAAAGAGGAGGGGTTTACCTTATTAGAATTAAAAACATGCCATAAAATTACTAAGAAAAACTGTATGGTTACTGCAGAATGGAAATACTCCCACCCAAAAAAAATGATTTAAAGAATTTAACATCAAAAAAAATTTTTTTAAAAGAATGTAACATCAAATAGCACTTCAAATTAAGTGAGACCCATATCTCACTCTTTATGTCAAAAATAGAGTCCAATACAATAAAAATTTAATTGTAAAATATGAAAATATTAAAGTCCCGGAAGCAAATGTGGATGAATATTTTTATAATCTTGAAGGGTAAGAAAGCTTTTCTTTATTGTCCCAGTTTTCATTTTGAACATTTTCAAAGTCGTAGAAAAGTGTGAAGAGAACACTGCACACTTATATATATTTATTACCTGCAATTACCAATTATAGACATTCGACCACGTTTGCTTTTTATCTCTGCCCCCTTCCATTTTTCTTTTCATTCTATCATTTGAAAGTATATGGCAAGCATCATGACACTTCACTCCTAAATAATTCCACCATGGCATTCTCCTATAATGGTATTATCACATCTAAGAAAAATATTTTCAAAACATCATGTAGTACATGGCCCATATCAAAATTTCCCCAAATGTCTCCAAAATCTATGTATTTTTAAACACCAGGATCCAATCAATGTTAAGTACTGTGTAAAGAAGACACATCCTCAAACAACCTTGACCAATGAGTTTGAGATGCTTATAGAGGTTGCCCAAAAACACCATCTTAAAAGGAGGGGTGCCTGGGTGGCTCAGTCTTTTAAGCCTCCAACTTTAGTTCAGGTCATGATCTCTCAGTTCGTGAATTTGAGCCCTGCATCAGGCTCTGTGCTGACAGCTCAGAGACGGGAGCCTGCTTCAGATTCTGTGTCTCCTTCTCTCTGCCCCTCCTCCACTCATAGGTATGTGTGTGTGTGTGTGTGTGTGTGCGCGCGCTCTCTCTCTCTCTCTCAAAAATAAACATTAAAAAACTTTTTTTAGGGGCGCCTGGGTGGCTCAGTCGGTTAAGCGTCCGGCTTCGGCTCAGGTCATGATCTCACAGTTCGTGGGTATGAGACCCGCAACAGGCTCTGTGCTGACAGCTCAGAGCCTGGAGCCTGCTTCATATTCTGTGTCTCCCTCTCTCTCTGACCCTCCCCTGCTCATGCTCTCTCTCTCAGAAATAAACATTAAAAAAAAATTTAAGTTTTTTTAAAAAAGAAAGAAATCATCATTGAATATAAAGACCCCCTGATGTTCAGGCATGCACAATAAAATAATATGTACATGGGCCCATTTTTATTAAAAAATACTATATGATATTATCCATATTAGCACACATAGAAATAAATTTAGACATGTATGTAACCAATTACTACCAATAAGTATACCTGAAAAAAGAATCTTTTTCCATGGCAAGTATCCCTAATGCCTTAACAATAAGCATATGTTACTTTTATGATCAGAGCACACAAAAAGTAAAAAAACAAAAAGTGCGTATCCTTAAACCCAGCAATTTGTCTTCTAGGAATGTGTTCAAAAGAAATAATTGCAAATATCCATAAATATCTAGCTTCTAAGATAATGATTCTTCACGTTTATTGAGAAATAACCACACGCCAGGGACTATTCTAAGTACTTTACATATTTTAACTTACTCAATTCCCTACCAAAATCCAACAAGATAATGCTATTTTTTTTTTTTTACCCCAATGAAAGATTAGAAAATGACCAAGAAGGTAAATTATTTGCCCAAGGTTACTTAGCTATAAAGTGGCAGAGGTGGGACTTGAACCTGTGTCGGGGGTACCCCGGACCATCCCCAGGGTCAGAGATTCACTAGGACTGGCAGGACTCAGCATGCAGTTGGGTTCATGGCCATGATCTGCTCCAGGGAGAGGATACAAGAAAGGGAAAGGACCCACGGGACAGGCCGAAGGAAACCAGACGCAAGCTTCCAAACAGCGGCGTCACAAAGAGGAAGCCTAATTCCTCCAGCAACAAGTTGCGACAACACAAATACGATGTTGTATTGAAGGGCAGTTCACTAGAGACTGTGGACCCGGGTTTTCACTGGGGGCTGGTCACACAGGTCACCCCCTGCCTAGCACCCAACAAAAGTACAGACTTTCCAAAGGAAAAGCAGGTGCTCAGCATAAACCACAGCGTTCGCACAGCCAGTTTAGGCCCAGGTAGCCAGGCTTGTCAGCTGGGATGCTGGAAATCAGCCTGAAATCCAAGTTCCTAGAAGCCAGCCGAGTGCCAACCTCACAAGCAGCCTTTCTAAGGACAGCCACGCCAGCCCTGCTACGTTCCGCACAGGGCCCCTTCCATTTAGCTCCAGAGTCTGCGCTCTTAACAACTGTCCACTGCTTCCTTTCTGTTTGCAGTAGCAAAAACCTGGAGAAAAGACCTTCTGAGTTGAGCGTAAGCGGCCTAGTTAAATAAATGATGACAACAGCCATACAATGACATCTTGTACAGTCTTAAAGCAATGTGCTGACCTATTAAGCTATAGAGCTGAACAATGTATATATTAAAAATATAGGGGCGCCTGGGTGGCTTAGTCGGTTAAGCGTCCGACTTTCGCTTAGGTCATGATCTCGCGGTTCGTGGGTTCGAGCCCCGCGTCGGGCTCTGTGCTGACTGCCGGCTCAGAGCCTGGAGCCTGTTTCAGTCTGTGTCTCCCTCTCTCTCTGACCCTCCCCTGCTCACGCTGTCTCTATCCTAGAAATAAATAAAAAAATATTAAAAATATATATATATATAATTCGTAATTTTTTGGTACATAAACAAAAAAGATTTGTATACAAACACCCAGATAAACAGGAAAGGGTTTGGAAAATTACACCTCACGCCTCTGAGTAAGGGTGGCTCTACCTGAGTGGGTCTGATTTTTATGTATTTTATGTCCCTTTTTCCCCTGTTCATATATTTTTAGTTTTGTTCTAATGCACATGTACTGTTTTTTGCTTCAGTAATTTCAAAATTCACTTGAAAGAAATCACAAGTGTTCTTGAAATTATTTTAGGGAAAACTGCTTATATTAACAAAAGATTCTTCTATTTCTAGAAGGATTACTTAAATAATTATTAATCCAGCATATATATTTATTTGACATATACTCATTTCTTCCCCATAATCCTGCTAAGAATTTAGCTAATCTGAAGGTGATACTATATGACAGTTCATGTTTTCACTAAATACCAAAGTGTCAATCCCCCATTTTTTAATAACATGATATCAAACTGTAATTTAAACATTTACTATAAAAACTTCCATCAAAATTAGAAAGAAATATTATAATGGTCCTCTGTTTACCTAACAAACCAGTTTCAACACTTAGCAATTCATGGTCAGTCTTTTTTTTTTTTTAAATATTTATTTATGTTTTGAGATAGAGAGAGACAGAGAGCACAGGCAAGGGAGGAGCAGAGGAGAGGGAGACACAGAATCTGAAACAGGTTCCAGGCTCTGAGCTAGCTGTCAGCACAGAGTCCGATGTGGGGCTCGAACCCACGAACCGTGAGATCATGACCTGAGCCGAAGTCGGAAGCTTAACCGACTGAGCCACCCAGGCGCCCCAATTCATGGTCAGTCTTGTTTCATCTACCATCACCCACTTCTCTCTCTATCCTTAGTTATCTTGAAACAAATCCCAGATATTCTATTTCACTGGTAAATATTTCAGTATACTTCTCTTGAAGTTATTTATTTTGAGAGAGAGAGAGAGAGACAGAGAGAATGAGCAGGGAAAGAGGCAGAGAGAGAGAGAAAGAGAGAGAATCTCAACTAGGCTCCACACAGTCGGCGCAGAGCCTGATGTAGGGCTGGAACCCACGAACCGTGAGATCATGACCTGAATCAAAGTCAGAGGCTTAACCGATTTAACCAACTGAGCCACCCATGCACCCTTTGGATTTTTTAAAAGCCATGATTCTTACCACCACAAGCCTATCAGAATGGTGAAAGTCTAAAACACTGACGATATTGAATGCTGGTGAGGATGTGGAGCAACTGGAATGCTGTTGGGCATCGCTCTTGGGAATCTGCCTGGGAACACAGCTCAGTAGCTTCTTGCAAAGCTCAACATATCCTTACCAAACAACCCATCAATTGTGCTCCGGAGCATTCACCCAAATGAGTTGGAAAGTTATGTTCTCACAAGACCAGTCCACAAATGTTTCTGGCAGCTTTATTCATAATTGCCAACACTTGAAAGCAATCAAGATGCTGAATGGGTGAATGGATGAATAAAATGTGGTGCATCCTGACAGCGGAATATTATTCAGTGCTAAAAAAGAAATGAGCTATTGAACTACAAAAAGACATGCATTTAAGACGTGGAGGACACTTAAATGCACTTTGTGAGTTAAAGAAGCCAGTCTGAAAAGGCTATTTGCTATAGGATTTCAACTCTACGACATTCTAGAAAAGGCAAGACTATAGAGACAGTAAAAAGAGCAATGGTTGCCAGATGTTTTGAAGGAGGGAGGGATGACTTTGGTGGAGCCAGGGTATATCTGAGGCAGTAAAACTACTCTGTATGATATATATTGGTGGTGGATACACATCTTTATGCATTTGTCAAAACCCTTGGAATACACAACACAAACAGTGAGCCCTGATAGAAGCTCTGGACGCTAGTTAACCACAATGGATCTAATTGGCTCATCAGTTGTAAGAAATGTACCACACTAATGCAAGCTATTAATGGTGGGGGATATGGGGAGTGGTGGTGAGGGGTATATGGGAACTTTCTGTACTTTTCACTTGTTTTTCTATAAACCTAAAACTGCTTTAAAAATATATTCCTTGGGGCGCCTGAGTGGCTCAGTTGGCTAAGCATCCGACTTTGGCTCAGGTCATGATCACACAGTTCGTGGGTTCGAGCCCCATATGTCGGGCTCTGTGCTGACAGCTAGCTCAGAGCCTGGAACCTGTTTCAGATTCTGTGTCTCCCTCTCTCTCTGACCCTCCCCTGATCACGCTGTCTCTCTCTCTCTCAGAAATAAATTAAAAAAAAAAAAAAACATTAAAATAAATAAATAAATAAAAATATATTCCTTTAGGGGCACCTGGGTGGCTCAGTCGGTTAAGTGTCCAACTTCGGCTCAGGCTGTATCATCCTCTGTGCTGACAGCTCAGAGCCTGGAGCCTGCTTCAGATTCTGGGTCACCCTCTCTCTCTCTGTCCCTCCATCGCTCATGCTCTGTCTCTCTCTCTCTCTCTCTCAAAAATAAAACATTAAAAAAATTTTTTTAATATATTCCTTTAAAAAAAATCATGATCCAAATAATTACCTCAAACTCAAAGCAGCACCACAACACAAATCTAATAGTCACTGGGCTATCAGCACTATCAGCCATTTCTACTTCCTTCTTGTTCAAGAACTCCCTGGACAGGACGCTGATGGAAGGTCACACTATTCTTAGCCCAGGGGAGAATCTTAATGACACAGTCTAAAGTCAAGCATGTGATTCCATTTTCCTTGCGAGCACCTGGTTAGGGACACTATGTGACCCAGGTCTGGCCAACATCATGAGGGGAGGTCTGCTGGTGGGGAAGCTCTCTTGCCCTTGAAGGGACATACTGGAAGAGATGCCTTCTCCCCTGGACGTAGTCCTCTCAGCTCAAGATCACCGGAACTGCAGCCGCCATCTTGAATGGCGAGAGGAGCTAGCCAGAGGGCCACGCCAACACACTCAGGATGGCAGACCAGGAAACTGAAAAGAACCTGGACACCACTGTACCCTCAAACAACCTCTGAGTTGCCTACCTTTTCTTTTGTTGTACGACACAGTGTACACTGCCTTCGTGTGGGAGTCCAGCTGAATCAGATATGATCTGACCCTGGAGCAATTCTCTTTCTCCTCTTATGAGTAAAGGACTCTGGTTCAGGGGAATTAAAGTATCTTGCCCAAGAACATAGAGAGATTAAGAGTAAGGAGGTAGAATGCAAGTCAGGCCTGTTGTCTCCAAAGCACTTGTGTCTTTCTCTCTTCATCTCTTTGGCTCCAGTAGAAGCTGGGCCCAGAGTCTTCAGAGGGGCAAGTATTTCAGGATTCAGAAAAGCAAATCGTTTCATGCAATAAGTCATTATAAACTGTGAGAGAAAATCTTGAAAAATCCTTCTTGAATTATAGAAAACGCATTTTTATCCTCAACAGGGCATAACTTACATATGAATAACACTGCTACAATCTAAATGAAATAAGACTGAGATATGATAATTAGCACCATAAAACCCTGTCCACAAAAATGCCCATTGTCTATACTTGTCTCAGCCACTGACTCATGAGTGACCATGTTCAGGCCACCCTCTGAGCTTATGAGAGCTCTATTATCTACCCACCACCTTCCCTGGGAGCTTGGCATAAATAATAAAAAAAAAAAAGTCATCATCGGCCTTCAAGATTCTGAAGTTTGCCTTATGTGGGAAAGAAAGGCCTAGGCTGAAGACCTACTTATATATTTGCATAACCTAATGTTTCCCTTGGTGCACAAGTCTAGGAGTAGAAATGGGGCCACGTGACCAGCATCGAATGGTATTGTTCTGGCTGTAGTCACTCACTATAAACTTGACCTTCATCCTCACTGCAAGGTTCCCTCCGGTTATTTCTGGGAGTCCCAGGAGTGCGGCAGCTTCCAAGTTCTCAAAGCAAGAACTCAGTGCACTTACAGCACGTTCTCTATATGTTCCCCTTCTTCAGAACTCCCTTGGGAAGTCCAGCTCGCACAGCCTCCGCCTCCGCCCTCCACTCCGCTGAACAAGGAGCCTCCCCATGGCCACTGCTCCTCGCTCTTACTGTCCCCGTCATTGGAACTGCTCCACAGGCCAGGCCTGCCATCCACTCAATGCTGCAGTGGTGCCCATGGCCTCTGATGCCTCATCTGGTCACAGGATGTCCCAGCTACTGGCCTCCTCTCAAAGACGCCCATGTCTAGCTTGGGTTTCCACAGCAGCCAAAGCTGCCTCCCTGGCTTGGTGACTGTTATCAGTAATGGTCTTGACAGCAGCATCAGTGCTGAGAGAGATGTCTGGAAAGAGAATCGCCACAGCTTAGCTTTGGTGGCTTCCAAGAGTCGGCATTCTGGATCATGCTTTTTTTTTTTAATTTTTTTTTTTTTATGTTTTATTTATTTCTAGGAAAGAGAGGGAGACAGCGTGAGCAGGGGAGGGTCAGAGAGAGAGAGAGAGTCACAGACTCTGAAACAGGCTCCAGGCTCTGAGCTGGCAGCCAGCACAGAGCCCGACGCGGGGCTCGAACCCATGAACCGCGAGATCATGACCCAAGCGAAAGTCGGATGCTTAACCGACTAAGCCACCCAGGTGCCCCTGGATCATACTTTTCTTAAACTTCCTTTGTACTTTCCTAGATTGTGTTTTAAGCTATCAAGCATTCATGATTTCAGTAAAAACAATGTCGTTTTTCTTACTGAAGACGATTCATGACCAAAAATAATAATTTAAGTGGCATTATGTGCACAGTATTGAATATAACGAGAGGTAAGATTGTCCATGCCTTAGAGGAGCTTAGATTGGTTTATTCAATAAATAATATCCAGGATCTGTTTTGTTCACCACAGTATTCAAGCTTTCCATATTCCAATGGAGGGGGCAAAGTCCTACCTTTTTTTCTTAGGTTTATTTCTATATCTTTTTAAAGAATCCCTACACCCAACCTGGGGCTCAAACTCATGACCTGAAAATCAGGAGTTAATGCTCTTTGGACTGAGCCTGCCAGGTGCCCCAAAACCTTGACTTTCTTGGGGCATGTGGGTAGCTTAGTTAGTTAGGCATCTGACTCATGATTTTGGCTCAGGTCACGATCTTACGGTTTGTGATTTCGTGCCTGGGATTCTGTTTCCTCTCTCTGCCTCTCTCCTGCTTGCTCTCTATCTCTCTCAAAATAAATAAAAATAAACTTAAAAAAAACCCAAAACCTCGGGGCACCAGGGTGGCCCAGTCAGTTGAGTGTCCTACTTTGCTCAGGTCATGATCTTGCAGTCCATGAGTTCGGGCCCCACATTGGGCTCTGTACTGACAGCTGGGAACCTGGAGCCTGCTTCAGACTCTGTGTCTCCCTCTCTCTCTGCCTCTTTCCCACTTGCACTCTGTCTCTCTCTCTCTCTCAAAAATAAATAAACATTAAAAAAAGATTTTTTTAAAAACACCAAAACCAAAAAACTCTACTTCCTTAATAACCCAAAGGCCAACTTGCTAAACAGAGGCTAGGTTCACACAAAGAAAACTAAGAGTAACTTGAACATGGGGAGAGAGTCAGAGGGAGGAACAAAAAGTTCCTCGGACAGGTAGCAGGTATATTGGTCTAAATCATCATTCTGGTGATGACAGGTGGTGAGAAAAAATCAAGGAAAGATCTATGAGGAGAGAAAGCAGATTGCCTGGAGTTGGGGATGAAACAGGGATTGCTGGGATGACAGAAGAGATCTCTTTGGGGTGACAGAAATGTTCTAAAACTTGGTTATGGTGGATGGCTGTAACTCAGTAAACTTATTAAAAATCATTGGGCTGCGCATTTTAAATGAGCGAATTTTATGATATGTGAAGTATACTTCAGTAAAACTGGGTTTTGGCCTTTTTTTTTTTAAGTCCAGGGCAATAAATGGATGAGCCTTTATGATTCTATGTATTATTTCCGACTAAAAACAGCCTGGTCCTCACTCTGAATCAATTAGCATGACTGAAGCCCGAAGGGTGCCTTGCCCGCCAGGAATAGAGGCTAGAAAGACACAGGCTTTGAAGAAGAGGAGATAAAGGGAAAAAAGAGTTCCACTCAAAGCAACGGAGAATTATTAGGCAGGAAAGACAAATAGCAGAAGGCGGGCTACGATGTGCATCTTCCGGAAATACAAATACAGGGCTACAGACGACGCTTGCAAGAGAAAAAGCACATCCCGTCGTGAGATCAAGAAAGGCTTTATGAAGGAGGTGCTCTTACGAGCTGCTCCTTTCACGATGAGCCACATTTCTGTCAACGTCCAGGGTGGCAGCAGGGGGCAGGGAGGGAGGCGCCTGGCATGGACATGCGCATCCTGGACGAGCAGGCCCCAGCAGCAGGGCCGAGTCTTTGTTCATCAGCGTGAACAAAGGCTTGATTGTGAAAAAAGTCCTGAATGTGTTCAGAGAATAAGCCGCCGTGTGGCCTAGGACTGGAGCTCAGGGCATAAGCAGGGGACCAAGATAAGGCAGCCGCGGGATCACGCAGAATCAAGAGGTTCGCCCTGGGTTTCCTACGCGGCGAGGATGCCCAGAGGCGCATGAGCAGAGACGACGTCTGCTGAAAGCTCTGGTCTAGGAAGATTATTCCAACAGCACAAAGCTTGCTCCCTTGTACACCTCCACCCAACATTTTACAGATAACCGATTCACCAAAATAGCCAGTGCGCCCCCTTTTGATAAGACTTCACAACGCCCTGGGCGAGATGAACACGGTTGGCGGGCTCATCTCCGGAACAACATCACACTTCTGTCCCCACCATGTGGGCTGCGTGTGTACTAAGGGTCCGATGTGTTTGTTCCAAGCCTGTTTATGCCAGTTATACTGGTGATTTTATTTACGTGGCTTAGCTATTAGGGAAACCAATAAAACATAAGCACAGAGAGAGATGCATCGTTTCTACAAAAGCTGCACTGAATGCTTTGAAAAGACTCAATGAAGGTGAGCCCTTAGAAATCACCTGAAACAACTGCAAATGAGGAGGGGAACATTTGGAAACACGTACAAGAATTCTATGTACAGTTTCCTCCTGATGTGTCTAAGTTCTTGCTCCTGTGTAAAGAAACTAAAGCCGAAGGGCGCCTGGGTGGCTCAGTCGGTTAAGCGTCCGACCTCGGCTCAGGTCGTGATATCACAGCCCCGCGTCAGGCTCTGTGCTGACAGCTCAGAGCCTGGAGCCTGCTTCGGATTCTGCGTCTCCCTCTCTCTCTGCCCCACCCCTGCTCGCGCTCTGTCTCTCTGTCCCTCCCTCAAAACTAGAATAAACATTACAAAGATAACTACAACTGAAAATCACGGAAGATGTATCACAAGTGCGAAAGAATTGCAACCGACAGGTCTGCTCTAGGAAAATGCCTCAGCCCTGCACCCAGGGATCAGTGAGTGGACACACACTTGTATGTTGGCGGCGAGGACGAACCGTTTACAGTATGGAAGTGTCATTTTTTTAGGATTCCCTGACTTAAGCAACTTTGTCAACTCCGTGACCCAAGCTGGCCGAGGCACAGGACGAGAGGGCAGGGAACGGGCATTAAATGCAGGGCAAGCCCAGCCAGGAAGCCTCTGTGCTCTAGGTGACAGGTGATCCGCTGGGCCGGGCCAGGGGAACCCAGAGGAAATGAAAAGAAGTGTGCAGATGCAGCTGGCAAAGACAAGTCCACGCTCGAGGGAAGGAAACTAACAAAGACAACAGGAGAACGTACCTGGCTGACAGGGAAACAGCGCTGCCCCAGGGCTAAGCCCCGCTGTCTCGGGGAAGCAGTTACGCAGCTCTGCAGAGAGGCTGGTGAGTTCCACTTAGCCGACTGCAACGCAAATGCCATGTAAAATCAAGGAGAGAGCAGACACTCCTATTGTTCTGTTGCTCGCTGCATCCCCAGAGCCTACAAGGGCGCCTGGAACACAGCAGGTGCTCTAAATATTTGGTGAAGCAGTGAACAGATGGACGCACGCGCAGATGAACACCCAAGAGACACTGTCAGCCGACAGTTGGAGGAGTATTTCTGGAATGCAGGGTGCAAGCGAGGGCAAAAAGATGCAGGCTTGGGAGTCATCAGGGTCCTTGTTTATCTTGGAACCCTAGGGCCTGGAATGGTGTCTCCCACATGGAAGGAGACAGGAGGAAATATCTTAGTGAAGGGTTTTAACCCTAATAATAATTCCTTCAGGGTTGGAAAGGACTTCATGAAGGTTCTAATCCTATCACCCTACAACATTTCCACTGGAGAGCTGCTCCTTGGAGAATGAATACCTCTCTGGCAATAACAGGGAATTCTTTATTTCCTGGGGCAACACACTTCTCTGCTATTAGAACATTCCTCCAGGGGCTCCTGGGTGGCTCAGTCGGTTAAGCGTCTGACTCGTGGTTTTGGCTCAACCGTGACTCACGATCTCACGGTTTGTGAGTTCAAGCCCTGCATCAGGCTCTGGCTAGCAGCACGGAGCCTGCTTGGGATTCCATCTTCCTCTCTCCCTGCCCCTCCCCTACTTGCTCTCCCCCTCTCTCTCTCAAAAAATAAATAAAATAAACATTAAAAAAAAAAAAAGAACACTTCTTCCATATAGCAAATCAAAACCTGGCCCTAGTTTTACTGCTTGGAACCAAAAAGGTAAAGTTTAATTTTTACCAAAAAAGGACTTGGATGACAAAGGGCAAGTGACAGTAACTTTAGAACAAAAAAAAAGAAAAAAAAACAAACCAAAATTGTCATCTTAGAAAAGAAAAGCTGAAAAGAGTCTAGGAAAGAGGCCCCAGAGTCTAAGGCAGGTGGGTTTTTTTGGGTTTTTTTTTTTGCCATAATTCCTAAGTAGGAAATCCTGTTAGGGAAGATGGTTTGGGGGTGGGGGGATCCCATTTTCCAAAAATATCTACATTTGAGGTTCTGCTCTTGGGTCCTTGTGGATGCCATTTCATCTCATCCCTCCGACCCCCGGAGATGCGAGCTGTGATACAGGGACACGCGGAGGGGCTGAGCGGCTTGTCCACGACCACACATCCAAGGTGGGGATCCTGGGCCCCAGTAAACCATGGAATCCAGCCGTGAAAAGTACTGTTATTCACGACGTGCCCTGGCAAACGTGATGGCATGTACCAAACTGAAAAATAGGACACAGAGCCTTGGAGGATATGAAGCTGGCAGAAACCTGTTTAAAAGAAAAATGGTGCGGAAAGCCGATCCTGAAGAGAAGCTGAAGTTGCTGCAAATGGTGAGGACAGAAGCCACCAGGCCGCTCTCGCAGCTCTGCCTCTATTTCTGTCTTCTCTCCTGTACGCACACCCCCGCAACGGCCTTTGCCCTGCAAAAGGCAGATGGAACCTCCGGGAGAGGAAACTGACGTCCAAGGAGACCCCCTCGTGAGCTTACACATCGTGGCCTGGAGAAACTGCAACCCCAAACGCTGAGGTCACTCGGGAGGGAAGTCATGAGCTGCCACTGAGAGGAACAGAATGGCACCACAGAGATGCAACCAGACCGAGCAGGCTCTCTGGTACGGAAGGGTCTTCCACGTGAAGTCACTGCTCAGAGAAGCAGCCCAGGTACAGAATGCTGTGTCCGTGTGTGCCACCATTCGTGTGCAGACAGGGGAGAGGGCGTGCGCTTGCTTCTGCATACACTGGGTACCGCCGGCAGGACACCAGACCCCGGTGGGCAGGGCGGCCGGGCAACGAGTAAGGCACCCAACTTCTCCGGGTGCCCTTTCCGCTTTGAACTGTGTGAACTGTTCAATAAGTAAGTAAGTGAATAACAATACACATTTCACCTGATGAACAGATTTGGTAGAACAGATTTTTAGAGGGATGCTTTGTAAGGGTCTAAAAAGGAGACCCAGACGGGCGCCTGGGTGGCTCAGTCGGTTGGGCGTCTAACTTCAGCTCAGGTCATGACCTCACGGTTCATGAGTTTGAGCCCTGCATCGGGCTCTGTGCTAACAGCTCAGAGCCTGGAGCCTGTTTCACATTCTGTCTCCCTCTCTCTCTGCTCCTCCCCTGCTCGTCTGTCTCTCTCTGTCTCTCTCTGTCTCAAAAATAAATAAACATTAAAAAATTAAAAAAAAATAAAAAAGGAGACCCAGAGATCACCAGGTGCGCGTATGGGCTAACTAGGAAAACTCAATAAGGCAAACTGCTCTACGATTCTTTCCACTTGCTTTCTTCTCCTTTCCTTTTTTTTTTTTTTAAGTTTTAAAAAAGTTTTTAAGTAATCTCTCCACCCCACATGGGGCTTGAACTCAGAACCCGGAATCAAGGGTTGCATGCTCTTCCAACTCAGCCAGCCAGCCAGGCATCCCTCCACTTGCTTTCATTTGAAAACCCAGAGACTTGGCTGCCGCCTATGGCCGGATTGGTAGGCTGCTTTGCTGGAGGTCATACAGGTATGGTATGGTGGCAGGAAGGTCCCATGTGACTTTTCTTATAGCCTTGGTGTCGCTCCACTGATGGTCGTGTTTTCTGCTTCTCTGGTGTCAACCTCACGTGTACTTCCTGATGTAATACCCTGCACATAGACTATTAAATATAGGTTGATGTAATTGATTATAAATCTCTTCACTTAATGTTTCAAAACTAATTCCTACAGCATAAAATCACCACAACTGCACTGTCTTTGGGGATGGGTCAGATAAGGATAAATCTCCCATCCAACACTATTAAGAAAATCGGAGCGACATTCAGTTTGCGGGGGTTGGGAGATGGGGATCAGCAGTACACACTCTCCTCTGACAACGTACGATAATCGGCTTAGGAACAATACTTTCCACAGTATTAGACTAATTTTGATATGGAAATCAATACGTAAACAAAGACAATTCACCAGCAAGCGCAGTCATCCAAACAAACTTTCAGAGAGAAAGAACAGAACACCGAAAATCTGCTGTGTGTCGGCAGCCAGGAAAAGCAGTGTAAGAGAGCAGATCTGATCATGTTTTCCACTGAGCAACTTGAACATTTTAGAAGGTCATGGCCAAGTTCAAGGACTGGAACTTTAATATTCCATGAATTCAGTGGAAAGACCTCCAGTTTCCCTTCCATCGAACATGATGACTGCACAGAGCCAGAGGAGCAGAACTTTCTTCTGGAGGATAACACTTGTTCTAGAGTGGGACCCTATATTTCTTTTCCTTTTCTCCTCTTCCATTACAAAGGCGGTGGAATTGGTACCAGGCCATGTCGTTCTGACCATGAACCAGCTCAGACTAAACGAACAACACCCATGATCACTCTCTCAGAAGGATGAATTAATGCATACATTTAGAAGAGGCAGCTGACCCTATTCAAGGACTTTAGTCACAGTGTTCTAACAGAAAGGCAGTCACAGAGGAACATGTCCTCATCTCCCACCTTCTGTGCTCCAGCCTTACAGTGCCTGAGTTGTGACAATGACCCCTGCTGTATTTATTCACTGCATCTTCTACCTTTCGGTTAACAGATACCAATTAGTTATTAACATGAACATCTATCATTGACACATAATATCCCCATCCTGAAGTTAAGTGATGTATTATTACTCTACCATGTGATTCAGTCTTCTTTCCTGGCACTGGCATCACTTGGTTTAAGTGCACTGCAACTTAACAGTAATGTGGTATTTTTGATTAAATACTGCGGAGAGAGTACACATTTATCAATTGTTTTAAGAGTAATTAATAAAGGAAAAATTAACCTTTTGAGTGGTAGTGGGGTGTCTAGGCATATTACATTTGCTTTATGTGATGCCTTTGTTGATTTTACAACATTGAATCCCTTGTTCTCTTCAGATTCCTAAGAGAGATTTTTTTTTTTTAATGTTTCAGCTCAAGGAAGAATTGTGTGTTTCATTAATAACTGGCTTCTTTTCATTTTGTCACCATGAATCAGGCTTCCCTCTTTCTTCTGGCTTCTAAGAAACCTAGCGCCAAACTAGCAGCCTCCCAGTTGGGTACTTGGGACAATCACGTCATCTGAGTGCAGGGAGATGTGTTTTGTAACCAATCAGTCCATTTCCTCTACATTGTCAAATTCATGTGTGCAGTTATTTGTCGTGCTCCTTTGGGTCCTCTGGAGGGTGCAGGGTTTGTGGTGATATCCTGTTTTGTTCCATATTGGTAATCTGTGTTTTCTCTTTTTTTTTTTTCTTTGTCAGTCTTTTTAATTTATTTCTGAGAGACAGAAAGACAGCGTGAGCAGGGGAGGGTCCGAGAGAGAGGGAGACACAGAATCTGAAACAGGCTCCAGGTTCTGAGCTGCCTGTCAACACAGAGCCCGACGCGGGGCTTGAACCCACTAACCATATCATGACCTGAACCGAAGTTGGACGCCCAACCGACAGGCACCCAGGCACCCCTTTCTTTGTCAGTCTTGATAGAGGTTTGTCAACTTTATTGATTGGTTTAATTAAGAACCAGCTTTCTTTCATTTTCATGTTTCTTTCATTCTTCCCTATGGTCTTTCTGTTTCCAACTATATAGATATTTTTCTCGTATCTCCATTATTTTTTAAAAAAATTTTAAATGTTTATTTATTCTTGAGAGAGAAACAGAGCATGAGTAGGGAAGGGTCAGAGAGAGAGACAGAGACACAGAATCCAAAGCATGCTCCAGGCCCCAAGCTGTCAGCACAGACCCCAACGTGGGGCTAGAACTCACTAACCACAAGATCATAACCTGAGCCCAAGTCAGATGCTTAACCGACTAAGCCACCCAGGCACCTCTTATCTCCATTATTTATCTGTAAAATGAAGCCAATCGTAGCCATCTCAGAGAGTTATAGGATTTAAATGAAATGACATGTATAAGGACCTAGAGCAGAAGCTGAAACATGGATATTTTTACAAAATGTGACTCCTCCCTCCCCTGCCCAACTTCCTTAATAGAATCTCTTACTTAGGAATTATGGCAGTTTAAAAAAAGAATCTGCCTGTGCCAGTGTCCAGAATACCTTGATCAGAATTTCAGGCTTTGCTTTCTTGAGATATGTTTTGTTTTTCCCTCAGAATTATACTTGACTCATATTATACCCAGATTTCCATAGACAGCCGACCCTCAAATAACACGCTTATACCTTAGGTATGGAGTTAACAGCACCACCTCCTGCACAGTCAAAATTCTGGATATAACTTTTTTTAAAGGGTCATATTAGGGACACCTGGGTGGCTCAGTTGATTGAGCGTCTTACTTCATCTCAGGTCATGATGTTGCAGCTCATGGATTTGAGCCCCGTGTCGGGCTCTGTGCTGACAGCTCGGAGCCTGGAGCCTGCTTCGGATTCTGTGTCTTCCTCTCTCTCTGCTCCTCCACCGCTTGCACTCTGTCACTCGCTCTCAATCTCTCTCTCAGATATATATAAATAAACATTATAAAATTTTTTTAAACAGTCAAATTAATTATTTTTTAAATGTTTATTTATTTTTGAGAGAGAGAGAGTGCAAGTGGAGGAGGGGCAGAGACCAAGGGAGACAGAAGATGCAAAGTGAGCTCCATGCTGACAGCACAGAGCCCGATATGCGGCTTGAACTCACTCACTGTGAGATCATGACCTGAGCCGAAGTCAAATGCTGAACCAACCGAGCCACCCAGGTGCCCCTGGGTATAACTTTTGACTCCTCCAAAACTTAATTACTTGACCAGAAGCCTTACTGATAACATAAACAATTAACACACATTTTATATGTTAACATGTATTACATGCTGCGTTCTTAAAGTTTGCTAGAGAAAAGAAAATGGTATGAAGGAAATCGTAAGAGAAAATACATGTATAGTACTGTACTGTATTTATGGAAAAAATTTGCAAATAAGCGGATGGGCATAGGTCAAACCCGTGTTGTTCAAGAATCAACTGTACACAAACTTAAGATTCCCAAGAAATCTAAATAAAAAACCTAGAACTAGTGAGTTCAGCAAGTTCACAATATACAAGATAAACATATGAAATCAATTGCTCTTCATTATTCAAGCAATGAACACAAAATTAAAAATACAGAAACACAACATTTACAACTGCTAAAAAAAAAAAAAAACCCAGGGATGAATCTAACAAAACAGGTACAGGATTTATATGCTAAAAAGTACAAGATGCTGCTGAAATAAATAAAAAATCTAAAAGAGTGTCTGGGTGGTTCAGTCAGTTAAGCATCTGACTCTTGATTCTGGTTCACGTCATGATCTCACAGCTCCTGAGATGGAGCACCACACTGGGCTCCGTGCTGATAGGGCAGAGCCACTTGGGATTCTCTCACTGCCCTCCACAGCTCATACTTACTTGCTCGCTCTCTCAAAATAAATAAATAAACTTGAAAAAAAAATCTAGGGGCACCTGGGTGGCTCAGTTGGCTGAGCATCTGACTTCAGCTCAGGTCCTGATCTGGTGGCTTGTGAGTTCAAGCCCCACATCAGACTCACTGCCGTCACACTATCCGCGCAGAGCCCGCTTCGGATCCCCTGTCTCCCTCTCCGTGCCCCTCCCCTGCTTGTGGTTTCCCCAAAATAGTAAATAAATATTTTTAAAAATCTAAGTACATGGCGAGATATACCATGTTTATGTTTTGAAAGCCTCAGTATAGTAAAGATGTCAGTTCCCAGAAGAGTTCTTTGTATATGTAGAGGAGATTATTTTAAAATTTAAATGAAAAGTGGGGCGCCTGGGTGGCTTAGTCGGTTAAGCGTCCGACTTTCGCTTAGGTCATGATCTCGCGGTTCGTGGGTTCAAGCCCCGCGTCGGGCTCTGTGCTGACTGCCAGCTCGGAGCCTGGAGCCTGTTTCCAGTCTGTGACTCCCTCTCTCTCTGACCCTCCCCTGCTCACGCTGTCTCTCTCTTAGGTCATGATCTCGCGGTTCGTGGGTTCAAGCCCCGCGTCGGGCTCGTGCTGACTGCCAGCTCAGAGCCTGGAGCCTGTTTCAGTCTGTGACTCCCTCTCTCTCTGACCCTCCCCTGCTCATGCTGTCTCTCTCTCTCTCCTAGACATAAATAAAAAACATTAAAAAAAATAAATAAATAAAAAAAATAAAATTTAAATGAAAAGTAAAAGGCACTAGGCTGGGTAAGACAACCATGGGAAAGAAGAATAATCAAGACCGTGAGATATTGGCAGAGGGACAGACACATACATCCGTGGTACAAAATGGTACAAAGCAGAAAACCCAGAAATAAATCCGCACAAATATGCCCAACTGTCTTCTGACAAATCTGCAAAAGCAATTCAGCGGAGGAAGGATACCCATACCTTTTACCACAAATGGTGCTGTAGTGACTGGACATCCATAGCAAAGAAGTGAACCTTGGGGCATCTGGGTGGCTCAAGAGGCTAAGCGTCTGACTCTTGGTTTTGGCTGAAGTCTGCTTGGGATTCTCTGTCTCTCCCTCTCTCTCTGCTCCTCCCTCACTCGGACACATGGTGTCTCGGTCTCTCGCAAAATAAATAAATAAATAAACTTTAAAGAGAAACAAGGAGTGAACCTAAGTCTCGAAATTTATAAAAAAATTTGAGGCACCTAGGTGGCTCAGTCCACTAAGCGTCTGACTTTGGCTCAGGTCATGATCTCATGTTTTGTGGGCTCGACCCTGTGCTGTCAGCGCTGACCCCACTTTGGATCCTCTGCCCCCCTCTCTCTCTGCTCCTCCCCTGCGAGTCTGTGCTCTCCTCTCAAAAATAAATATTAAAAAAATAGTAATTTATAGAAAAATTAACTAAAATGGATCCCATGTTTAAATGCAAAATGTAAACTAATAACATTTTTAGAAAAAGAAGCATAGAAAACTTTCAAGATCTAGGGGCTCCGGAGTAGCTTAGTCAGTTAAGCGTCCAACTTCGGCTCAAGTCATGATCTCATGGTTCGTGAGTTCGAGCCCTGCATGAGGCTCTGTGCTGACAACTCAGGGCTTGGAGCCTGCTTTGGATTCTGTGTCTCCCTCTCTGCCCCTCCCCCACTCGCGCTCTATCTCTGTCTCTCAAAAATAAATAAACATTAAAAATGTTTTTTAAAAAAGAACAATTTCTGGGGCGCCTGGGTGGCTTAGTCGGTTAAGCGTCCGACTTTCGCTTAGGTCATGATCTCGCGGTTCGTGGGTTCGAGCCCCGCGTCGGGCTCTGTGCTGACTGCCAGCTCAGAGCCTGGAGCCTATTCCAGAGTCTGCATCTCCCTCTCTCTCTGACCCTCCCCTGTTCACGCTGTCTCTGTCTCTCCGAGAAATAAATAAAAATATAAAAAAATAAAATAAAAAATAAAAAAAATAAAAAAGAACAATTTCAATATCTGTAGCTAGGCAAAGAGTTCTTAAGTATAACGTCAAAAGCACAATTCATAAAAGAGAAAAAATGGTCAGTTGAACTTCATCAAAATTAAAGACCTTTGCTCTGTGAAAGACCCTGTTATGGGGATAAAAAGACAAAGTGGAGACTGGGAGAAAATATTTGCAAACCACATACAGGACAAAGAACTAGTATCTAGGATATATAAAGAACTCACAGGGCTCCACGGGAAAAAAAAATCAAGCACTCCAACTGGGACATGAACAAAATATCTCACTGAAGAAGACATACGTAACATGATAAGCACTGAAAAGATGTTCAATATCACGAGTCATTGGGGAAATGCAAATTAAAACTACAGTAAGATATCACTACATACCTACCCCAATGGCTAAAATGAAAAAGTGACTGCATCTCACACTGGCAAGGATGTGAAAAAAAATGGGTCACTAATACATTGCTGTTGGGGATGTAAAATGGTACAGCCATCCTGGGAAGAGCATGTTTTGGCTTTCTTAAAAAGCTAAATATGCAACTATCATGCAACCCAGAAATTGCACTCCAGGGCATTTTTTCCAAGAGAAATGCTCCCACAAAATATTTACACAATGTTTACCTGAGTGTGCATGTTTCTCAAAGCTGCATCGACGATGGCAAAAAACTGGAAACAACCCAGATTCATGGGTAACTACCTCAACTGTGGCACAGTCGTACCATGAAATACTCTGAAAAAATTAAAAAGAAACAAACTTTTGAATCCTATAATAACCTGGATTAATGTCCAGAGAATTATGATGAATGTAAAAAGCCAGTGTCCAAAGCTTACCGGCTGTGTGATTCCATTTTTGCAAAATTAAAGTTTACTTTAAAAACATGGAATACAGGGGTGCCTGGGTGGCTCAGTCGGTTAAGTGTCCAACTTCAGCCCATGATCTCAAGATCTCATGGTTTGTGAGTTCAAGCTCCACGTCAGGCTCTGTGCTGACGGCTCGGAGCCTGAAGCCTGTTTCAGATGCTGTGTCTCCCTCTCTCTCTGCCCCTCCCTCACTCATGCTCTGTCTGTCTCTCTCTCTCTCTCAAAAATAAATAAACATTAAACAAAATTTTTAACGTGAAATACATTTTCAACTTTTATACTGCCTTTAATTTATATCCTGATAAAAATTCATATAAAAACTATACACTTTGAATACCATTACATTTTTTTTAATCTTTAAGGATGATTATAAATCTTGTAGGGCTAAAAATTAGAACATACTAACATGGAACACAGGGGGGAAAAAAAGCTGAGAAGAGAAAAAAAAAGAATAAAATTTACTGCACAAAATTTGACCATTCCTGATAAACACAATGAAAATGGACAAGAAAATTATTTTCATCAAATCCACAACCTAATGGGTCATCTAAAATCCCTCAAACTTCCCTTTCCTTGCTAGCATATTTAATTACTGATCAGAAAATTGGGAATAAAAAGCGGGAATGAATTTGTATTCTTGCTCCCAGGGCTTGCCAATGTCAAGGTATGCCTGCTTCCTCCAGCCCACACTCTTCTTTCTTGGGACAGGCCAGCATTCATGGAGGTGAAAAAAGTGTTTATAATTATCTGAGCTCAGAAGCTAACTCTATTTTACTTAGAAACACAAAGGCACTGTACACTGAATTTTCTAGAAATGCAACTAGCCAGCAAATCAAGGGAAGACAGCATTTAGTGTTGTTCAGAAGTTTACCCAGAGCTGTCAGCATTACAGTCAGCGGCGTCAACAGTGCCTGAGCCCAGGACTCAGGGACGTTTACATGCACTTGGCCTCCAGCATTTACAGATCGAAAACAACATCGTGTGATTTTGTTAGAACTCGTTTTCCTTTTATTTCTCCTCTACATTATAGGCAGGGCATGATGCTGGTTTTTCCCCCCAGTAACGTATATAGGTAGGTTATACTATCAGTGAATTTCATTTCAGGATATTAAAGGGTGCATTCCAAAATACTCATGATAAAGAAGGTAAGTGGCAATGAGGGCCTTCGGAAAGCACTCTGGTACACCTTTCTTCTTGACTGAACTTCTCTGTGCAGGGGGAAATAACCCGCGGCCAGCTAACAGCAACAAAGCCATGACCAGCTAATAGCAAGAGCAATCGCGCAAGCAGAAGGAGAAGAGAGCGCCACCTTCCGGCAGACACCAAAACACCAAAACAACAAACAAAAAACAAAAGACAAAACTAACTTCAGGCTTTAGTGCCCTCCTCACTCTCACCCTGGCCAACACAAAACATTTTTCCTTCTTCCTTCAACTGGGCTTAAAAGATACGACCTAACACCTCGATGGTATCCTCTATACCAGAATCCCTTTTCATTTCTAGTTCTGGACAAGCACAGACTTCCCTCCATAAGGATGATCCTAGAAACATCACTAGATGTAGATGGACACTTTTGGAAGTGCATAAAAGGGGAACCACCTGAGAAATCCAGGTAAACATGCACCTATGAAACAAAGTTATTGGAAGAAACAGGAAATTTTAGAAAATTTCAAATTTGCATTCTCAGTGAAATTCAAGGAGCTTTTATATGAAGCTATGAAGCTAAGAGCAAGAAGTCACAAAGAAGAAACAATTGGGGATCATGGAAATTAGGCTAAAGATTAAAAACACAATAGCTGAAGTAAAGACACGCAGAGGAAAGTGCTCTAGGTGGTAAACTTTAAAACACTGAAAGTAATCAAAAGAACGAGAGGAAATATGACGTGGAAGATATCCCACATTATATCAAAGTAATCAAAGTAATAACAGGACATCTGAAGAACATTTAATAATCCCATCACCAATCCTAGTAACAACTGAGATACATGGCCTGCAGCTTGTTGTAGGCCTGCAGGAAAGCTCCTCCCTCTCCAGTCACACACACACACACACACACACACACACACACCCCAAAAAACAAAAAAACAAAACAACTCTGAGCAAAATAGGAAGGAGAGATCTGATCATGCGAACAGTATCTCACGCAAACTGTGTGCATCCTATTTGACAGCAGACACTAAAAGCACTCACAGTAAAATGAGAACAAGGACGTCACTGGCATCTAACACAGCCTGGGTCGCCCACACAATACAGCAGAAATCAGAAATAAAAGACATAACTACGGACCCTCACTCACCATCAGGGAAATGCAAATCAAAGCTACGATGAGCCATCACCTCACACCTGTCAGAGTGGCTACAACGAAAAACACAAAAAACAAGTGCTGGTGAAGTTGTGAAGAAAATAAAAAAAGGAACCCTCGCGCATTGCTGGTGGGGATGCAACCTGGTAGAGCAGTATGCGGGTTCCTCAAGAAGTTAAAAATAGAACCACCCTACAGTCCAGCAATCTCAGCACTGGGTATTAGCCCAAAGAACAGGAAAACACTAATTCAAAGGGATACACGCACCCCTATGTTTATAGCAGCATTATTTACGATAGCCAAGTTACAAAAGCAGCCCAAGTGTCCATCAATAGAGGAATGGATAAAGAAGATGAGTTTTATACATATAAAATGGAATATTACTCAGCCACAAAAAGGAAGGAAATCTTGCCATTTGCAGCAACGCGGATGGAGCTACACGGTATACGAAGTGAAATAAATCAGAAAGACAAATGCCTTAGGATTTCACTCATTTGTGGAATCTAAGAAATGAAACAAAGGGAGAAAAGAGAAAGAGAGAGAAAGAGGCAAACCAAGAAATAGACTCTTAACTATAGAGAACAAAGTGGTGATACCAGAGGGGAGGTGGGTGGGGCTTGGGTGAAGTGGGTGACAGGTGACGGGTATTAAGAGCACACTTGGCATGACGCGCACTGAGTAATGTACAGCATTGCTGAATCACTCTAGTGTGCACCTGAAACTAACATAACACTGTATGTTAACTACACGGGAATTAAAATAAAACACTTAACAACAACAACAACAACAACAAACACAACTACTGGCATGGAGGAGACAGCACGCGTTGTTATCTGCAGCTGATACAATCTGCAGCTGATACAATCGTCTACTTGGAAAGCGCCTGCGAATCAACTGGAAACCACTCACAGTGGGAGTCTAGCACCAGCAAGAAAGGGAAGGGGTTACAAATTAAGTATTAAGAAGATACCTACTTGAAAGAGACAACGCATGCTCACTTCGGCAGCACGTGTTCTAAAACTGGAATGACACAGAGGTTCGCATGGACGATGACACACAAATTTATGAAGCATTCCTTATCTTTAAAAATGACTAAGGGCGCACCTGACCGCCTCAGGCGGCAGAGCATGCGACTCTTGATCTTGGGGCTCTGAGTCAAGCCCCACATCGGGCCTAGAGCGTAATTAAAAAACAATGACTAAGGAATCCCATCCACATAGTAATAAAAGTATAAAACCTAGACATAAATTCAACAGAGAGAGGAGGAAGAGGAGGAGGAGGGGAGGGAGAGAACCAAACTTCACGGACAGACAAAAAAGGAAGACTCAGAGCCCTGGAGAGAGAGCCATGTTTCTGGATGGGAAGACTGTAAAAATGTCAATATTGCTGGGGGGGATGCAGGGAGAGCCCCCACTTCTGCAGCCCACAAGCTCCCAAGGAGGACCCAGGAGGACCCAGGAGCACAGCCAAGTCCAAGCCAGCTCTCCGCCTCATACCTCCTCCAGAGAAAAGCCCCTGGCCCCACTGCACAGCCCTGACTGGCCACGCACTCCTGGGGCGCGCAGGGCCACAGAACCACTGTAGCTATCATCAAGTTAAGAATCCAGGACTTTATGGGGCGATTGGGTGGCCCTGTCGGTTAGGCGGTCAACTCTTGATTTCGGCTGAGGTCATGATCTCCTGGTTTGTGGGAACGAGCCCCACATCGGGCTCTGCACTGACAGCGCAGAGCCTGCTTGGGATTTTCTCTCTCCCTCTCCCGCTGCCCCTTCCCTGCTTGTACTCTCTAAACAAACAAGCAACACTCAAAAAAAAAAAAAAAAAAAAAGAATCCAGGACTTTATTAACGTTATTATATTAATATTAATGTTAAAACCTCCTCACACCTGGGTTACCCCGGGCACTGCCGGAAACTGAAACTCATTCCAGGTCCCTTGATAATGAAGGATAAAGAGAACGTGCTACTTACATACAACAGAGTACTACGCAGCCTTTAAAAAGCAGGAGATTTCTGCATGTGCAACAGGAGACAAACCCTGAAGACACGGGAAGTGAAACGAGCTCATCACGGAAGGACAAACACCGTGTGATTCTCACGGGAGTTCTACCTAAAAGAGCCCAACTCCTCTCTGCCAGGAGCAGCCGAGGAGACGGCTGCCAGGGGCTGGGGAGCTGCCGCTAGTGGGTATAGTTTCAGTCGCGCAAGATAAAATAGCCCCAGAGGTCTGGCCACACAACACGGTCCCTGTAGCTAATGGCGCTATGCCGTACGCTTAAAGCTTTGTTAAGATGGTGGATCTTATGTTAAGTGTTCCCATCACAGTGAAAAATGACTTAAATGTACAAAACGAAAGAGAACAGAAGACAAATGAAAATACGGAATCTAAAATGTTATTTAAAAAAATTTTTTTTTAATGTTTTACTTATTTCTTTTTTTTTTTTACTTTTTTTTTAATGTTTTATTTATTTTTAGGAGAGAGAGAGAGACAGCGTGAGCAGGGGAGGGTCAGAGAGAGAGGGAGTCACAGGCTGAAACAGGCTCCAGGCTCTGAGCTGTCAGTCAGCACAAAGCCCGACGCGGGGCTTGAACCCACGAACCGCGAGATCATGACCCAAGCGAAAGTCGGACGCTTAACCGACTAAGCCACCCAGGCGCCCCTGTTTTACTTATTTCTGAGAGAGAGAGACAGCATGAGCAGGGGAGGGTCAGAGAGAGAGGGAGACACAGAATCTGAAACAACTCCAGGCTCTGAGCTGGCTGTCAGCACAGAGCCTGACATGGGGCTCGAACCCACGAACTGTGAGATCATGACCTGAGCCGAAGTCGGACGCTTAACCAACTGAGCCACCCAGGTGCCCCTAAAATGTTATTTTTTAAGTGCAAAATGTATTCATCAATAAGTGATCTGCGTAACATTACGGAAAAGCAAACAAACAAAAAGCCTCATTGCTGGCCCTCATGACTTTGCAGGCTCTCATCCCCATGCAGACGCAGGGGCCCTCCTCCTACGCCCTCAGGGACCTCAGGGACCTTGAGAACTGGCAACTGACACCAGCCCATCCCTTGTCCTGAGCCTCCTTGCTGAATGTCCCTTCACTTCCGGGTCTGAAAGACCCCCACAGCTTCCTTCTCACATTTCCCGAATCCACGGGCCAGGAGCTGGTGTGGGCCTCCTCCCCAACCCCAACCGTCACTTTCCAACTGCCTCTGCACGACCCCTCCCCACTCTGCCCTGATAAAGGCACTCCCCGCTCCCCCAGGTTCATACTGTAATCCCTCTGTCGTCATCCACTGACCCCACCCCCATCTGCCAAGATGCTCGAGAAGCCTCTCCCTGTGCAGCAGCCATGGGACTGACCCACCAACCCTCTGGCCTTTCACATCCAAGACCTCCAACATCCTTTTAGCTCCGCCCTCAGGGCAGCGAGCCAACCTGTGCCCGCGTTTCCTCATAGGCAAGTCCCAGGTCCCGATACTTACTAAGCACGGACTTAACGCCGCCGTCTGCTTAATCTCTCTGATCTATAAAATGGCAAGGATAGTGGGGCGCCTGGGTGGCTCTGTCAGTTAAGTGTCCGACTCTTGATCTCAGCTCAGGTCATGATTTCAGGATCGTGAGTTCAAGCCCTGTGTTGGGCACCACACTGGACGTGGAGCCTACTTTAAAAAAAAAAAAGGGGGGGGGGGCGCCTGGGTGGCTTAGTCGGTTAAGCGTCCGACTTTCGCTTAGGTCATGATCTCACGGTTCGTGGGTTCGAGCCCCGCATCGGGCTCTGTGCTGACTGCCAGCTCAGAGCCTGGAGCCTGTTTCAATCTGTGACTCCCTGTCTCTCTGACCCTCCCCTGTTCACGCTGTCTCTCTCTCTCCTAGAAATAAATAAAACATTAAAAAAAAAAAAAAGGCAAGGACAGTAAGGATCCTCTGTCCCAGGGTTACTGTAAAGCCTAAAGGAGATGATATGTATCAAGTACTTAGAACAATGGTTAGCACACAGCGTGCAAAGACTGTGAGCTATACGCAGTAATTCAGCACCGCATGAAGATGATGGGGAAAAAAACAAGACTCCCCACCTCAGCAGAAGAAACAAGGTGGCAGCGGAAAAAATTCTGGAGTTGGACTGCGGACTGCGTTTCACTTTGGGAACACTGACAAACCTGAGCCTGCTCAGTCGGTTAAGCATCTGACTCTTGACTTCGGCTCAGGTCAAGATCTCACGGTTCATGGGTTCGAGTCCCTCGTAGGGTTCCACACTGCTTGGAATTCTGTCCTTCTCCCTCTCTCTCTGCCACTCCTCCACTCACTCTACTGCTCTCTCTCTCTCTCTTTCTCAAAAATAAACCTTTTTTTTTTTTTTTAAGAACATCTAGGGGCACGTGGGCGGCTCAGTCAGTTAAGCATCCACCTGGCTCAGGTCATGATCTTGCAGTCGGTGAGTTCGAGCCCTTTGTTGGATTCTGTGCTGACAGCTCAGAGCCTGGAGCCTGCTTCCGATTCTTTGTCTCCCTCTCTCTCTGCCCCTTACCTCCTATCCTGCTCGTGCTCTGTCTCTGTCTCTCAGAAATAAACAGTAAAAAAAAAAAAAATTGTTTTAAAGAACATCTACATTCTAAGCTAGAGAAGGTCAAAGAAGACAAGTATCTTAGGTTGAAGCCCAAGGTGCATCGGGTCTGACGCCCGTAACTGGGGAGTGGGGGGTGCGTGTGTGGGCAAGGACATGGACATCTCTTGGAAGGGAGCCTGCTTCCTTAACACAGAGCCTGGCCAAGGTGCAGCTGGCACTGAATGTTCAATTTACCTAACTTTTAGAAAACCCTGATATCAGTTTGAAAGTAACAACATTCTCTTAAATCCCACATGTGCTATGTATAGAATCACCTAAATGAACACATCTGCGTAGCGCCGGCTTTCGTAACGTTCATCTTTGTGGCTACAGGAACCCCCTACCGGCCAAGCGCTGTCTCCAGAAGGGAACGGCGTTCACGCTCACCCCCGGGGTGCCCGGCAGATCGCATCTCACTAGCCCCACAGTTGCTGTGAGAAGGAACCCAGCCCTCCATCTACCTCAAACCTACTGGGAGGATCAGCAATGTCACTCTGAGGCATAAAACCCCAAGGGTCAGGAGCAGGGACTCAGATGGCTACCTGCATACCCGCGTCCACTGTATCCAAGAGGTGGGAAGGACACCAATGTCCACTGACGGATGAATGGACAAACAAAATGTGGCAGATGCATATGATGTAATGGTGTCCAGCCTTAAAAAAAAAAAAAGAAGAAGAAGAAGAAGAATTCTGAACCTGCTGCAGGACGTTAAGCTGAGTGACACAAGCCAGGCACCAAAGGATAAGGGCTGCCCGGTTCCACTTCCGTGGCGTGCCGAGCACTGGCTAATTCACAGAGGCAGAAAGCAGAATGTCGGTTGCCAGGGGCCAGGGGTCGGGGGGAAGGCGTAGGGAGCTAGTGTTGGATGGGGACAGAGTTTCAGTTGTGCAGGAGGGAAAGCGTTCTGTGCATGGCCGGGGGGCGGGGCGGGGGGGTGCTGAACGCCATTGTGAATGCGCTTAATGCCACTGAGCTGTGCGCTTAGAAATGCATCCGAAGATCATTTTTACGTCATGCGTCTTTTCCCACAGTTCAAAGGAACCCATCCGGGGAGTTTAGAGCCGTCGACTCTGCCCTTCAAAATATACCTGGACCTGGCTACTGCCCCCAGCTGCCCGGCCACAAGCCAGCCCAGGCCACCTCTTTCCCAGCCTCTGGTCTGGCGTCCCCACTCCATGTGTCCCCTCTCTCAACAAGCAGCCAAGGACCCCTTTCAGAATGAAGTCGGGGCGGCTCCTGGGTGGCTCAGTCGGTGAAGCTTCTGACACTTGGTTTCAGCTCAGGTCATGATCTCAGTTTGTGAGTTGGAGCCCCGAGTCGGGCTCTGCGCTGACACCTCGGAGCCTGTTTGGGATTCTCTCTCTCCCTCTCTCTCTCTGCTCCCCCACCCCCAACACACTGTGAGTGCACTCTCTCTCTCGAAAATAAATATTTTTAAAAATTAAAAAAAAAAAAGGAATGAAATCAGATTTTGTCACCCTTCTGTCCCTTGGCCTTTCCGCCCTCGCCTCCCACTGCTGTCCTCGCTCACGTGGCTGCAGCCACAGCAGCCTCTTACTGTGGTCACCCCTTCTCCCTGGCTGACGTCCTCACCTCTTCCATATCTCGTTCATGAACGCAGGCAGCTCTGTCCTGTTCACCGATGGCTCCTTTTTGCTGAGAGCCGTGCTGGGCACATAGTAGGCACTCAAAAATATTTGTTGAATGAGCGAATGAGTAAAAAGAGGATCGTTTCTGAAGTCTGGTAATGAAAGCATTCCCCAGCATCGGGGCACCGAGGGGACGCGCGCGGCACTTGGCAAGGCTGCCACCTGGTGGCTGGACTCCTGTGTAGCTCTGTCGGGACTCGGCCTCTATGGGGCGGGGAGATGAGCAGTCCACGGGGAAAGCAGGGGCGCACGCGCCTCCGCACAAGGGACCACTGTGCTCTCTAAATCCGCTTTTCCAGGGTAAGATGGGGTGTATACAAAGGGCACCTTAGGGACAAAAGGAAGAAGAACATATCTGGGCTGGAACGCAGATAGGTTAAATACTGATCTAGGAAATAAGCAGGAGTGGATGTTGAGTGTGGAAACCGTTCTTCTGGAAATAGTCTAGAAAAGGCCCCCAGAAACTCCGTGCCCTCCCATTCAAGACCTAGATCAGATGGGGAGTTAGCACTACGTGCGTGCAAGTGTGAGCACCCATGAGATTATTATCACCAAAGCAGCGGGCATTTTCTGCTGGTACTTGGTTTGAGTGATTCTCCCTAACGACAGACTGATTCCCAGGACAGGGTGCAATTCAGACTGATCGCGGATTTACCTCTTGTGAGTTTAAGACTATAACACCATATTATAATTTCATTAAAAGATCCTTTTTAAAATTCGTATAGATGAGGACACCTGGGGGGCTCAGTCGGTTAAGCATCCGACTCTTGATTTCAGCTCAGGTCCTGATCTCACGGTCTGTGAGTTCGAGCCCCATGTCGGGCTCTGCGCTGACAATGTGGAGCCTGCTTGGGATTCTCTCCCTCTCCCCTCTCTCTCTGCCCTTACCCCACTTGCTCTTTCTCTCTCAAAATAAACTTTAAAAAGTGCAGTTGAAAGAAAACAGAAATAATACATACCATGCATTACAGAAAACTTATCCCAAAGCCAAAAGTTCAGAAACTAAGACTTGAGGGCCATAAGAAGAATTCTGTGGGGCACCTGGGTGGCTCAGTTGGTTAACCGGACAACTTCGGCTCAGGTCATGATCTTGTGGTTCGTGGGTTTGAGCCCCGCATCGGGTTCTGTGCTGACAGCTCAGAGCCTGGAACCTTTTTGGATTCTGTCTCTCCCTCTCTCTCTGAACCTCTCCTGCTCACACTGTCTCTCTCCCAGAAATAAATAAAACATTTTAAAAAAACAATAAATTCTTAATTACAAAAAAAAGAATTTTGTTCCCTAAGAAAAGAATATATATAATTTATGATTACACCTTTCCTTTAAGAGGAAATCAACTACATATTGTTAGCATTTTGCTTATTTTTATTTTCATTCTTTTTCTTCTTTAAAAAAACATTTATTTTTAGAGAGAGGGAGAGAGAGAGCGCACACCCAAGCAGGGGAGGGGCAGAGACAGAGGAAGAGAGAGAATCGCAAGCAGGCTCTGCACTGTCAGTAGGGAGCCTGATGCAGGGCTCGATCTTACGAACTGTGAGATTGTGACCTGAGCCAAGAGTCAGATGCTCAAGTGACTGAGCCCCCCGGGTGGCCCTTCATTCTTTTTCTTTACAGCTCAATGTACAGAGAACTGATGTAAGTCCTGTAAATCCAACATCCAATGGAGGTGCCGTTTCTAACAAACTAAATCGTTTCCATCTTGGTTGCCATGGTTTTGAGATCTTAAAACCTGCACTTAGTACTAGTACCAGTATTTTTGTTTCCCTGTTTCTCATGTGTGTTAAAAAAAGAGAGAGAGAGAGAGACAAAATGTGATCCAATATTCAAATGGCCACCGAACACTCCCGTATTTACAACAGAGAAGCCTGGCTGACGGGCAGCATCACCATGTGGCTTAACAGCTGGCTCACCGGCTGATGCACGGCTCTGAATTCACCGTGAACGAGGCAGTTTAGGGAAACACGACAATGCACAGAAGGACCAGCTGCCCAAAAAGCTGGTTAAAAATTGTTGAGGACTGCCTCCATTTCAAAATAAAAGTTCCAGAGGCAAACTAGTTTTCGAATGCAACTCTATTAATTCAAAGGACATAATTTCGTTAAAGTAGGTGGCAAACTGAACTTGGATGGGAACTTTAGGAATAATAACTGTGCCTTGCATTCTCCTGGCCCATTACAGTTTAGGAAGTCCCCAAGAGCTTTGTCTTGACAGCATCACTAAGTAGGAGATCTGCAAGTACTTTCTTAATTTGACGAATGAGCAGGCTGTTGCCCTGGAAGGTGTGGGAGTGAGCCCACTTGAACAGCCAGGATTCAACCCAAGTCTTTCTCTGGAATCCTGAACAAAGTGAGCACATGCTGTGATCAAACAAGTAAATAGTTCTTCAACAAAACGGTTAATAGACACCACAAAAGGCAAGTAGATGAGGAAGATTTGGTTAAGGAAAAAAAACCCCTCAAAAAACAAAACAACAACAACAATAACAAAAAAAACCAAAAAACCTTTAGGTTATGATCTGTATTTACTCTATTTTTAATTTTTAAAGCATTGTATGGATTTTTTTTTAATTTCAAACAGTATAGAGAGATTTCGTATGAAGTCTCTTTCCCCCACCACTTTTGATCCTGGTAACTCCTCAAAGATAACCGTTTTTATATTCCTCCAGAAAAAAAAAAGTTATGATTTCAAATTCAGTATTAACATATATTTGAAAAAAGTAAATGAGATCATACTATAAGTACCATGTGATTTTCCCCACTGAGTAATGTACTTTGGTCTTTTCCTGTTGGTTACATACAAATCTACTGTGTCCATTTTCATAGCTGCATACTATTCCACAGCATCAAAATCGCGTTATGCAATCCGCTCTGTACTGATACACACTTAGGTGTTTCCAGTGTTTTACTATCATAAGAATGCCACAACCGTCCATATATATTTTCATCCTTTTTCAAGAAAATCAGTAATATTAAATGCTGAGTAGCAGAAATTCTTGGTGAAAGATTATACATATTCCAAATGCAGACAGATGCTATCAAACTCTCTTTGGATATCAAAAGCATGGGGAGTGCCGGCTTCCTACACCCTTAAGAATGCCAGAAATTGTCAACCACTTTCAGTTTTGCTAATTTATTAGAGGAAATCGTATATCTGTCTACTTATTGTGTTGGCTTACCTTTCTTTAGCTATATGTGAGACTTCGCATTTTCCAGTGGCTATATTTTTTTGTGTGGACTATCCATTTTTCCATTGTACTATTTTTCTTTCTTATTGATTTATATAAACTCTTTGGAAATAAGCCCTTTGTTACACATATTGCAAATGGCTTCCTCTTTTTACAAGGCAGTTTTTATATTTATGTGATTTTTCATCTTTTCTTATATGGTTTCTGTGTTTAGTCCTACTTAGAAAGGCCCTTCCAAGGTCAAGACTACAAATTGACTCTGATGTTTTTCCTCTTTGCACATTCATGGTTTCACTTTTTAAGATCTAAATCTTTAATCCACTCGGAATTTATTTTGATGACAGGGACGAGATAAGAATCCAGTTTTATTTTTTTTTCTAAAGACTCAGTCATTACTTTTTAAATATTTTTTTAGTGTTTCTTTATTTATTTTGAGAGAGAATGAGCACAAGCAGGGGTTGGGGGTAGAGAGAGAGGGAGAGAGAATCCCAAGCAGGCTCCATGCTGTCAGTGCAGAGCCCAATGTGGGGTTCAATCTCACAAACCGAGGGATCATGACCTGAGCCAACATCAAGAGCCGGCCGCTTAACCAACTGAGCCACCCAGGTGCCCCATCAATCAGTCATTACTTTTGAATGAATTATCAGTCTTAATACAAGATGCCACTTTATCCTGTAGTATCCTATAGTATATATAGGATATATGTATATATATACACATATACACACCACTCCAGTGTAATCTGGTCTTTATCTCTTGTCCACTGAACTGCTTATTTGTTCTCTAGTTCCAAGATGCTTAAACTTAGTACCTTTATTACTGTTTTTTAGGAATTTTCTGATTATTGTAGAATATTTAGTCTTCTAGGTCAGGGCCTATTAACGTCTTGAGCTGGATAGTTCTTTATTGTGGGGGGCTGTCCCATGAGTTTAGCAGCCTCCCTGACCTCCAACCACTAGATGTCAGCAGCCACCCCCTAATTATGAAAATCAAAAATGTCTATAACATTGTGAATTGTTCCTTGGGTTAGGGTAGAGGGCAAGCGGGCCCCCAGTTGGGAACCACTGTTTTAGATAAACCCAGTATCATTTTCCCAGTGTTTGAACTCCCAGTTTGCATCTGCCGATATCATCATCAGGCTAAAAAGGAATTCATAAAGTAATTTAGACAATATTATTATATTTAAGATATTATACTTACTAAAGTTAATATCTATTATATTTAATCTTCCTATTCAAGAACCATGTATATCCTTCTACTTATTTATGTCTCCTTTTATGCCCTTCAAAAGAGGTTTAAGATTTTTTAGGAAATACAGTCTCTTGGGTGCCTGGGTAGCTCAGTCGTCAAGCATCTGACTTTGGCTCAGGTCATGATCTCATAAGCTCGTGTCCCGCTTCAGGTGAGCATGAGCCCCGCTTCGGGTAAAATATGAGCCCTAGGTGAGCCTTGCTTTCTCTATCTCTCTCTCTGTTTCTCTCTCTGTCCCTCACTCACTTGCACCTTCCCCCCAAAAAAAGTCTCTTATAATATTAAGTTTATTCCTATATATATTTTACCTTTTACATTCTTTTATAAATGGGATCATTTCTTGTGTTATTCATCTTTTCCAACCAGTCACTGATAAGAAAGTGATTTATATTTTATGTTCTACAACCAACCACACACTAAACTCTTATCGTATCTAATAGATTTGCAGGACATTCTGAGTTTTTTCTAATGATAACACATTTGGGAAATTCTAAGTAGTCTTCTAAGCATACAGTGTTATTCTGCATAAAATCATCATTTTGTTTCCTTGTTTCTAATATTTATGTAGCTACTGTTCTTCCGTCTCACTGTCTTGGTTAATACTTGCAGAAGAATTTAGTTGACAGTGGTAATGATGGACAGTCTTTTTTTTTTAGGTTTATTTTTATTTATTTTTGAGAGATAGATAGAGAGCAGGCAGGGGAGGGGCAGAGAGAGAGAGGGAGACAGAATTCCAAGCAGACTCCATGCTACCAGCGCAGAGCCCAGTGCAGGGTCTGAACTCACAAACCGTGAGATCATGACCTGAGCCAAAATGAAGTCGGATGCTTAACTGACTAAGCCACCCAGGCGCCTCCAAGTGATGGGCAATCTTGAATCATTCTTGATTTTAATGGGAATACTTCCAGGGTTCCACCATTGAGAACAGTTCTGGCTTTGGTTTGAGGTATATATATCTTATACCGCTAGACAAGTATCCATACATTTATAGCCCACCAAAAGTTTTGTTTTTAAAACAGAAAGATTGCTAATTTTGCCAAATGCGGCCTCCATCTCTATCAAAATGACCAATGGCTCTCCTTCCTTGGTCTACTAATATTGTACAATAGGTTATATTACTAAGTTTCCAGATATTAAGGCTTTCTCGGCATAAATCCACTTGGTTACAACATACAGTATTATTCTCTTAATTTCTTATAGAATTCTATTTGCTAATATTTTGAGCCCACTTTTTTTAAGTTTATTTATTTACTTTGGCGGGGGCAGAGAGAGAGAGGGCGAGAGAGACTCCCAAGTAGGCTCCACACTGTCAGCGAGGAACCCCATGTGGGGCTTAAACTCATGAACTGTCAGATCATGACCTGAGCCAAAATCCAGAGTCAGACTCTTACCCAACTGAGCCACCCAGGTGCCCCTCAATCTCACATTTTACATCAATATTTGAGAGTGAGGTCTTTCTGTCATTGGGTTTTTTAATGGCGTTTTGTCAACTTTTGAAACTCGTGTTTAGGCTAGTGTGATAGAAAGAAGTTGTACTTCTTCCGTTTGTTGTATTTTAAAAATCAAATGTATGCATTTAGCATGAAAGTAGTCTTTAAAATGGTAAAACCACTGTATAAAAGCATGAGGTCCTTACATTAAAAAAAAAAAAAGTCACATGTATTCTCCATAGATTCAACTTTTGAAAACTGAGTACGTTAAAACACGCCTTTGGAAAGCTAATCTGGATTGTGGTATCTTATGCAGATGCAAAACTCTAAGTATATGACCATTCGACCTCCATTATAAAGTAATAATGACATATTTCAGTCTTTTCCCATTTCAGGCAATTCAGCACTGCATGGAGATCTGCATTATAGCAGCTGGGCCATGGGAATTGTAGATTTCTCACGCAAACCAAAAGGAAAGCAGACACATTCCTGGTGTTTGATGCTTTCCATGCTCTGAACTCATATGTAATGGTAAAAAAAAAAACCTTTTCTGATTCTCAGAAAACTAGAAAAACTGAGAAAGTTCACAGGTTCCCGTGGCCACCGCCTTTAGGTAAGGATCTTCCCGACTTCCACGGGGTCCGGAAGGCTGTCGTCCACCACCTCTGTGAGACAACTACAGGGTTCACTCACTCATCGAATACGCGTCTCACACCAAGACAACCCCAGAGCCGACACCAGCTTGCCTGGACCCGGAGGGATCACACACACACACACACACACACACACACACACACACACACACGGGAGGACACTAGACGGACAGGCGGAACCACGGCACTCCTCACAACCTTTTTTTCCTTCTCAGTCTCCTCACAGGATGTAAACCCCCTGTGGGCAGGGATGTGGCTGCCTCCACCCCTTCCTGGCCCAGAGTAAGGGCCAGTGAGACATCTCTGAGGAGGGGAGGGAGGCAGGAATCATTGAAGGTTTTTCTTAACACCAAGATAAATGGCCTGGTTAGGTCCCTTGTAACCAGGTCCCTCCAGCCTGAGTCCCTCCTCCCTGGGTCCCTCCTCCCTGGGTCCTTCCTCCCTTGGTCTCTCCTCCATGGGTCCCTCCTCCCTGGGTCTCTCCTCCCTGAGTCCCTCCTCCCTTGGTCCCTCCTCCCTGGGTCCCTCCTCCCTGGATCCGTCCTCCCTGGGACCCTCCTGCTTGGGTCCCTCCTCCCTGGGTCCCTCCTCCCTGAGTCCCTCCTGCCTGAGTCCCCCTCCCTGGACCCTCCTGTCCTCCCTGGGTCCCTCCTCCTGAGTCCCTCCTGCCTGAGTCCCCCTCCCTGATTCCTCCTCCCTGGGTCCCCTCCTCCCTGGACTCCCTCCTCCTGACTGAGTCCCTCCTCCTGGGTCTCTGGGTCCCTCCTGCCTGAGTCCCTCCTGGGGCCTTGCCCTCCTGGGCCTGGGTCCCCTCCTGACTGTCCCTCCTCCCTGAGTCCACTCCTCCCTGGGTCCTCCTGAGTCCCTCCCTGGGCCCTCCTGCCTGGGTCCCTCTTTCCTGGGTCCTACTCCCTGGGTCCCTCCTCCTGAGTCCCTCCCTCCTGAGCCTCTCCTGCCTGAGTCCCTCCTCCTGAGTCCCTCCTGCCTGAGTCCCTCCTCTGCTCTCCTTCCCTCCTGCCGAGTCCTCCTCCCTGGGTCCCTCCTCCTGGGTCCTCCTCCGAGGTCCCTCCTGCCTGAGTCCTCCTGGGTCCCTGGGTCCCTCCTGCCGCTCCTGCCTGGGCCTCCTGCCTGGGCCCCTCCCTGGGTCCCTCCCTCCTGTCCTCCTCCCTGAGTCCCTCCTGCCTGAGTCCCTCTCCTGACTCCTCCTCCCTGAGTACCTCCTCCCTGAGTCCTCTCCCCTGCCTGGGGCTCCTGCCTCCCTGTCCCCTAGTCTCCTGCCTGAGTCCCTCCTCCCACTCCTGTCCCTCCTCCCTGAGCCTGCCTGAGTCCCTCCTGCCTGGGGCCTCCTGCCTGGGTCCCTCCTCCCTGAGTCCCTCCTGCCTGGGGCCCTCCTGCCTGGGGCCCTCCTCCCTGAGTCCCTCCTCCCTGAGTCCCTCCTCCCCGGGGCCCTCCAAGCCATGCTCTCGGACCTGGGTCCTTCCTACCTGGGTTGCTCCTCAGGCGGCTCTCAGCAAGCTCGGAGATGGCTCCAGCCGTCGAAGTCTTTTTCAGCCGAACCCCCCCAGAAGCGGCCGTACTCCCCGGTTTGTTGAGCATGTCCTCGCTGCTGGCCCTCTTGAGCTGAGAGGCGGAGGACGAAAACGTACAGCGTCAGTAAGGAGTGCTATATATAGAGACAGCCCCGAGCGGCCCCACCCGCCCCGTGGTTACGATGCCGTGATGGCACTTGAGGAGTGTCCCAGTGGGAAGCAGAAACCCACACAGCTAGATAAACCTGTGTCTCTCGTTTACAGGTTGGAGTATGACCTTCCGTTAGTGTTTCAAAGAATATTATAAGATGGTGGGTGAGTATTACCCATCATGTCATGCTTCAAATAATGTTTTTTTAAAAAGCTGCATTCCTGAGGCCGCCTGGGTGGCTCAGTTGGTTGAGCGTCAGACTTCGGCTCAGGTCACGATCTCACAGTGTGTGAGTTCGAGCCCTGCATGGGGCTCTCTGCTGTAAAGCCCGTTTCAGATCCTCTGTCCTCCTCTCTCTCTGCACCTCCCCTGCTCACACCCTCTATAAAACAAAAACAAAAAAACCTGCTTTCCTGGGTAAAAAAATTTTTTTTGAGGGGCGCCTGGCTGGCTCAGTCAGTTAAGCATCCGACTTCAGCTCAGGTCATGATCTCACGTGGGTTCCAGCTCCGCATCGGGCTCTGTGCTGACAGCTCAGAGCCTGGAGCCTGCTTTGGATTCTGTGTCTTCCTCTCTCTTTGTCCCTCCCCTGCTCATCTTGTCTCTCTCTCAGAAATAAATAAAACATTAAAAAAATTTTTTTTCAATTGTTTTTTGAAAAATGGGAGCTGATAAAAAAAAGGACTGTGAGGTCCACAAAAGCAAGATAGGGTAGATGCAGAAAATTCAAGGGCAACAAAAAATAGCTTAAAATATACATCCCAGTTATATAGATGTATGTGTGTATATATATATATATGTATGTACGGGTATACATATATGAATACATGCACATACACATGCATGGAGGAAGGAGAAGGAAGACAAGAAACGATCTGATTATGTACTACGTGCTCCATACCAGGCCCTTCGTGTATGATCTCACATAGACGTGGGCAGAGGGAAGAAAGGAACTTTCCTGGAGGCCAGAAGAGCACTGCTTATGGAGACAGAAAGAAAGCAGAACCCCTCTGCTCCTTTTCTGCTTTCTTCCCTGTCACGAAACCAGGAAAACAAATATGTGTTAAAAAGAATTAAAATCCAAGATGGGGAGCCCCTCAATGAGCTCACAGTTCTGGCCCAAGTAAATTACACTCAGGGTTAGTGAGAGACATCGCAAATACATTTTCTCAACCACCGTAAGTCTTCTTGAAAGAACATTCCTGAAGACAGATAGTGCTAGAATACAGGAGCCATCCTGAATATATCTGGAGAGAGCAGTGTGAGAAAGCCCTCAAATCAACGGAGGCGTGGGGCAGGCAGCCCCTGCCCCCCACATGGGCGGAGAGCCCAAAGGCCCTGCCCATCCTGATCCACTGGCTTTGGGGTCATTCACTGAAGGTTAGGTGTTTAAATATTTGGGGTCATTCACTGAAGGTTAGGTGTTTAAATATTTGCACAATTAAAAAAATTTTTCCAGTTTTGCATTGTTTAGATTTCAGGGTATTGCTACACACACCCCAGAATGGCTTGAAAGAGAAGAAAAAGAAAAAGAAAAGAAAAGAAACCCCAAACCACGTGTTGCTGAGGTTGTGAAGCAAAGGGAACTCTCCTGCTCTGCTCGCGGGACTACAGACTGGTCCGCCCCGTTGGAAGCTGGCAATACCGACTAGAGCTGAATATTTGCACCCCGTGATTCAGCCATCCCACTCCTAAATCTATACCCCAGAGAGAAATGGGAACATAGGTTCACTAAGAGAATGTTCACGGCAGCTTTATTTATGATAGACCCAAAATAATACAATCCAAATGTCCACCCTGAGGAGAAGGGGCAAAGTAAACAATGACTTAATAGACAACAGAAAGTACACAATAAAAAAAAAAAGGAATTACTGATACACTAATAGATGAATGGATCCCCTACAGAGATGCCAAGTGAAAGAAACTAGACAAAAGAGTATACACTTCCTGATTTCTTTTTAATTTTTAATTCTTTTTAAAGTTTTATTTATTTCTGAGAGACAGCGAGAGAGACAGAGTGAGCAGGGGAGGGTGAGCAGAGACACAGAATCTGAAGCCGGCTCCAGGCTCTAAGCAAGCTGTCAGCACAGAGCGAGAAGCGGGGCTCGAACCCAAGAACCAGGAGGTCATAGCCTGAGCCAGTCAGACGCTTAACCGACTGAGCCACCCAGGTGCCCCTTCCTGATTTCATTTTTATGAACTAAAAGCCAAATGATGGTGATAGAAGTCAAAATAGTGGTTCCCTCTGGGGGTGTTACTGACTGGGAAGGGATCTTCTGGGGGCGCAGAATGTTCTATCTATATCCTGATTTGGTGGTGGTTATACAGATATCAGCACATGCAAAAATTCAAAGTGCTGTACAGCTAAGACTAAGATTAATGCACCCCATATACTTTATTCTAAGTGTGTCTGGCTTCAACAAAAAATAAAAGGAAAATGAGGGGATGGGTTATAATTTGGGTGAAATCTTGGTTCCACACCTGCAAATGCTAGTCTACTTTTTTCCTTTTTTCCCCCATTGTTATTTTAGAGATTTTTTTTTATTGTGGTAAAATACATGTGACACAAAATGTGCCATTTTAAATGTACATGTCAGTGGCATTATATACATTCGCACCGTTCAGTAACCATCACCACCCAATGTCGACCTCTGGGACTTTTCCACCATCACAAAGTGAGGCTCTACTGATGAAACAATAATTCCCCGTCGCTTTCTACAGGAGGGAAGATAGTGGGGGCCTCTGCATGGCTCGGTCAGTTAAGCGTCGGACTTCAGCTCAGGTCATGATCTCACAGTTCATGAGTTCAAGCCCTGTTGGGCCCTGTGCTGACAGCTCAGGCCCTGGAGGCTGCTTCGGATTCTGTGTCTCCCTCTCTGCCCCTCCCCCACTCATACTGTGTCTCTCTGTCTCTCCCTCGAAAATAAATAAAATTAAAAAATTTTTTTAAAAAGGGAAGATAGTTAAAATCTTAAGATTAGCCCAGAAGTTCTGGTCAATGTCTTCAAACAAATTATTCAGGTAAAAACAAATAGCTAATATGGAAAGGATGATTGATATATACTTCCAGTCACTAGAAGTGAGTGGAACCATAGTTTCCGGCCAATTGCACCAACCCCTTAAAAAAGGACTAAATATGGCACCTGGATTGTGGCGGAGGTCAGTCCATTGCCCTTCTTTTATTTATTTATTTATTTATTAGTATTGTTTTTAATGTTTATTTTTGAGAGAGAGAGAGAGACAGTGTTAGTCAGGGAAGGGAAGAGAGAGAGGGAGACACAGAATCTGAAGCAGGCTCCAGGTTATGAGAGAGCCCAACGCAGGACTTGAACTCACAGCCGGCAAGATCATGACCTGAGCAGAGGGTGGACTCTTAACCAACTGAGCCCCCCAGGCGCCCCACTCCACTGCCCTTCTTCTGGGGACTCCAGTATTGTTTTTCTACCTCCTGTCTCAGAGTGACACGGATTCCTGCACTCCATTTCTCTATGTGTGTTTAGCGCTAAATGACAATAGTTCATGATGTCAGCAACTTTTTCTCAGTAGAAAAAAACTATTATTTGCTCTGCCTGGATGCCTCCCTGGGTCTCCAAAGAAAATAAATTCTGATTTGAGATTTTGAAAATTCCCTAGACAAACACGTCAAGTGAAAAAGGGAAATTGTCCCACTTAAGGGGGTTTCTAAGGCAATAATGCACATAATGTGCACTTGGTTTTGTTTTCCTCCATCTGATTCCCCGATGGTACTAGGATCGGTAAGTCAGGTGCAAAGTGTGGAATGATCTACGGCCACAGCAAAAGGCCAGGAGAGCAAAGGCTTGGTCTGCAAACCAGAACAGGGAATCCAAAACGGGAGGACAGCCTCCCTCCCACCACCCGTTACCCCGGGCCACCCATCGAGGCCCGAAGTGAAACTGCCTCCCGCAAGCCCCCCGTGGCCTCCATCCACCTCCACACTCTGGGCGCGGCGCCCATGGGGCAGAGCTCGCTCCCCTCACCCACCGTTGCGTAAGTGCTCCGTCCTTGATGAGATGACAGGCGGTGGAGGCCACAGAGGACCGGATTCAGCAAGCGGTGGGAGACTTCCCCCTTCGTGGTCCCACTGTGTGTTATAAATAGATCTGGCCCCGTCCTTTCCAGGCAGAAGGACACATCTGATGTGCCACGGGCCACCAGCACGTTATCGCCTTGGCAGGCAGCGTGCGGACTTTGGACGACAGTAAGGCTTTTACGGGGAGCACCTCGTTTCCCCTGGGCCCTCCACAAGGAATCCCATCTGAGAAAGATTTACTGCTCAGAAGCTCTCCCCGGAGGCGGGCCATATAGACAGAAAACTGGTCCTTCTTGTCCTCTGAAGCAAACCTCTTCCTCTATCACTATTTTTTGGCTGCCGCATCAGACACGGAAAGCTACTTGTCTTAGCAGCTCTTGTTCTTTCTCTATTCATAGCTGCATTTGGGGCTTGGTTTCCTGGTCACTGAATGTGGCTTCAGCGCTGCTTGAGATCTCTGGGTTTGTTACAGAAGATCCCAAGGCAGGTATGCGCTCCTTTGATATGTTTAGCAAGTATTTTCAATAATGCTTCCACTGATATTTAAGCCGCTGAGCACCTGTGCGTGAAAGCTTACAAAGGGAAAAAGTTTAAATCGCTCACAGATTAATGTAACTAAGAAATTCCTCTCAATTCCACAAAGGCGGAGACCGGTAAAATCCGAAGCTCTAAAATCGCACATAACCTAATCCCCTCTTCAAAGGAAGAAAACATGTTATGGTTGGAGCAGCGGCTCTCAAACTTGGGGTGCGTCAGAATCCTTGAGGGGGCTTGTTAAAGTGCAGATGGCTGCCCACACCCCAGACTCCGATCTGCCCACCACCACCAACTTTCTGATTCTACAGTCTGAGGCGAGGCCTGAGAATCTGCATTTCTAGCAAGTTCCCTCCCAGTGGATGCTGATGCAGCTGATCTGCGGCCCACATCTGAGAACTAGTGGCTTAGCACAGCACTGTTGATGTAAATATAATTCCTGCCACATATGTCTAGAAGCCATATTAAAAGAACAGAATGAGGGGTGCGTGGGTGGCTCAGTCAGTTGAGGATCCAGCTCTTGATTTCAGCTCAGTTCATGATCTCATGGTTCTGGGGATCAAGCCCAGCACTGGGCTCTGCGCTGACGGCATGAAGCCTGCTTGGGATTTTCTCTCCCTTTCTCTGGCCCTCCCCTCCTTGTGCTGGCTCTCTTTCACTATAAATAAACTTAAAAAAAATTTTTTTAAAGAGTAAAATGAAAGGTAAAATTAATGTTAAAAATATATTTCCTTAACCCAACACACTCAAAATATTATCAATCAATGTGAAATATATTAATGAGGCATTTTAGGCGCACCTGGGTGGCTCGGTTGGTTAAGCAGCTGATTCTTGATCTGGGCTCAGGTCATGATCTCATGCTTCATAAGTTCAAGCCCTACATCGGGACGATTCTCTCTTCCTCTCCCTCTGCCCCTCCCCAGCTCGCACTCTCTATCAAAATAAATAAATTTTTAAAAAATAAACAAAAAAAGTACCTATCACTGGCAGAAGCAACCAACATTTCATTGTTCTTAGGAAACCCTTCTAAGCTTCATAACTTATTATTAAACACTTTTTTTAAGTTTATTTTTTTATTTTGAGAGAGAGAGAGAGCGCATGCACACACATGCATAAGCAGGGGAGGGGCAGAGAGAGAGGGAGACAGAGAATCCCAAGCAGGCTCTGTGCTGTCAGCATATAGTCAGACTCAGGGCTTGATCCCAACAACCGTGAGATCATGACCTTAGCCAATATCAATAGGTGGGTGCTTAACCAGCTGAGCCACCCAGGCACCCCTAAACGCTGCTTTTAAAAGCATTTTGATATATTCCAGAAGCTCTAGTGCTCTTAAGTATACATATTAACTTAAAATCTGCATTACACGTTTCCCAAAAAGGGGCGCCTGAGTGGCTCAGTCAGTTAAGCATCCGACTTCAGCTCAGCTCATGATCTCATTTGTGAGTTTGAGCCCCGCGTCAGGCTCTGTGCTGACAGCTCTGAGCCTGGAGCCTGCTTCGGATTCTGTGTCTCCCTCTCTCTCTCTCTGCCCCTCCCTCACTTGTGCTCTGTGTCTCTCTTTCTCTCAAAAATGAATAAATGTTAAAAACAATTTTTTAATGTTTCCCTAATGTGCTATCTCGGTCAAGGAGAATAAAAATAAAAGTCATGGAAATCATGAGTCCGGGGCAACAGAATTTTAAAGAAAACTATGTGTAGATCCCTTTCTCCACATTTACTCCCCAGGACAGCTCCCTCGCTTGCCTGAGCTCTCACAGCTAGAAAGTGGTCGAGGCAGGATCCCCACTTGGCCTGGTCTGACCCACTCCCAGCCTGGGCTCTTCTCACTCCAGGCCGCCCTCAAACGGCCACTCCTGGCAGAGCCGGTGGACTGAGGCATTGGATGAACACTGAGTGCCCCCCAGGGAGCAGGTGCTATTCTAAGCGTGAGGGACAGAGCTGTGCTAGAAATGAATGAACACACCCTGCCCTCAGGAGGCTTACACTCTAGCTGTTGCTAGACCGATACTCCCCAAGCAGGTATGTGCGACGGTAGTAAGAGCTGAGGAGGAAAATAAGAGGGGTGAGGACGCTGTATGCGGGACCACTTTACAGTGAGTGGTCAGGGGTGACATCTGACAAAGTGACATTTGAGCAGAGACTTAAGGGAGAAGTGACAGACGTGCAGGGGTGGGGAAGAGAAATATTCTTGGCAGAAGGAGTGCATCTGGCTCGTGAAGGGATGGTGCCACGGGCACCGGGAGACCGCGTGGCCGGAGCTCAGGGGACAGCAGTGACGTCTGAGAGGAAACAGGAGCTCCGGGCCATCACCAGCTACATCAAGGACTTTGCTTTTCACTCTGAGGGACAGGGGGAGCCCTGAGGGACTTCCCAGCAGAGAGGTGACACGATAAATGCATTAGAAGGACAACTCTCGCACGTGCAGAGCACGGAACGCAGGGTGCGCAGACAAAGCACAGAGGCCACTGAGGAAGGCTGAGCAGGGAAGGTGGTGGGATGAGCCAGGTGGTCCCCAGGGCGGGGGTGGGAGTTGGCTGAAGGTGACATCGAGTCTGACGGTAGAAGCGATGATGTTCTGCTGACGGCCTGTGACATGTGAGAGAAGCAGGGCCCAGACGGGGCCACGGGATGTGCGCTCAAATGGAAAGATTCGTGAGGAGCAGGTCTGGGGGCGGGAGAGGGGTCCGGGGAGGAATCCATTTTGGACATGTTATGTTCTAGGTGCCTTTCAGATATCTGAGAGGCGAGGTCACAGAAGCCGCTGGAGGCCACCTGGATGGAGACGCAAACTTGTATGAGACCCACTTACACAGCCGACCCTTGAACAGCGCAGGGGTCGGGGGCCCAATCCCCATGTGGCCAAATGTCCACGTACAACTTATAACTCTCCACAGACTTTACTAATACCCTCCTATTGACCAGACGCCTTACCGATAACATGAACAGTCAATTAACATGTATTTTGCATGTGATATGTCTTACACACTGTATTTGTATAGTTAGGTGAGCTAGAGAGGAGAAACTGAAGGAAATCACAAGAGAATACAGATTTACAGTACTGTTGTGTAAAAAATGGGCATATACGTGGACTCGTGAAGTTCAAACCCACGTTCAGGCGTCAACTGTAGTATTAAAATTCACGACAACAGATGCTAACACCAAGAACGACTGTTCTCAACGGGGACAGTGCTGACCCTCAGGGAGTGTGTTGGAAATGGGGGGGGGCATTTTTAGTCATCACTCCGATTGGTGGCACCACTTATATTTAATGTGTGGGAGAACGGGGAACCCAGATGTCCTACAACGCATGTGACAATCTTCCACAGATATTCACAAAGGTGCAGCACCTTTTTATCATTATCTGAGCCTTGAGTATCCCTTCGTTTTACATATAAAAGCGATGTGCTTCTGGGGCACCCGGGGGGCTCAGTCACTTGAGCCTCTGACTCTTGATTGTGGCTCGGGTCGCGATCTCACAGTTCGTGGGTTCGAGACCCACAGGGGGCTCTGTGCTGACGGTGTGAAGCCTGCTTGGGATTCTCTGTCTTCCTCTCTCTCTGCCCCCCTCTCTCTCTCAGAAATAAAGAAACATAAAAACAATGTTCTTCTGACCCAGTTTTCAGGACACACTGAACTAGGGAAGACTGCATTTTGCTTCAGAACTTTAGAGTGTTCACCATTTTCAAACAATCACATCACTCCCTCAACATCCTTAGGGGTGTCTGAGTCATCCACACGACGGGCTTGGGTCAGTCTGCATCACGGCTGCCACATCCGTGGTGCTCTGAGGGGTACCTCAGCTCCCTCGGCAGTCAGGCGCAGGCATATGCAGATGGGAATACAGATCATTTCATCATAAACTAATTGCCTTTCAGTTTTCTTTTATCATTAGGATGTTATATTGATTCTCCAAAGCATGTGGGCAGGGTAGGTTACAGCATCTCGGACTCTCATCTCTGGATCACAAGAGACGCTGGAAGAGAGATGAGGCCCCAGAACTACGTCCTGGGCCCGCCTGGTGTTGGAAACCCAGGGGGTAAGGACGTGCCGCCAGGGAGAGAGGAGGAAACTGAGGCAAGAAGGCATTCCCAGACAGAGGGTGCGATCAACGGTGTTCGCACTGCTGACAGGCAATCAGGCAAGGACCGAGCACTGACAGCTCCATTTATCACGTCCGTGGAGACCACGTCCGTGGTGACCTTGACCCCCACCTAGTGCGGTGCTGGGGCAAAACTCTCTCTGGAGAGTCCACATAATCCAGGACAGGGGATCCTAGTTTCTCTGTTAAACCTTTTGCACATTTCCTTTCTCCCCACCCCCAGGGCACCCCTGCCACCTCCCTTTGCTCTTGCTGCCTTGGGTCAGGATGGACTGGTTCTCCCAGGACCCTCCTTGGAGCCTCCTTTCTGGCCTTGAGAGGCCACCCGTCTCGCTTACTGCCCTCTTCAGTCCTCCCGCCCAGGGCCCCCCCGGGGCGCCCAGCAGCCGGGCGCTTCCAGCTGTACCTTGCTGAGCCGGGACTCGAAAGCCAGGGAGGTGGAGGACTTCGAGCTCTTCATGCCCGATGAGGCTGCCGGGAGGGGCCGCGTGCGGTCTGCCCCATGGCTGCCCGCTTTGATGACTGGGCTCCAGGCCTTGGCCGCGCTCCTCATGTTTGTCCTAGTGAGTCTGTCCTGCACGAGACCGGAAAGAAAAACGTGTGTCCACCACTTGAACATGCTGACCGACGTCGCAGAGTTCGCCCCCAGCCCCCCTCCACGCTCCCTCTCTTATCGTAGAGAACAAGGGCTTCTGATCGGACTTTAAGACAAGGATTCTACTCTGCAGAGGCCACCTTTGCACGAGGCTACTTTTTACAACTAATGCTGGCTTTTACCAAACTACTGAAAACGTACATGCAATATTATTGATCTTCTGACATTACTTTACAGCAAAATGACAGCTCTGGGTTGCTCGGGGTATTACTATATTAGCATATGGTACAATACATACTATTATTACACCATAGAATTAGACTATATACCCACACACTACATACCTATCCCCTTAAAACAGATCAGCTTGCATCCAGACCTACTATGTCCATAGGGCTTGCAGCGTCAGGGTTGTTAATGGCATAACCTACCTAATTTTCAAATAGATATAAATGAATTACTTCCAAATTGGCGTTCATAGAAGCATAGCCTTTTCTTCTTTTTGGACAAAGACGGGTATCATTTAAAAATCAACGGAGGTGCCTGGGTGGCTCAGTCAGTTAAGCGTCCAACTTTGACTCAGGCCACGATCTCACAGTTCATGGGTTCAAGCACCACACTGGGCTCGCTGCTATCAGCACAGAGTCCATTTTGGATCCCTGCCCCCCCCCAAACAAATAAACATTGAAACAAATCTTTACAAAAATAAAAAAAAAATTAACGGAGCACATTTTAATTGGTCGGATCCAACATTGTAGGGCAGTTACCCACTCCGAACGAAAACATTTTATAGAAGAAAAATCGTGCTAAGTAGCAGGCCACAGCTAAAGGCCCAAGGGGAAAGCCTGTATACGAAGACGTGGAAAGTAGCCTGAGCCTTGTGATCAGCACGCAGGGCTCTCATTCCTGTGAGAGCCATCTCTTGACCTCTCTGAGCCTGTTTCTTCTGCCAGCAGCAAAACGGGATGGGAATAAATGCTCTCCAGGGGCTCATTCAGCTCTAACTCTGCCTCTGTGGATTCTCATGACCAAGGGCGGGGGGGCAGGACACAGAATACCCAAACCACAGGTGATGCCGCATCCTTTCAAAGAAACAAACGAGGGGCGCCTGGGTGGCTCAGTCCATTAAACGTCCGACTTCAGCCCAGGTCACGATCCCACAGATTGTGGGTTCGAGCCCCGCATTGGGCTCTGTGCCAACAGCTCAGAGCCTGGGTCCTGCTTCCGATCCTGTGTCTCCCTCTCTCTGCCCCTCCCCTGCTCGAGCTGTGTGTCTCTCAAAACTAAATAAACATTAAAAATTTTTTTTAAAAAAATAGGGGCGCCTGGGTGGCTTAGTCGGTTAAGCGTCCGACTTTCGCTTGGGTCGTGACCTCGCGGTTCGTGGGTTCGAGCCCCGCGTCGGGCTCTGTGCTGACTGCCAGCTCAGAGCCTGGAGCCTGTTTCAGTCTGTGACTCCCTCTCTCTCTGACCCTCCCCTGCTCACGCTGTCTCTCTCTCTCTCCTAGAAATAAATAAAACATTAAAAAAAAAAATTTTTTTTTTAATTTTTTTTTTTAAATAAACAAACCAGAAAAATCCATTTTAAAAAACACCAGCAGGTGACAGCAAACTCCAGCAACCACGCTCATAGAACCTGGAGGTCTGATTAACCGTCCCTGAGGGAGGAATCGTAGCTGGTGCCAAGCGGCCCTGGGAGCCTCACGGCACCCCGCGAGACCCCATTAGGCACCTATAACAAAAACAACGGGCCGTCTCCCCAGCCTAGCGCAGGCTGTGCCCTCTTCCCGTTCTTGTCTCCTTTTCCTGGCTGGGTGACGCCATTTCAACTGACAGCGCGTCCCAGCCAGGGCCAGCCAGCTCCTATTCCTACTTAGAGTGATTAGCCGGGGGCGGCATGTGTCCAAGGTTCTACCTGGACTCATTCCACTGCCCTGCTATATCCCAGCAGCCACGCAAATGTGGCTTCAGGTGAAAATATGTATTTAAAGGGTCGTCTGGGTGGCTTAGTCGCTTAAGCGTCCGACTTTCGCTCAGGTCATGATCTCGCGGTTCGTGGGTTCGAGCCCCGCGTCGGGCTCTGTGCTGACTGCCAGCTCAGAGCCTGGAGCCTGTTTCAGAGTCTGTGACTCCCTCTCTCTCTGACCCTCCCCTGCTCACACTGTCTCTCTCTCTTTCCTAGAAATAAATAAAACATTTAAAAAAAAGAAAAAGAAAATACGTATTTAAAGACTTTGCCATCGTTTTCTACAGCATTTCTGAGAAAACTCAGCCATGATTTCAGTCGTATGATTAGTTCTGAACCTTGTTAGTCTCAGCTTGGTTCCAGGTATTATAATTACTTTTTAAAATTCCGTATTACTTCTTGTGTATTTTGTGGATGTTTAGCACCAGTTATTTTTCTTTCTTGACCCACCATTTATTTTTAGGTTCATTTATTTATTTAAGTGATCACACCCAACCTGGGGCTCGAACCCACGACCTCAAGATGAAGAGTCACATGCTCCTCTGACTGAGCCAGCCAGGCACCCCCTGACCCACAATTTTTCATGCAGGTTTCCACAGCAACAATGAGTACATTCTTAGGTTGTCAGCTACACAGTAACTAATATCATTAGGACTCCCCTCATAAATGACCTAACAGAGCCTGAGTGGTTCTGGAAGAGAATTACCGAGTACTTTTACCAGTTACACAACCAACCTGTACCGTGTCAGTCTGACTTACAATGCTGCCTTAAATAAGATATCTGTTTGATCAAGGCATCCTTTTATATTCTGATTACAACTACTTTGGAATGACTAACACAGGGGTTACTTTGTGAAAACACAAGGTGATTCTGCCGTCTTAGTCAAAACTCAAGATCTAGACTCCTCTCTTGATATCTGGCAACAAATATGGCCACCTTCTGGGAGGCGCGCCTGGAAAAACGTTCAACTGTTTTTCAAAGACTGAGGACTGACTTGCTCGGAGGCAGAATTCTCAGGGTTACTCCACTCATATCATTACTCCTTTCTTTATTCTTCTAGAACTTTCTGAACCCAAGCAAATCATTTCCAAATGGATGCACCCAGACAGCTTGTATCATCTGGACCTCTCCTGTCTGCCATGATCTCTTCTTGGCTCCCTTCACTCATGTTCCGCATTATTTTCCCCAGACTAAGCCTTCTGTTTTGGACTCGTCCACCAGCCAGATCTTCCCTTGAAATTCCACCTTTTTTCCGAATGCAAAATATACAGAAATTAAAGAATTAATGTCCCACTCACATGAACCAGGAAGAGAACCATATAGGTAGGAACGTGCCCAGGATGGGCCGCCTGGGACAGTATCGGGCTCTATAGGAGCAATGCAGCTTTCCAGGGACGGATGAGAGGGTGAGAGCTGGCCCAGCCGGACCCAACGCTGGCTTTGAGCCCTGCTCCCTCTTCTCATGGCTTAGGACATGGTTAAACTTCTCCCCGCCCGTCATCCTCAGCCTGAACCAGTATCTTCCTAGTGCTTCTCCCTGCTCTCCCAGGCAGTTTTGGAGACTGCCTGTTTTCCCTTGCTCTGCCCATACCCAGCTCTGGGCTCTTCTGGAACAGACTAGAAAGGTTTATGATCAGAGCTATCTGCAGGTAGTGCATGGCCAGCTTTGGCCCTCCTCTCTGTCCACTTCCAGGAAGACTTCCTGCTGGAAGAGGAGCACGTACCCACACTGCCCACTCCCAGATGGGTACAGACTTTCACGCGCTCCACTTCTAACACAGGGAGCCAGTTAGTTACAGAAACACCACAGTGGCGTGAGAGCAAGTACTCTATGCCACTCTGAGCCTGGCAAGGCAGTGCTAAGTGCTTTTTGTGAGTGTCTCTGTAAATCCTCACCGTAACCCTATGAGGTAGGTAGGTATCGCCCCTACTTTACAGATGGGGAAACTTTCTTTGGATCAGGGAGGTTAAGTGACTTGCCCAAATCCCAGAGTATATGATGGGGCCAGGATTCAAACCCAGCTGTCATTGACCCTTAAACACCTGGGTGGTATGGCCTCTGTGAATAAGCTTTGCTCACCAGGAGGGCTTTGGGATCCAATGCTCCTGGTCCAAACCCAGAATTGCTGCTTGCTATGTGAACTCGGGTATGCCTTTCCAACACTATGATTCTCAACATCTTCACCCAATAAAATGGAGTCATTAGCGCAGATGGAAAGAAAACATGGATGCCAAGGGCCAGGCCCAAAGAAGTCACTCAACAAATATAAGCTGCCTTCCCCACAACACTGTGAATTGAGCTCATCGGAGGATTGCTCTGCTTTATTACCTCAACGATACACAGCAACGGATCAATTAAATTGATGTCAGTGGCAGGAGCCAGACATACTAGACTTCCTGTACACAGAATAGCCGATTTTCATGTGGAAACATGAAACATGGAAAGTAGAGGGATATAAACACTGAGGGCAGACACCTTCCATTGCAAGAATTGGCCCCAACCTTAATACAGCCTAGTTTCCGAGAACACAGGTATGAATACCAGGTGAATCATACTTTCCTTATGGATGGGAGTTAGTAACAGAAAATAAATAGATGGGCTCTCACCAAATACAAGAATTTTTTTTAGAGGCTTCTATTGTTAATTCCTCCTTTCTGCAAATCCTCCTGAACCTTCTCAAAGGATCAAGCTGATGAAGGAATTACAGTTAAATCTAGGAGCCCACTCCCGCAGGGGTGGGATGAGCATCTTCCTGGGGGTGTTTTCTTTAAGTTTTTCAAGTTGTATTTTCTTACCAAGCTTCTTTCCTTTCCAGAACTGAGTTAAGACTTCTATTTAAACCATAACTCATAAATCGTGTGGCATAAAGTAGGCATAAAGTAGACAAGAAAAGAGAAAGGAGGGGAGGAGGGAGGGAGGAGGTAACAGCTATTTTAGGAATATGATTAGGTGTCTGGGCTCCGGGGAAAATCAGAGCCCATGCACATGTCTCCCACTCACTCAAAAACACATTACTCCGCTGCTGAATCGCTGCCCTCGGAACTTGTGTTGGAAGGGCCGTTTCGGGGCCTCAGATTTATGACCTTTTTAAGGCAAGAGAACAGAAGGGCGACAGGGAAACCATTCTGGACGATAGCAAAATAATGAGTGTCGGCGAGTGGGAGAGGCACTGAGGTCTTGACTACAAGTACAATGAGCAGCAGGAAACGGAAAGCTGAAGCATTCAAGTCTGAGAACTAACAAAATAAGAATGTTCACATAGCTCAATCACCAGGGGACTCGGCAGGAAACAGAATGGAAGGGAGGACCATGCTGAAAATATCTAGCTTGGGATTTTCAGAACATGTGCGGAGTTTGCTCTTGACCTCCTCAACAGTAGGTCTGTTAGCTGTAAACTGGGGTGGGTGTGCGTGGGTGGATGGCTCTGCCCACCCAGGGCATTTGGCAATGTGTGGAGGTGTGTTTGGTTGTCACAACTTGGGGTGTGCTACTGCATAGACCTGGACATGCTACCCGACATCCTACAATCCACAGGGCAGCCCCAACAATGAAGAAACGTCTGGCCTGAAATGTCAGCAGTTAAGGTTTGGAAACTCAGTGCTACAGGAAGCAGTAAGAGTCCTCGGATTCTGGTCCATCTCCCATCCAACACGGAAATGTTAATGCTGAGAATCTGTCGGGGGAGCAGCCAAGGGAATCCCAGATTTCAGCTGGAGGCCACGGGAAACTTTTCAAAGTTTATTATTTCCTGTGGTCTCAGAATGAGAAGTCATCCCATTGGCCTTAGATTCCTTCCCAGTAAAGAAGGCAAAGAACAGATCTCCACGTAGCATTAGAAGAAGAGCATGCTGACATTGATCTCATCAGCAGAAGTCACTGAAAGAAAACAAGAGCCCAGAAGTAATAAACCAAAATCTAAATGGAAAAGAGCTTTTGTACATCACTAGCCACACCATCTCAAACCCAAAAAACAAAAACCAAAAAACCCCAACACTTAAAAAATGGAGTAAGAACCCGCAGAAACCATGAAATGCTGCCACAAGTCAGGATCCAGAGCAAACAGGGTGTAATCTGGGATAAGACTCAGAGGAGGACTCGGGCCACTGAATGTGAAATGCAGGCCCTAGAGAAAGGCTGTAATCTGGGAGCTATATTGAGACAGAAAGCTCAGAATCACTGCTGTGGGGCCACCCTTCTGTCTCCAAAGCTGAACCAAGAAGTCGACATCCCAAGGAGTGGATGGCCACTAATCTGTAGCTATTTCCTTACCTATAATGTGGCTTGACGTCAAAGAATTAAAAGTGAACAAGGGGCACCTGAGTGGCTTAGTCGGTTGAGTGTCCAACTTCAGCTCAGGTCATGAGCTCACAGTTCATGAGTTCAAGCCCTGCGTGGGGCTCTGTGTTGACAGCTTAGAGCCTGGAGCCTGTTTTGAATTCTGTGTCTCCCTCTGTCTCTGCCCCTCCCTTGCTCCCTCTCTCTTTCTCTCTCTCTCTCAAAAATAAACATTAAAAAAAAGTTTTTTAAGTGAATGAGCTAAGGCAGGAGAAAAGGAGATGGAAACAAAATACTTCAAGAGCTTTCTATAGAAATAGTTTAAAAAGATCTATCAAAGGGTAACTAAGAATAAAAGCGATAATGTAGTGCCAGGACCATTCAATAGGGAAGGGCAGTCTTTTCAACAGAGGGTGCTGGGGAAAACTGGATATCCACATTCAAAAGAATGAATTTGCACCATAAACAAAAGTTAACTCAAAATGGATCAAAGACCTAAATACAAGAGTTGAAATTGTTAAATGCTTAGGAGAAAACACAGGAGGAAAGCTTTGTGGCATTGGATTTGTCAGTGGATTCTTCAGTAAGACACCAAAAGCCTAGGCAACAAAAGAAAAAACCAGATAAACTGGACTAAATCAAAATTGACAACTTTTGTGCATCAAAGGACACAATCAACAAAGTAAAAAATCAACTCGTGGGAGGGGAGAAGATACCTGCAAGTCATTTATCTGGTGAGAGCTTCTGCTGTGGACTGAATGATGTTCCCCACATCGCCCAAATTCATATGTTGAAACCCTAGTCCCCAGCGTTAGTGTATTTGGAGACAGGGCTTTTAGGAGGTAAATTAAAATGAAATGAGGTCATAAGGGTGGGATCCTAATCTGATAGGATTGGTGGTCATCTTATAAAAGGAACTGAAGAGGGGCGCCTGGGTGGCTTAGTCGGTTAAGCGTCCGACTTTCGCTTAGGTCATGATCTCGCGGTTCATGGGTTCGAACCCCGCGTCGGGCTCTGTGCTGACTGCCAGCTCAGAGCCTGGAGCCTGTTTCAGAGTCTGTGACTCCCTCTCTCTGACCCTCCCCTGCTCATGCTGTCTCTCTCTCTCTCTCTCCTAGAAATAGATAAAAACATTAAATATAATAATAAAAAAAAATAAAAATAAAAATAAAATAAATAAAAGGAACTGAAGAAAGACATCATGAGGACATAGCAAGAAAGCAGCCATCTACAAACCAGGAAAGAGCCCTCGCAAAGAACTAAACAGCTAGCACTCTGATCTTGGACTTCCCAGCCTCCAGAACTGGGAGAAAGATCTGTTGTTTAAGACATTTAGTCTGTAGTATTTTGTTATGTCAGGCTGAGCAGATGAAGACAAGGTTAATACCCAGAATATATAAAAAACTCCTACAACTCAACAACAAAACCAAACAGAATCTAAGATGGAGAAAGAACCTGAATAGACATTTCTCCAGAGAAGATATACATGGCCGATAAGTACATGAAAAGCTGTTCAACATCACTAATCATCAGGGAAATGCAAATTAAAACCACAAGGAGATACCCATTAGCCCAACCCAATTAGCATACCTCCGACAAACAGCAGCAACAAACACAAAATAACAAGCGTGGGAGAAGATGTCAAGAAATTGGAACCCTTGGGTACTATTCTTGGGAAAGTAAAATGGCACACCCGCTATGGCAAATGGTATGGCGGTTCCTCACAAATTAAATAATAGAATTATCGTATGATATGGTATGTCCACTTCTGGATATATTCCCAAATAACTGAAAGAAGGGTCTCAACAGGATACTTTTACATCCGTGTTCATAGAACAACTAAGCACAAGGGCCAAGAGGTGAAAGTAACCCAAGTAGGTACTGATGGTTGAATGGATAAACAAAATGTGGTATATATGGCCAGTGGGATGGGATTCAGCCTTAAAAAGGATGAACCTTGAGGACATTAGGCTCGGCAAAATAAGCCAGTCAGAAAGACAAATACCGTACAAAGTCAAGTTCATAGAGACAGAAAGTAAAATGGTAGCTGCCGAAGGAGGGGGGCGGGGGGAAAGTGGGATGGGGGTTACTGTTGAATAGGTACAGAATCCCAGTTTTATGGGGTAAATACGGTTCTGTGGCTGGATGGTGCATAATAACACGAATGTACCTAATGCCACTGTACTTAGTAATACTTAAAAACGGCTAGGATGATAAATTTCACATTATGTGTACTTTACCACAGTTTTTTTTTTAAATGTGGTAAGAAAAACAAAACAAACAAGAACTGCAGTGTAGGAGGGAAGTGGAGACTTTCAGATCTATTTAGGTGGAAGCATCTGGAGCCAAGGGTGTGGGCAGGATTTGGAGGAGCAGCCAGGGAAGGTGCAGAACCCCTGGGTCAGGACGTTATCACCCCAACAAGGCCTGCAGGAGTCAGGGGAGGAAGCTGTTGGAGCCCAGAGACCGAAAGACTGAAGCTGTGGCCTCACTAGAGAAACGCAACCAACCCATGGAGGCTCATTCGGGAGGGGCCTGGGGCAAGAAGTGCCGCAAACTCACCCTCCTTCTCCCTCCAATCTGCTGCTCACTGGCTCCCCGGAAGTGAGAGACCCAGAGGAGACATGGAGGGGCAAACACAGGAAGCCCAGGACACCCGCCCGGTCCCGTCGGCCGGGTCAACTTGGATGCCACCTTCTGAAGGGAAGGCAACAGTCTCCTCTCTAGAAACTTCTCCCAGTTCAGGGGGCCTCACAAGGGTCTCTGGCCTGTGGGACCTTCCCCGGGGGGCAGCCTCCTGGCCTTTGCCTGTGCGCGGCCACCCCAGCACAGTGCACAGCACAGACCCTGAAGAGCCAGCTCTCCCCCCACCCAACTTCCCCATTTCTATTTCGGCCTGGCCTTTGTCTCGCTCTCCCAGACTCGAAACCTCAGTGGCGTCGTGGGTTCTCCCCGGGGCTGCACAGGCTGGGAGGTGGGACGCCTGCCATGTGGGTAGCAGCTCTTGCTTTCCTCCTGAGGCTCATCCCTTCCCCGGATTCCAGACAGACTCCCAAAAGCTCAGCTGGGGTCATTACTTCCTGCTCAAAACCTTTCATCTTAACTTTTTATTTTATTTTATTTTTTAACATTTATTTATTTTTGAAAGATGGAGAGACAGAGCATCAGCAGGGGAAGGGCAGAGAGGGAAGGAGACACAGAATCCGAAGCAGACTCCAGGCTCTAAGCTGTTTGTTAGCACAGAGCCCAACATGGGGCTCGAACTCACGAACTGTGAGACCCTGACCTGAGCCTAAGTCGGTACTCAACCAACTGAGCTACCCAGGCGCCCCTTAACTTATTTTTAAGCTAACATTTATCAGCACTGACTATGTGCCAGGCACGGCATGCAGTGATTGCCAGAGATTACTTTCTCGAAGGCTCCTGCGTGCCCCGTGAGTGAGCTGTTGTCACCCATGCTTCAGAGCCAGGGACGAGTGGGGCCAAGGAGTCTGCTATCCCCGGTGCGGACCCAGTTTGTGCCACTTCAGGCCGGGAACCCAAGCCCTGGGCCCACGGCTCCTCCTTGATCCAGCTCAAGGGACTGGCCAGCTGGGCCCCGCCAAGCCCCACTGACCACCCATCCTGCTCTTCTCCATTTGGCCAGCAGCTTCACATTTCCCGTCCTGGGGCACTCACCCAGACACCTCCCTCTGGGAATGTTCTATCCCCTTTCCAACACTCCTGCCTCTAAACCTCCAGAAAACTCTGTGGCTCTCTTCTGGCACTCTTACGCTGTCCGCAGCCTGCTCCCATCCTGGGCTCTCCTCTGGAGGCTGCATCAGCACCCCCTAGCCCCCACCCCCAGCCTCTTGGCCTCTAGGCCCGGCCTACTTCAGTCCCGAAGCTCTGCCCGGCTCTGTTTCATGGGTGGCTTCCAACTCCTTGAACATGACCAGCTAGTTCCCAATGAAGAGCTCTGCATCCACTGTTCCCTCCGCCTGGACTGTTCCTCCAGCTCTTCACAGAGTGGGCTCCCTTCCCCTCAGTTGGTCTCTGCTCAAGAGCACTCCTCCTTTTTATTTTAAGTTTATTTATTAGGGGCACCTGGGTGGCTCAGTCAGTTAAGCAACAGACTTCAGCTCAGGTCACGATTTCACGACGCACAAGTTTGAATTCAAGACCCATGTCTGGGTCTGAGCCTCCTTCAGATTCTGTGTCTCCCTCTTTCGGCCCCTCCCCTACTCACTCTCTCTCTCTCTCTCTCTCTCTCTCAAAAATAAACATTTAAGGGGCGCCTGGGTGGCTTAGTCGGTTAAGCGTCTGACTTTCGCTTAGGTCATGATCTCGCGGTTCGTGGGTTCAAGCCCCGCGTCGGGCTCTGTGCTGACTGCCAGCTCAGAGCCTGGAGCCTGTTTCAGAGTCTGTGACTCCCTCTCTCTCTGACCCTCCCCTGCTCACGCTGTCTCTCTCTCTCTCCTAGAAATAAATAAAAATTAAAAAAATAATAATAAAAAAATAAACATTTAAAAAATTAAAAAATAGGGGTGCCTGGGTGGCTTAGTCGGTTAAGCGACTGACTTTCGCTTAGGTCATGATCTCGCGGTTCGTGGGTTCGAGCCCTGCGTCGGGCTCTGTGCTGACTGCCAGCTCAGAGGCTGGAGCCTGTTTCAGAGTCTGCGTCTCCCTCTCTCTCTGACCCTCCCCTGCTCACACTGTCTCTCTCTCTCTCTCCTAGAAATAAATAAAAATATTTTTTAAAAAATTAAAAAATATATATATAAATAAAGTTTATTTATTTATTTTGAGAGAGAGAGAGAGAGAGAGAGAGAGAGAATCCCAACCAGGATCCATGCTGTCAGCTCAGAGCCTAGGGTGGGGCTCGATCTCACAAACTGTGAGACCATGACCTGAGCTGAAGTCAAGAGTCAGATGCTTAACCAACTGAGCCCCCCAGGCGCCCCAGGAACACGCCTTCTCAAGAGGGGTTTTCCTCCTGTTATTTTGAGTAGCTCTTCCACTCCACCCCGCAATCTCCTGTTCATTTTTTCAGAGCCTTCATCACAAACTAAGACTATGCCTGTCATTGATGACCTGCCTCCCTCCGCCACCACGGACGCTCTGTGACAGCGGGGCCTTACCATCCTCAGGCAGCATGCTGTCTGCAGCATCTACACTGGGGCAGCACGTAGTAGGTGCTCAAGAAACATCTGCTAAAATGCATATTTAGCTTCTGCCTTTCAACTGAAGAAATGTGCACAGGTATCTCCCTGCCCCTTCCTCACGAGGCAGCATGAGCCTCTACAAATGGGGATCATCACTGAGGACACGTGGAATTAAGGAGAAAAAAACAAAACAGAGAACTATAAAGCCATCCCAACCTTTTTCCTGTGAGACTTAAAATTTCTTTCAACAACTGGGGGCGGGGAATCTAATCCCCAAGCTGGATTTCAGGATGCGAAACCCACTGACACAGATAGAGTGCCTTCCAGGATCATTACCTTGAAAATAACATTCATGTTGATGTATAAGCACTCGCATTATAAAAATTCATCTCATTGACTTATAACATGCTTGGGAAATCGTTCCTAACATTATTTGGTACCAAACGTCTAAAATCACCTACTGCTTCATTTTGTTTCCTGGACTTGTTCCTGAACGGTGGCTGCCTAAGTTTTTGGTATGCATCTTAGTTTCACAGTCATGGTAAATAATACTTTTCCATGTTTCTGGTTTAAGATTTCAGACGTCTTAATTGAATCACAAAAATAAATGAAATTACGTAGATGCTTAGCGGCAGCCGCTGATAACCACAGATTGAGGGGCCCAGTCGTGTAAAGGTGCAGGTCTCCGTATTTTGTCTTTCATCCAGCCTTCTGTGTGTCTTTGGTGGTAAGTGGGGCCCCAAGTCAGGTGGGACGAGGGGCCCCGTGATGTCAGCGACACAGCTTCCAAGGCAACAGGGAGGCGCGTTCTGACTCATTCTGTCCTACTTCCTCCAGGAACGATGCAGGGACGGCGAGGCACGCGGCCCCACCCGTGCAGCGGAACCCCCGTGCCCTCCAACGCTCCTCGGTGCACCTGCGCAGCCAAGGCCCAGGAGCGAGGGCGCGGATCCTTCCCCGACACTGCTGAGCACAGATGCAAACTAGGGACCTTGTGTGACAGCGGCCCCCCACCACACACAGAGAGAGAGGTAGGGCCCCTCGTCACAGCCACCGCCCCCTTTCTGTTCACTCTACTTTAGCCACCCTGGCCTTCTGCCCAAGAGAAGTACCAGTTCTACAAAACCAGCCGAGGCGGCCTCCACGCGCCGCGCGGGGCACTGAAATGAGACTCAACAAGAGAAACCACAGAGGGCCGTCTCTCGAGTTCCCTTGCTGAGAGAGCGGTTCACCAGTTCAGCAGTTGTGGGAGAAGAATCCCACCCGCGCCCCACTTGTGATCAGAGGTGAGAGCCCTTCCACACCATGGCGGCAGCGAGCTCTTCAGTGGCGGTGGCGGGACTTCCCCGAAGGGCTTACTTCCCCTTCGATGCTTTCATCGTGACAGCTGAGTTTCTCTTCCCCCTGAAGATGTGTGTTCACCTCCGCTTGTTTCTCTTCACTCATCTGTGTCTTGCGTCAGAGACGGGGTGCCCCCCAGGACGCCAAGGGAAGAGGGGCTCGCCTGACAAGGGCCCGCGTTGTCTCCACTGGTTTCTGTCAGCGTGTATTTGTGTTGGGCGGGGAGGGGGGGCATAACCAATTAAAAGAAACAATAAAGTAAATTTTGACCGTGGCAAAATAAGGGCTGTATGTAGGGGAAAAATTAAGGCTGCTCTTGGTTGCTCTCTGGCTTCTTGCTCACCGATGGTGGTCTCCTCTCATGCGGTACCTGCAGAGTCTTACGGTTGCTGACAGACTCACAAAGGACACCCACCAGGTAGAAGTGGATCTTGTGCGATGGCGACATTACTCTGAAAAGGTAGCCCGAAGTCATGACAGGTTGAAGAGTTCAGAACAGCAGGGTCTAGACTGGGTCCCAACCACACCGAGGGCTGTGGGCCAGCAGGCGTGACCAGTCAGAAGGCTGGGGAGTGAGGGGCCCTGACAGTCTGTCTGAGGAACTGAAGAGCCTCTGGGGATGAGGGAGACAGGCAGGAACTGGACCATTAACATAACATTGAAATTCTGAGGAAATTCAAGAAATTCTGAGGGCTCCCACTGTGTAGGGTCATTGGCTCTCTGGCACCTGCCAGCTACAGAGAAACAAACAAACCAAACAGGAAAACAAAAACAAAAAACCCATGGTGGCGACAGGGACCAGTGGTGGCGGGAGAGGTAGGTTCCCCTCTGTGGCCCCAGGAGCTACAGAGAGGTGTGTGCAAGATGGCGGGTAGCGAGGCCTTGGGTGCCGCAGCCATGGAGGAAGTGCCCAGGCCGGGGCAGTGGAGGGAGAAGGGAGAGGCCTCAAAGCCCCTGACCCTGTGAGCGGTCTGTGTTCACTCCTGGGACCACCCGAAAGAAATGAGGGAAAGTGAGGCACCTGGGTGGCTCAGGCCGATAAGTGTCCTACTCTTGGTTTCGGCTCAGATAGTGATCTCACGGTTTCATGGGTGCGATCCCCACCCCCCCATCCCCACCCCCGCCAGTTGGGCTCTGCCTTGACAGCGCGGAGTCTGCTTGGAATCTTCCATCCCCCTGTGTCTCTGCCCCTCCCCTGCTCGCACCATCTGTCTCTCAAAAATAGATAAATAAACTTTAAAAAAAGAAATGGGGAAGATAGAACTTTTCTGGAGCTTGTACAGGCTCAGAAGGGGCAGGGAGCTGATTCTTGCCTGCAGTCACCCTGGTTTGCCCCAGAGTCACGGTGCACACCCCCTCTGAGTAACGGGCGAAGTCTGTCCCTTCACACAGGCTGTGAGCGTCTGTCATTCCGCTGGATTCCCTTATTGTTCCTGGATTAAGTTAAATCAGCGAATGCGGCTGATTTCTTGTTTTTTGCATTCCTGAAATATTCTTTTCTACCCCACAGGCTTCAGCTATTTTCCTGTAATGCCAGCTGGCTAATGAAAGCTACTGCTGTGCTTTGTGGGGTTAATTTATTCAGTGCCTGGAATATGCTCTATCTTTCCCCAGCACGGAGTGCTCCTGGTACTGCGTTTTAAATATATACAATAGCCGCAGATACGAGGGATAATGTCGCAGGCTGCTCCTGGGATTACCTTGTCATTACGCGTCCCTTGCACCGTCCCCAGGAGAAAATCTACGGGAACGGCGGTATAGCAACAGCTCTGTGCTCTGTCCAAGGGTGGGAGCTGGAGACAATTAGGGAACAGCCCTGCAGCTGCCCCCTCGGGGTGGGCTTTGTGATACAGTGGGGTCTGACTGGCTTTCAGTGAAGACAGACAGTCCCCCGTCCCTCAAAGCCACAGAGCAAGAGCCGTGTTGTACAGCTGCCCCCATCTTCTCTTTGTTTCCGGCTAAGGCATATTTCCTGCTCTGCCCACTCCTTCCAGGTGCCTCGGGCTCAGAGCCAGCACAGCCAATGACGGATCATCTAGTTTCCAGGCCTCCCCGAGGCCACTCCACACCCAGAACAACAGGCTTCCCACCCCTGTCTGATTCCCCGATCTCAGCCTAACTCCTACAGTCCTTGTAAAACCCAGCTTCCGGCCCCTGCTTCCCCACAGCACCCCATATGAGAGCCTCACACTCTTCTGTCTTGTCTCCCCAACTCCCCAGGCTAGGTGACATTTGAGCAAAGAACTCATTCTCAATCCTCCGTGATCCCACGGCTCTGGGCCCAGCGTCTGGTGCATAAGAAATGGTAGGTAAAGACGAATCATCAACCTAAAATGTGAAGCCCAAATAGAACTGGAAAAATACTAGAGGAAAACAGGAGAGAATCTTTGTGATGTTGAGTTCAGCAAAGATCTCTTACATGTAACACCAAAAGCATGGCCATAAGATAAAACAATTAAAAAAAAAAAAAACCACCGATGAGTTAGATTATCACTGGGATTTAAAACTTCTGCTCTTCAAAAGACGTTATCAAGAACATGAAGAGATGAGCCAGTGATCAAAAGCATCTGCAAAATACAACACTGATAAAGGGCTTGCTTCCTGAATTTATAAAGAATTCACCCAACTCAACCGTAAGAAAACTCACAACTCTGTAAAAGATGGTCAAGGATTTCAACAAACACTTTGCCAAAGAAGATACTCTCAGGATGGCAAACAAGCACATGAAAAGAGGCTTTGCGTCATCAGTCATGAAATAAATGCAAATTGAAACCACTAGAAGATACTGCTACATGCCTAGGAGAATGGCTAGAAAATAAAAGAAAACAATATCGAGTGCTGGCAGGGATTTGGAGCAACTGGAACCCTCACTCAATGCCGGTGGAAATGCAAAACCAAACGGAATCTTTGCACAACTGTGCAGCTGTTTCTTATAAAATTAAACCTGCACTAGAACACCCCAGTGATCCCACTCCTCAGCATTTATCCAGGAGAAATGCACACTTGTGTTCACACAAACGTTTGTAATGGGAACGTTCGTGACAGCTTGATTCACAGGCTTGGTTCATAACAGCGAAAACTCAAAACCACCGGACTGTCCTTTGATGGTGAGTGGCTATCACCGTGGAATGTCCATGTACTCAGTGACATGCATGAATTTTCAGTCCATTATGCTAAGTGAAAGAGGCTAAACTCAAAAGGCTACACATTATACGATTCCATTCATATGACCTTCTGGAAAAGGCAACACCATAGGGACAGAAAACAGAGCAGTGGTTACCAGGGCCTGGGACCCACCCTGTGCTCCTCTCCAGCTGGTTGTTCATCTGTGTCCTTTAGGATACCTTTTATAAGAAACTGGCAGAAGTACATAAATGTTTTTCTGAGTTCTGTGAGCCACTCCAGCAAATTAACTGAACCTGAGGAGGGCATTGTGGGAACCTCCGATTTATAGCAGGTTGGACTTGATTGCCCTGAACCGGGGATGAAGAGGGAGCGGGAGAGTGGTCTTGTGGGACTGAGCCCTTAACATGTGAGATCTGATGCTCTCGCCAGGTAGATGGTGTCAGAACTGAGTTAACTGCTCAATGTGTTAGAAAATACACATCAGAGGGGATTGACTGTGTACAAGGTACAAGGAAATTTTGGGCTAAGCTGTGAATCCTGATTGTAGCAGTGGTTACGCACATATTTGTTCAAGCTCAGCGGGCTGAATGAATGTAACCTAAGGCTCTCCTTGCGTGGGCCCAAGCCCACCTTGCCACCCTCATTTCCCCGTCCCCCACTTGCGCTTCCCATGCGCCAGTCCAGCTGGCCTTCCCTGGCCCCTAGCCTCATGGGTCTTGCCCGCCCCTAGCCTTTTCTCTTGTTTTCTTCGTGTTTCCTCTGCCTGGTCAGCCTTTCCCACCCTTGTCCCTACTTATACACAAATCTTATCCATCCTTCATGCCCCAGCTCAAATGTTACCTTTCCTTGTAACCGTATTTGATTACCACCTCCCCACATGCACAAAAAGCTGGAAGGGATCTGATGTGCCTCTAAATTCCAAGCATCCTATCTGAGTGTCTCTTACATTTCTCACCGTTTCTTGTATGACGGTGTATGTCAATCTCACTTATCTCCAACTAACTTTAAGTGCCAAGTCTGAGTCACTTTTGCATTTATGCACAGCACCTAGATCGATGCCTTACATGTGGTGAGAGCTCAGAAATGTCTTGTTTGATGAATTGATGAATAAAATCAATGGCCCGGGTGACCTGTGGCAGCTAAAGTCGGTGTGGGCGGCACCCGGAAAGAACAGTCTCACCCAGGGGTCCAGATGAGACGGCCTCTCAGTGACAAGCAAACAGGACTAGGGAGGCTACACCTCCATAACTACTATTTGTATGAAGTCACCTGGTCCCCCAACCTGGCTGATCAAAATTACCTTCGAGGCTGGTTAAAAATACAGATGCCTGGGAGCCTGACTCAGTCCATCAAGGGTGAGCGCTGCTTCTGAATTTCTAAGAAGCTCCTGATCCATCAAGCTTCCTAAATGGTCAGAAGGCCAAAGACTCACCTGTAGGTGGCCAATAAAAAATGCAGCTTTTGAACATCTGTGTGGAGGTACCCCCCACATACACACGTAGGTCTACGGATCATCACATTGTAATACATCCATACCTGTCAATAAAAAGGAGTGAACTGCTGATACATGGAACATGGATGAATCTCGGAAGCATTATGCTGAGTGAAAGAAACCAGACACCAATTACTACATGGTGTATGGTTCCACTGATCCAAAATTCTAGAAGAAGCAAAAATAATGCAGAGTGATAGAAAGCTGATCAGTGTTTGCTGGGGGCAGAGGGCCGGGGGGCTCAAGGAGGAGTGGTGGGGGCTGGGAACTTGACTTCCTGTGAAGGGGCACAAAGGGAGCTTTTGGGGTGATGGGAATGTTCCGTAGCTTGATTGGAGTGGTGATTCCATGGATGTCTACATTTAGCAAAAGTCATCAATGTGCGCATTCAAAATGGGAGCATTTGTTGGGACTTAGAATCTAGGAACCTAATGAAGATCCTATCCCTGTCCTTAGCCCCCTAAATATCTGCCCATGCATCAAGTCCAGTCACTTGGATTGCTAAAGCTCTCTTCCTCTGCCCCTTATTTCCACACTTCACATCATTACGGGGATCAGAATTACTGCTGGTTTCCCCACCTGGAGTCAGGGCCACGGCCCCTGTCTGCCGCCACGCCGCTAGCAGGCTTTCTAAAACGCAGCCCGCTCAAGTCCCTCCCCTGCTTCAACCCTCCCACCACCACCCCTTTCAAGATAAAGCCCAAATTCCACACGCCAGGCTTCTTGCGCCCTCATACCCACCCCCAGCCCCACCTCTTACCACTCTCTCTGCCCACCGCAGACACCTGCTCCCACAATGGGAGCTCCTTGAAGGCCCCGCGATCCCTGGCAAGTCCGGGCCTTCACACATGCCATGCCATCCCTGCTGGGTGCAACAGTCTTCCTATTCCCTCAGCCCATCCACTCCCATCCGCCCTTCAAGGCTCAGCTGAAGGACCCCTGACCCAGCAAGCTTTCTGCCGGCTCTGGGCCGGCACTGGGGGGCATGCCCTTCCTCCTAATGTTGGCATCCGTCACACTGCATCACAGTTGCTACAGCTGGTTTGTCTGTCTCCACCCAGCACTCAGGCTGGGCACCATACTGTTCACCTCTGGAGAGCCAGCGTTGAGCAGATCGGTGGCACACAGCAGGAGCTCACTCAGTAAGTGTTTCTGGGTATTCGGTTTTTTATTTTCCTTTTTTATTTATTTTGAGAGAGAGAGAGAGACAGAGAATGTGGGGGAGGGGAGGAGAGAGAGAGAGGGAGACAGAAACCCAAGCAGGCTCCGTGCTGTCAGCCTAGAACCTGACGTGGGGCTCAAAGTTATTAACCGTGAGATCATGACCTGAGGCAAAATCAAGAGTCAGGCACTTAACTGACTGAGCCACCCATGTGCCCCAAATACGTTTAAAACCTCTCTAAGAGTTTTTTTTTTAAGTTTATTTATTTATTTTGAGAGAGACAGAGAGAATATGAGTGGGAAAGGGGCAGAGAGAGAGAAAGAGAATCTCGAGCAGGCTCCACACTGTCAGTGCAGAGCCCAATGTGAGGCTCAAACCCACAAAATTGTGAGATCATGACCTAAGTCAAAATCAAGAGTCAGATGCTTAACCGACTGAGCCACCCCGGCACCCATTTCTGGGTATTTCTCACGACTGACTGACTGAATGCCTGCCTGCCTGCCTGCCTACCTAGCAAAGGACAGAGTGTTAGAAGTCTGCTGAAGGACTATGAGGCACGAGAGAGGCGAGATGTTTGAAGACAAAGTGGCATTTACGCTAGACTCTTGTTCTGAACTGAACTGTGCGACCTCCAATTCATATGTTGAGGTCACAGCCCCAAGGAGTACCTCAAAATGTGACCGCATTTGGAGACAGGGCCTGTAACGAGGTGATTAAGGTAAAATGAGGTCACTGGGGTGAGCCTACATCCACTGACTGGTGTCCTTACAAGAGGGGGAAGTTGGGACACAGAGTGCGCAGAGGGAAGACCGTGTGAGGACACAGAAGATGGCCGTCCACAAGGCAAGGAGCGGAGGCCTCAGAAGGAACCCACCGGGCCGGCACCTGGGTCTCAGGCTTCTAGCCTCCAGAACTGTGAGGAAATGAGCGCCTGTGTTCAAGCCCCGCTTCTGTGGTGCTTTACGGCCGAAAGGATGTTCCAGGTGAGAAGCACACCCCAAGGCAGGGAGGCACGGGCGCGGGGCGCGGGGCGCGGGCCCTGGAATGGTCTGGTTTGGCGGCAGTGGATGGGCGCTGTGGCAAGTAGAGCATATCAGCCCTGGAATTAGGGTTGGCGGCAGGCCGCAGAGGCCCCAAAAGCCGGGTGAAGGAGGCTAGCGGGGCGCCTCTTCTGGGTGTGACCCGTGTCTGTGGCCGAGGGAGCAGTGGGCCGGGCAGGGCTGAGGCCAAGGCCACTCCGGGTCCTAGACTGGTGCATACGAGCCATCGGGCCGCTGTGGTGGCTTTTGGGGACAGCAAGCATTTTTTAATTTAAAAGTTCCAGGGGCACCTGGGGGGCTCAGTTGGTTAAGCGCTGACATCAGCTCAGGTCATGATCTCACGGTTCGTGGGTTGGAGCCTCGCATCGGGCTCTGTGCTGATAGCGTGGGGCCTGGAGCCTGCTTCAGATTCTGTGTCTCCCTCTCTCTCTCTGTCCCTCCCCTGCTCACACTCTGTGTGTGTCTCTCTATCAAAAATAAATAAACATTAAAAAATTAAAGAAAAAATTCTGTATGTATTTTAACGTGTGAAACACAGGACTGAACAGTGGCTCTTTTGTGAAAAGGCAGCACATTGATCAGGGCAACAGCGGGATCCTGCCAACCAGGATGGTCACCTGCCCTTGGCGGTGCAGTCCGGCCGTAGCCCTGGATCCTCTCCGACCTTCACTCCTCCCTACCCACGCTCTCCTTTTAAAACATAGGTCAGATTCTGTCATTCCCTGCCCTTCACTGCACTGGGAAAAGCAAAGTCAGGCCCAAAAGGAATAGTGTGAGTTCATTCATTTGCACAGTCAGACAGCTGGGGACTGTTTCATTCATTTGTTCCCTCAACAAACGCTTGGGGAGCACCTGCTATAGTCTCCAGGAGGCACCAGCACAGGGGTGGCGAATCTAAACATACTCTCTGCTCACCGGGGGTTCATGGTCCAGAGTCAGGGGTGGGGGTGGGGCTACCATATAGTCCCCAAAACAAAAGATCTCAATGGGGAAACTGCTGGAGAGAGCTTATCCTGGGCAGGGGGGGTGGTGGGGGGTGGGAAGGATATGGCCAAGCAGAGGAGGACAACCTGAGCAGGCTCCGTGAGGAAAATTCCAGGATGACAGGCATTAAAGGGGTGCAAAGGAGCGGAGGACTTCCGCAGGCAGAGGGAGCAGCCAGGCAAGGAGGTGGGAAGGAGGTGGCAGGAAACAAGTGTGAGGGACTGGAAGACCCTGTGGCTGCAGAGGTGACATTAGGAGACCTGCCGGAGAGCAGGGACAGGAGGCCTGCACTTCCCTCACCAGTCAGGTGCCCCCCCAGGTGCTCAGCCCCCTAAGCCTATTCCCAAAAGCCTCTGAGCACTTCCCACCGGGGGCTCCTTCCACGAAAGGAGGGTTCCAGGTAGCACAGGGGAAGCCGGAACTCTGGAAACCTTTTACTTAAGCTCATCAGGGAGACCAAGAAGGGGTCCCCCCGGGCAGTGGGTGCTGGAAGGGTTCACCAGCCCCCAGGCTCAATGGAGATTTGTATTTACAACCCAGATCGTCCCCCAGAATCCTGTCCTGTATCTCCTGCATAAACCCTCCCGAGCCACTCCCCTGACTCTCCCCAGGGGGTAGCCAGTGGGCTCCCCTTACTGCAGCACCTGCTGTGGCTCCCAGGGCCCCCAGAGCTGTCTCAGGGGGACCCTCTGCCTCCCTGGCTGCCACGTGTCCCTGGCTTACCTCACTCTTGTCACTGTAAAATAAATACCTGCTCTCCAGTCTCCTCTTTCACCTGTGTGTGTGTGTGTGTGTGTGTGTGTGTGTGTGTCTCACAGTGTCCTTGTCCTGGATTCTACTGGCTAACAAAGTCATCATAGAAAGAGTCACTTTCTATTGGCTAAATATCTAAACCTAACACAATGCCTTCCAGAAATAGCATCCTTCTGTGATCAAGGCGACCTCAGAGGCCCCAGGTGACAGAGTTCTGCATTTGTTCCTGGTAAATTTTTTATCGTTTGATAAAAATTTTGATTTTTGAATTCGGCATTTTTTCATTTTCATTATTTCTCACTTACAGTGAGTCAACAAGTTTCCTTTTAAAATCTGTTAATGATGTCAGTTTTAGGAAATTTATTAAGTAATAAAAACTATGGAAAGAGAAAATCTGAACGACTAAAATCCAGGAAGCGGCAGTCCCGGGGAAAGGAATGAAGAAATAGTAGGAGGAAGGGAAAGAAGGGAACGGAATGTGAGAGCAGAGCCATTAGGTTCCTAACGGCTGGATGTGGGGGGGGGAGGGGGGGTCCCACCTGTGCTTTTCGTACACTAGCCTCCTTTACTTGCTCTTTTCTGAGCATCCGTGTAAATGGGACTCGCATTTATTCTCCTTATTTGGTAGCTTCATAGCAACGCTCATGATCGGCGCTGAGTAATTGGTTAGTGGGTTTGCTGCTCCCATGGGGCTGACACAGCCCCTCTCTGGCTCACCCTGGCCCCCCGGGGGGCTAGAGCACTGCCAGCTGGTACTAGGCTGGAGGTATCTATGGGCAAATATCTGGATGAATGGCCAGCAGGAAGGTTGGATGAACCCTTTTAAAACAGAGATAACGAACACAGATGAAAAGGAAGGGGAGGGGCGCCTGGGTGGCTCAGTCGGTGAAGCCTCAGGTCAAAATCTCATAGTTCGTGGGTTCAAGCCCCGCTTCGGGCTCTGTGCTGACAGCTCAGAGCCTGGAGCCTGCTTCGGATTCTGTGTCTCCCTCTCTCTCTGACCCTCTCCTGCTCACGCTGTCTCTCTCTCTCTCAGAAATAAATAAAACATTAAAAAAGTCAGTTGACCATAAATGAAGGGATTTATTTTTATTAAAAAAAGATAAATTTTATACACATACAAATAATAGGGACTTTAGGTTTCTTAACATAAATAATGAAATTTTAAAGGTAGATATGACTATACCGTGTATATTTACTTGAAAACCTATACAATATTTTTCTGAAATACGTTAAAGGTTATTTATTTTACATTTTGGTAGATTTGGTAAAATTGTTATACAAAAAGCTTTATTAATTCTTGTTCCTTGTATTGGTGATTGCCTATGCCCATTTCCATATGTTCTCTTTGATGCTGGATGCCCTGTTTTCAATTTTTGCCAATCTGTTGGAGGGGAAATATTTTATTAGTATTTGAATTTGTGTTTGCATGATTCTTTTTTTTTTTTTTAATGTTTTATTTATATCTAGCAGAGAGAGAGACAGCGTGAGCAGGGGAGGGTCAGAGAGAGAGGGAGTCACAGACTGAAATAGGCTCCAGGCTCTGAGCTGGCAGTCAGCACAGAGCCCGACGCGGGGCTCGAACCCACGAACGGCGAGATCATGACCTAAGCGAAAGTCGGAAGCTTAACCGACTAAGCCACCCAGGCGCCTCAACCCATGATTCTATTTTTTTAAGGTTCATTTATTTATTTATTTTGAGAGATAGCATGAGTGGGGGAGGGGCAGAGAGAGAGGGAGACAGAGAATCCCAACCAGGTCCCGCACTGTCATCACTGAGCCTGATGCAGGGCCCAACCTCATGAAACTGTGAGATGATGACCTGAGCCAAACAAAACCAAGAGTCAGACGCTTAACTGACTGAGCCACCCAGGCGCCCGTGTTTCCATGATTCTTACTGAGGTTGAACATTATATGTTTACTGGTCAACGATATTTCTTCTTCTGTGAATTGCCTGTTTATAAAAAGAAATATAATTTGCTTATTTACAAATTGTCCTTGCCCATGTTTTCTTTATGTATTTGTCTTTTTCCAATTGATTTGTGGGAATTCTTTTTTTTTTAATGTTTATTTATTTCTTTATTTTTGAAAGAGAAAGAGAGAAAGAATGCATGTGTGCACTCAGGAGCAGGGAGGGGCAGAGAGAGAGGGAGACAGAGGATCTGAAGTGGGCTCTGCACTGACAGCAGAGAGCCCAATGTGGGGCTCAAACTCATGAACTGTGAAATTATGACCTGAGCCAAAGTTGGACTTAACCGACTGAGCCATACTGGCACCTCTGGGAATTCTTTACTCATAATGGGTAGTAATCCTCTGTGGTATGTGTGTTGTATATATCACTCTGTCACTTGCCCATCTTACAGTGTACCAGTTCCTTAAAGTACATAGAGTCAAATGTTCTTTCTTTGTCTCCCAAGATGATATGAAAGTCTGTCTTAAGCCATATAGGATAAGAATGACACACGTGACTCTCTATAATAAAAAGATATATCACACCTTTGTATACATAAAATACACATATGTACGCCTCATATACTTTCTATACATATCTGTACACATCAAATACTCTTTCTAATGATTTTCTTTAATTTACCTTTTACTTCCTCACCCTAACAACCCATGAGTACACACCATCTAGTACTATCCCCATTTTACAAGTAAGACTGAGGGACACGTAAGTTAGGACTCAGCAGCCGGCCTCCTGAGCCCACACTCTTAATCAATACTTCATTTTGACTCCACACAACTTATCCTCTCTATATATCACAAAAGCAATGGTAATTAACACAATGTGATAATGGCACAGAAACAGCAACTATAAATAAAACAGATAATACAGAAAAATCTTTTAACATAGAAAAGCTGAAGGTATAAAAGGGCAAAACTATACAATACTAGGGAACACAAAGATTTATCATAAATGATATTGGAAAAACTGGCATTATTTTAAGTCAGTCTAAATCCACTTTTCACATCATCCACCTAAGTAAAAACTAGAAGGAAAAAAAAACCCTTTAAAAAAGAATAACAGATCTCTAAAGTAAGAAGAATCAGGGAGGAAAATGGACAGTTTGAATTATGTAAAAATGTTAAATGCCTGTTATATTTTCTAAAACTTCATTTTTAAAAAGGTAACAATAGTCTGGGAAAAAGAACTGCCAAAAGTATGGCAAACAAATCTTACCAAAAGCCTATATAAACTAGCTGGGAAAAAAAAAACTAAGCAAAACAGATGAGCAAAACAGAAAGTACAACTTATAAACAAAAACATGCGAAAAACCCATTGAGCTTAATATGTTAAAAGAAATGCAACATTAAAAGGGCCTCTGTTTTGCCTGCTTTGTAAATGATATTGTCGTTGGTGGAATGGGTAAAATCAAATGGGCACTCTCACACAGGGTGTTGATACAGAGTGATTTAGTAACATATACCAAGCACCATTAAAATAAATGTTCATACCCCATTTACCTAGTAATCCCATGTCTGAGCATCTATTCTACAGATATGATCCAGAAACCTGGGGAAAACCACATGACCAAGATAGTTACTGAAGTATTTTTTTTAAGATTTTATTTTTAAGTAACCTATATCCTCAACCTTGAGATCAAGAGTCGCATGCTCTACTGACTGAGCCATCCAGGCACCCCTACAACATTATTCATTATAGCAAGAAAACGGAAAAGAGAAAGAAAAGCCACCAAATTTCTAAGAACAGGGAATAGTTAAGTAAATTATGGAACAATCACCTACCAAAACATTATACACCCTTAAAAATAATTCTGAAACTAATAACATTTTTAAAACCCTATGCTATAATATCCAGTGGTACAAGCAGAAAGAAATACAGAAATTTTAAGTTGTTCAGGGTGTGGGATTGAGTCATGAGTTTCTCTAATTTCTGACTTTACTATGGATTTAGAAGGACCAAGTCCTAGTCCTGGCTGTACCTCTTCCACCCACCAGTCATTCTGACCTTGGCCCAGGTACAAAAACCTTTCTATGCCTCAGTTTCCTTGCCCGTAACAATGAAGGTCCTAAATGTAGCCACTTCAGGGGAGTGCTTTGAGAATCAGATGAGATAATACTTGTGGAAGAACTTGACTGTGGTACCTAGCACACAGCACTCAGAAATATTATTTTTATCATATAAAGAAAGGCTAACATGTTTGCAGAGGATAAATAATTGAAATGAGGAAGCTATTTCACAGGCAGAGTCTATTTTCACTTGACAGTTTTGTATTGTTAATTTCATACTCCCTCTGCTCCTGCAGCTTTTTCCTGCTCAGACAACAGTTACCCGTAAACCCACGTGGTGAAGGGAAAATCAAAGGAAACTAAATGTCTACTCTCAAGTAGCCAGTGGGGCTCAGTTGGAAAGGAACAAAACCAAGCCCTGCCAGTGAGCCCTGTATACTAGAAGCAGAGAACGCATGTCTTCTTTACTTTTCTGCTCTAATGACAGGGAAAAATCACATTGTTTGAGTAAACTTAAAATATCAACTGCCTGCATTTCTGAGCTAAATATTTTAGCTTGGAAATTGGACTCAGTGGAAAAAAGGAAGAAGAGGGGGGGACCCTGAAAACTTCATTTCTAGAAAATACAGTGGTGAAGAGATGTTTCGGTGTAGCCTGTGCTTTGGTCAGGGCCAGGGCGGCGGTGGGGGAAGGGGAGGGTTAGTGCAAAATACTGTCTAAACAGAAACCATATAATAAGTAACTTCCTAGAAAAGCCTCTATCTTTGTCATATCTTTGAAGTTCTGCCATCTAGGTCTCATAAGCACAATGTTTGGCCCAGATATTAAGCATTGGGGCCTTATCAAGCCCTAAGCAAGATGGGAGGCCGCCCCCCTCCACACGCACACAGTGCTCGTCTTCAAGGGGAGAAGGCTCTAGAACCTTCTGGGGTGCTAAGAACCAGTCAAGCGGGTGGTTCTCTTGACAGGACTTCCCACATCGGTGACGAGAATGCACAGAAGGAGCCCTATTCACCTTGGTTGTGAAAAGAGCTCTCCACACTGCTAGTAATTAGTACCCACAGAGAGGATTACTTTTCCCACAAAACTCCGCACATTAAAGTCAGCACTAATCATCCTTACTTTGCAAGATGAAAAAAGTGTATTTTTTCAACATGTCAGAAGCTGAGTTTTCAAGTTCGGTTTCAGCTCAAAGAAGCATGTATGTAGCATGAAGTGACCTAGCCCGTGAATCGCCAAAGGATGTGTTACTCATGCCTTTGTCATATCAGGATTCACTGGGTGTGTAGACATTATACCTAAGGCAGAAGAACCTCTTCCCCCAGATAGAGCTAGTTTCTAAGATTTTCCATCCCCATCTTAAATAATAACCAACTCTGTACTTACTGCAAAGGCTTTCGCTTCTCGAGCCTCCCGGGAGCTGCTGACCTCAATCAGCAAGTCAGCCGCACTATTCTGGGGTTTGGTGCCGGCCAGGGAGGAAAACCACTCTAGGGGCCCCGGCCCCTAGTGAGCATTCGAGCAAGCTTCACGCAGGAAGCAGGCGGCTCTCTGCTCGCCAGGGCTTCTGACAGCTTCTCCCCTCTCCCTCCTCCTCCCTCTGTCTCTCACCATCTCTCTCCCTTCTCTTTCTCTCTCTCTCTTGCTCTCTCTCTCTCTCTCTCTCTCTCTCTCACACACACACACACACACACACACACACACAGTGCAAAATCATTTCTACCCGACTGGTTCTTAAAGACTTAATTTGTACCTCTCTAAAACATAAGGATTTAAAGATATAGGCTGACATATTTCTGGCTGTTTCCTGAGATAATCAAACAGAAAACAACAACAAAACAACCCAGTCTGTCTTCAAAGGTGAGTGTGCCCCAAAGCCTCAGAGCCCCCCACTGGCCGTAACCTGCGGGTTATAGAATGTTCTAAGTGGGATGGGGGGAGTCAAAGTCAGGTGATGATCCAGAAGCGTTTCAAAGCGGGCAGTTCCAGTGAGAGCACTGAAGCTTGCTCCGAGATAAAGCAGCCCCTGTCACTTGTTGTAATTGCTTTTTTCATTCTAAAGATTTTCATGCCTAACTTTGGACACAGAGAGCTCCCAAATTGTATGAGCACTCTCACAAAACCCGAGGCCCACGTCTCCTGCCCCCCCAGATGGCCTGCGCCCTCGCTGATGATGGGATTGCCAGTAACGACACGGAAGAGATGCTGGGGAAGGTAAATACGCAACACAGGTTCTGGCTCCGCTCACCGAGCACTGCAGTCATCGGCTGGGGCTGAGCTTAGTCACTGCCGTGGCTGCAGTTTAATTGCTATTTTAACGGATAATAGGTGTGAAAAGCAGCCCCCTAGCTCTTTCATGGCAGAGGAAGTTTGCAGAGCCTCAATGACGCTGAACGCCCGGAGGTTCACTGTAATGCCACCGCCCCACCCCCCGCCCCCATACGCAGACGTTGCCTTTCTAATGACAGGTCACAGTAAGGAGCTGTGGCCAGGCAGTTTAGAGCTGGCCCTCCCCTGTGAGAGCTGTGATTACAGCTGAGGCCCCGTGCCACCCTGGCAAACGCTGCTCCTTTGGTGGCCCTCCCTCTTTGCCTTAAAGAAAGCACGAGACATGCACGGGACCTGCTCTCCCTGAAGAGTATCCATCCTCCCGGGGGTCAGGGGAATAAAGGGACCTAACTCCCCCGGGGGGAAAGGGGATCGCCCCCGTGCATGGTCACCATGGCCCAGACTCCGGAGGTGGTAGTGGTTGGGACTCTACAAGTGACAGAACTCCAACTCAGCCTCACTCAAGCAAAATAGCAAATTTATTGGCTTGACTAACTGGGAAGTCTAGGGATGAATTCCAGCTGGCTTTAAGCCAGGAGACCCAGAGGTTCAAACGTCATCGGGACTTTCTTTTCATCACCTTCTGGCTCAGCTTCCCTAGGTTCGATTCCTTCAAACACGGGTGCTCTTGGGATGGGAAAGACTTTCCTGGTGGCACTCCATGACAGAGAGTCCAGGTCTTTAGCATTCAAGACCTTGGAAGAGAGTCACTCCTCAGAAGGGACCTTGGCGTGACAACACTGTCCAGTCACTGGGTGACTGATAGCCCCACTAGTTATAAGAGCAGTTCCCAAAAGAAAAAAAAATGCCACCTAGGCAAAAAGATACAAACTTGTGCCTTGGATTAAGCCTTTCATGTGATTGTGTCTTACTTCCCCAATTTGACTGTAAATCTATTAATAGTATTACACGAAGTGTTAAGCGTGGTTATCTCTGATGTTGTGGGTCATTTATTTTTTAAACTCACACTGTATCTTCTAAATATTCTAAAAACAATAAAAATTATTAAACTGTATAATAACAGAATACATTTTTTAAAGTTTATTTATTTTGGAGAGAGAGACAGAGCTTGAGTGGGGGAGGGACAGAGAGAGAGAGGGAGACACATTCTGAAGCAGGCTCCAAGCTTGGAGCTGTCAGCACAGAGCCAGACCTGGGGCTTGAACTCATGAACCACAAGATCATGACTTGAACTGAAGTTGGAAGCTTAACTGACTGAGCCACCCAGGTGCTCTAATAACACAATACATTTAAAAGAGTTATTGCATGCTAAACAAATCCTGCTTACAAGCAAAAATATGTATAGAAAATCTATGAATAAATCTGGTAAGAACATTACAGTCACCACCCCCAAAAACTCTACAACATGTTACTGAACATCAGAAGAGAGGACTGGATGAAAAACCCTACCATGATATTCTAATTAAATATTCATTCTCCACAAAATAATTGTGTAACTGTATTACAGGGTTTATTATGAATTATTTATTATTTCAACAGGGTTAAGAGTGTGGAAAATGCTCTATATTTCTTTTTTTTTTAAGCTTATTTATTTATTTTGAGAAAGAGAGAGTACGTACAATTGGGGGAAAAGCAGAGGGAGAGATAGAGAATCCTAAGCAGAGTCCACACTTGGCACTGAGCCCATTGCAGGGCTTGATCCCACAACCATGAGATCACGACTTGAGCCAAAATTATGTCAGACACTTAACTGAGCCACCCAGGTGCCCCCTAGAATTTTGATTAAGATAAAGATTGCACTACTAATCTGAACATAAAGAATGGATTGTTTTTAAAAATGGCATTGGGAAATTTGGCTAATCATTTGCAAATAAAAAAGATCTCTGCCTCATACCCAAATGAATTCTGATAAAGATTTAAGTGGAGGGAAAAAATAAAAAGAGGCATTATAAGAAGCAGAGAAGAGGAGACAGTGTCTCTCAACAAGGTGGGAAAGGTCTCTCTGAGCCCACACACAAAGGCAGGATCCATAAAAAAGAAACAGATTTAACTTTGAAAATAAAAATTTTGGGGGCACCTGGGTGGCTCAGCCGGTTAAGTGACCGACTCTTGATTTTGGCTCAGGTCATGATCTCACAGTTAGTGGGTTCGAGCCCCGCCTCAGACTCTGTGCTGACACTGTGGAGCCTGCCTGAGATTCTCTCTTCCTCTTCCTCTCTTCCTCCCCAACTTGTGCTCTCTCTCTCTCTCTCTCTCTTGCTCTCGCTGTCTCTCGCTCTCAAAATAAACTTAAAATTTTTTTTAAAAAAACCAACCTCTGTTAATAACAAAAATCCTATAAATAAAGCATAAATGCCAATGACAAGATGAGATAAACATCTCTGCATAACCTTTGGTTCAGTTATTCCATTTGTAGGAATGTTTCCTATGAAGATAATCATGAATGAATGCAAAATTGCATGCATGGGAGTTATGAGTTTATCCTTGATTATAACAATGACAAAAAAGGAAATAATTAAAAGTCTAATTGGTTAGATTATGGCAGGTAGATCCATGTAATTATATTAGGCAGCCATTAAAAGTGACTATATCAATACTCCCTATGGGGCACCTGGGTAGCTCAGTTGGTTAAGCATCTTGCTTCAGCTCAGGTCATGATCTTGCAGTTCATGAGTTTGAGCCCCTCATCAGGCTCTGTGCTGACAGCTCAGAGCCTGGAGCCTGCTTCAGATTCTGTATCTCTCTCTCCGCACCTCCCCTGCTGACACTCTGTCTCTCTCTCAAAAATAAATAACCATTAAAAAATTTTTTTAAATATTCCCTATGATGTAAACATAAAAATCCTTAACAAAATACCAAGAAACCCAAATCTAGCAACATGATTATACATGATGACCAAGTAGGATTTATCCCAGGAATTCAAGGTTGGTCCAACATGTGACACCAATCAATGTAATCAACCATAGTGATAGAATAAGGAACAAACCACAGGATTGTGCACCATTAGGTGCAGAAAAAGCACTCGATAAAATCCAATGCACTTTCATAATAAAAATATTTAACAAACCAGGAACAAAAGGGAAACTCCTTACTTGATAAAGGCCAACTACAAATATCACACTTAATGGTGTAAACCTGAAATCCTTCCTCTAAGATCAGAAACAAGATAAAGATGTCTCTGCTCTTACCACTTCTGGCCAACATTTATAGCAGAGTCTTAGCCAGGGAAATTAGGCAATAAAAACAAAGGCATCCAGATTGCTAAGAAAATTATAACTATCTCTATTATTTCATGATCACATATGCAGAAAATCTCAAAAAAAAAAACTACAACAAAACGGAGCTAATAAACCTGTTCAGCAAAGTTGTAGGATACAAGATCATTTACAAAAAAATGACTTTTTTTTTTTATTTATTTTTTTTATATTTTTATATATTTCTAGGAGAGAGAGAGAGAGACAGTGTGAGCAGAGGAGGGTCAGAGAGATAGGGAGTGACAGACTCTGAAACAGGCTCCAGGCTCTGAGCTGGCAGTCAGCACAGAGCCCGACACGGGGCTCGAACCCACGAACGGTGAGATCATGACCTAAGCGAAAGTCGGACGCTTAACTGACTAAACCACCCAGGCGCCCCAAAATCACTCTTTTTTAAAAATATTTTTTATGTTTTTATTTTATTTTTGAGAAAAAGAGACAGAACATGAGCAGGGGAGTGGAAGAGAGAGAGAGGGAGACACAGAATCTGAAGCAGGCTCCAGGCTCTGAGCTGTTGGCCCAAAGCCTGATGCAGGGCTCGAATTCACAGACCATGAGATCATGACCTGAGTTGAAATCAGATGCTTAACTGACTGAGCCACCCAGGTGCCCCCATTTTCATTTCTTTTTTTTTTTCTTAATTTTTTTAAATGTTTTTTATTTATTTCTGAGAGACAGCATGAGCAGGGGAGGGTCAGAGAGAGAGGGAGACACAGAATCTGATAAAGGCTCAAGGCTCTGAGCTAGCTGTCAGCACAGAGCCTGATGCGGGGCTCGAACCCACGAACCATGAGATCATGACCTGAGCCGAAGTCAGATGCTTAAGTGACTGAGCCACCCAGGCGCTCCTCCCATTTTCATTTTGATATACTTGCAGTGAACAATCCAAAATATTAAGAAAACATTTCTATTTATAATAGCACCAAAAGGAATAAAATACTTAGAAATATGTTTAATAAAAGACGTATAAGAGTTGTACACTAAAACCTATGAAACATTGAAAAAATTTAAAGAAGTCTTAAATGGACACATATCTGGGTACATGTATTATAAGACTTAAGATGGCAATACTCCTCAAATTGATCTACAGATTCAACACATTCCCTATCAAAATTCCAGCTGCTCCTTTTCCAGAAACTGACAAGCTAATTCTTTAACTCATATGGAAATGCAAGGGACTCAGAATAACTGAAACAATCTTGAAAAGAACCAAGCTGGGGTGCCTGGGTGACTCAGTCTGTTAAGCATCCGACTTTGGCTCAGGTCATGATCTCATGGTTTGTGGGTTCAAGCCCTGCATTGGGCTCTGTGCTGACAGCCAGCTCAGAGCCTGGAGCCTGCTTCAGATTCTGTATCTCCCTCTCTCTCTGACCCTCCCTGCTCATGCAGTTTCTCTCTCTCTCTCTCTCTTTCAGAAATAAATAAAACATTTTAAAAAAGTAAAAAAAAAAAAGAAAAAGAAAAGAACCAAGTTGGAAGACTCACACTTTTGAATTTTCAAACTTACTAACAAACTATAACAATCAACACTGTGTGGTATTGACACAAGCAGAGACATAAACAGATCAATAAAACAGAATCAAGAGTCCGTAAATGAACCAACGCATTTATGGAAGTTGATTTTTGACAAGAATGCTGAGACCATTCAATTTGTCTTTTCAACAAATGGTGCTGGGGCAACTGGTTATCCATATACAAAAGAATGAAAGCAGATTCCTATCTCCCACCACATACAAAACTTACTTCTAAAATGTAACAGCTAAAAATAGAAAAATCTTAGGAGAAAACGTAAGTGTAAAGCTTCATGACCCTGGATTAGACAATGTTTTCTTAGCTATTAAACACAAGCAACAGGGGCACTTGAGTGGCTTAGTCAGTTATGCATCCGACTTTCACTTAGGTCATGATCTCGCGGTTCGTGGGTTCGAGCCCCACGTCGGTCTCTGTGCTGACTGCCAGCTCAGAGCCTGGAGCCTGTTTCAGCCTGTGACTCCCTCTCTCTCTCTGACCCTCCCCTGCTCACGCTGTCTCTCTCTCTCTCTCCTAGAAATAAATAAAACATTAAAAAAAAAAAAACACAAGCAACAAACCAGAAAGCCCATAAATTGGACTTCATAAAAAAACAGCTTTTGTGCTTCAGAGGGCAGTGAAAATATAACCCATAGAGTGGAAGAAAATATTTGCAAATCATATATCTGATAAGGTTCTATTCTCCAGGATACATAAAGAACTCTTATAACTCAATAATCAAAGGACAAATAACTAAAAATGGGCAAAGGATTCAGACAGACATTTCTCCAAAAATAATATAAAATATATAAATGGCAGGGCTCCTGGATGGCTCAGGCGGTTAAACATCTGACTTTGGCTCAGGTCATGATCTTGCACTTCATGGGTTCAAGCCCCATGTCAGGCTCTGGGCTTGCTGACAACTCTCTCTCAAAAATAAATAGATATTTAAAAAAAATTTTTAAACCCACACACTTAAAATATACAAATGGCAAATAGGCACATAACAAATGTTCAGCATCATTAGGCATTAGAGATATGCACACCCAAGCTTCAATGAGATACCACTTCACACCTGCTAGGGATGGGTGAAACCAGACAAGTACAGGCAAGGGTGTGGAGAAATCAGAACCCTCATACATTGTTCGTGGGAATGGGTGTGGCCACTGCGACAATATAAAACTGTTCGGCAGTTCCTCAAGAAGTTAAGCACAGAGTTACCATTATGATCAATGCAATTCCACTCCTTGACCCTATAAGACTGAAAACAGGAAGTCAGACAGAAGCCTGTGCCTGAGTATTTGTAGCAGCACTATTCACCACAGCCAAACAGGTGGGGGGGAAGAAACAAATATCCACCAACTGATGAAGGGAAAAACATCATGTGTGCATCCATACCATGGAATATTATCATCAGTAAAAAGGAATGAAGTAAAAAAATAAAGAAAGAAATGAAATGCCATCATATCTGCTATAACAGAGATGAACCTTGAAAACATTATATTAAGTGAAAAAAGCCAGACACAAAAGGCCACATATAGTATGAATAGATTCATGTGACATTTCCATAAGAGGCAAATCCATAAACACAGAGTAGATTAGTGGTTACCATGAGATGAAGGGAGGGGCACAAGGTGGGGGGTGATTTCTATCAGCTCCAGAGTTTTGGGGGCAGGGGGAGGGGGATGAAAATGTTCTGGAATTTGATACTGTTGTCTGTTGCACAAGCTTGTGAATGAAGAAGAAAATCATTGTATTGTATACTTTAAAAGATGAGAGGCGCCTGGGTGGCTCAGTCGATTGAGTGTCTGACTTCGGCTCAGGTCATGATCTCATGGTTCGTGGGTTTGAGTCCCGCATCGGGCTCTGTGCTGACAGCTCAGAGCCTGGAGCCTGCTTCAGATTCTGTGTCTCCCTTTCTCTCTGCTCCTATCTCTCTCTCTCCCTCTCTGTCTCTCAAAAAGAAATAAACATTTTTTTAAAAATGGGGGTGCCTAGGTGGCTCAGTCAGTTAAGCATCCAACTCTTAATTTCGGCTCAGGTCATGATCTCATCGTTTGTGGGATTGAGCCCTGCACAGGCTCCGCTCTGACAGTGTGGAACCTGCTTGGGATTCTCTCTCTCTCTGCCCTTCCCATGCTTATGCACATGCATGCTCTCTGCCTCTCAAAATAAAAAACCTTTTTGAAAAATGGCTGTTCTTGGCACTCTTGTTGAAGATCAGTTGGCTTGTATATGCATGAACTTAAGTTTCAGGTCTCTATTCTATTCCATTGGTTTATACGTCTGTCTTCATGCCAGTACCATACTGTTTTGATTACTGTAGCTTTTTGTATATTTTTAAACCAGGAAGTGTGATGTTCCCAACTTTGTTCTTCATTCTCTGGATTGATCTGGCTATTCATGTTTTCTTTGCAGTTCCATGTGAATTTTAGAATTGTTTTTTTCTATTTCTACAAAAAATACCATTGGGATTCTGATAGGGTTTGAAATGAATCTGTAATGGGGAAAGGATAGTTTCTTCAGTAAACAGTGTTAGGAAAACTAGATAGCCACATGCAAAAGAATGAAACTGAACCCTGTACCATACATAAAACCAACTCAAAATGGGTTAAAGAATTAAAGATAAGATCTGAAACTATAACACCCCTAGAAAAGAAACAAGGCAGAAAACTTTCATGACCTTGGTCTTGGTAATGATTTCATCAATATGACACTAAAAACAAAGGAAACAAAAACAAAAATAAACAATGAGAACTATATCAAACTAAAAGGCTCTGCACAGCAAAAGGAAATAATCAACAAAGTGAAAAGGCAACCTACAGAATGGGAGAATATATTTGCAAACCATAAATCTGATAAGGAGTTAATCTCCAAAAGAGATAAGGAACTCCTACGACTCAACAGTAAAGAATAAAAACAAAAACCCAATAACTGATTAAAAGATGGGCTAAGGACTTTCATAGACATTTCTTCAAAGACATACAAACAGCCAGCAGGTATGTAAGAAAATGATCAACATCACTAATCATCAGGGAAATGTAAATCCTAATCATAATGAGATACCTCACACACACAATGGTATCCTATTTAGCTTTAAAAAGAAGGAAATTCTGCAATATTTAACAAGCTGGATGAAATGTAAGGACATTCTGCTAAGTGAAATAAAGGAGTCACAGAGAGACAAAAACTGCATCATTCCATTTACCTGAGATATCTAGAATAGTCAAGTTCATAGAATCAAACAGTGGAATGGCGGTTGCCGGGGGCTGGAGGAGAGGGGAAATGGGAAGTGACTGATCAATGAGCATAAAGTCTTGGCCAAACAAGGTGAATAAACTCCAGACATCTGCTATACAATTATTGTACCTACAGTCAACAATAATATGGTGTACACTTAAACCATTTTTAAATTTGCCAAGAGGTTAGACCTCACATTAAGTACTCTTATCACAATAAAATAAAATTCAAAAAATAAAATAAATTACAAAAAAGAGTTTTCTCCAGTTGGTAGCTTTAAAGATTTTTCTGCCCTAATTGCACTGAGCACGTCACAGTTTTACACTTTAAAAAATATTATTTAGGGGGTGTCTGGGTGGCGGTTAAGCTACCAACTTTGACTCAGGTTGTGATTTCACAGTTTGTGGGTTTGAGCTCCAGATTGGGCTTTCTGCTGTCAGGACAGAGCCCACTTCAGATCCTCTGTTCCCCTCCCCTGCTCTCTCTCTCAAAAATAAATAAACAAAACTTAAAAATAAATAAATAATAGTATTTAGGCATAAGAGCTACTATCTATCATGAGAGCATCAGACTCTATTTGTGACTAATGGCTTATACTGCAGAAACTAAGTTCATTTGACCCAAAGATTTTGTGTGTGTGTGACCCAAGGGAGACTTTTTTTTGAGGTAGAGAAAGAGACCACTCATGAGCAGCGGGGAGAGGGGAGGGAGAGAGAGAGAATCCCAAGAAGGCTCCATGCTCAGCGTGAAGCCCACCACAGGGCTCGATCCCACGACCCTGGGATCATGAGCTGAGCCGAAACCAAGAGTTGGACACTCAACTGACTGGGCCACCCAGGTGCTCCAAGACTTTCTGAATTACAGAAATAACTAAACCCCGGATGAGCCATCCTTTGCAAGGACCATGAAGTCTCTACTCCTGGACTGTCTAGGAAAGAGCGGGGTCGGGCGAAGGGCTATGATGGTATGTTTGAGGCATTCATTTGCACGGAGGCTGGGCAGGGTCAGGGTGGTCTAGGTGCAAGAGCTGGATTTGTGAGTCCAGACCGGTGCTGAAGGAAACCTCTGCGCAGGCTGAGCTCCCAAGTGCCTCCGTGGGAAACCCGCCAGCTCTCTCCAGAACAGAATTTCCTAAACCTTAGCCAAAAATTGAAGCCTAAAAAATGCTCTGTTTTGCTCTTGCAAAATAAATTTATCAACTCTAAAAATAACTAGGACAAAGCCAGAAGATGGAAGCCACTGAATGGGTTTCAAACAGATGTGTGACAGTTTTGCAAAGACTTTCAAGAGTCAGGTCCTTAGGACTCTTGCATTAGCAGAGCGGTACCCAAGAATATCTGTTATCATTATTTTTTAATGTTTATTTATTTCTGAGAAAGAGAGAGAGCATGAGTGAGGGAGGGGCAGAGAGAGAGAGAGAGCGCGTGGGGGGACAGAGGATCCGAAGTGAGCTCTGTGCTGACAGCAGTAAGCCCAATGCTGGGCTCAGACCCACGAACCCGGAGATCATGACCTGAGCCGAAGTCAGACGCTCAACTGACTGAGCCCCCCAGGCGCCCCCAAGAGAAGGTGTGATGACGCAGGGTGAAAAGACACACTCCCAGGGCAAAAGTGGTGAAGATCCTTATGGGTCTCTAAGCTTCATTCAGCCAGCAGCAAGTCCGGTGTTTATTACCAGAAAATGAGTATAAATAGAAAATATTTATCTGGTGAGTTGGTAGATCATCATGAATCTGCTAATCTACTAAATACAATCTGAAACTTAACATTTGCATGTAGTATGGAAATACATTGCCCTTCTTTGTAAACATCTATAAAGCTTGACCATAAACTAAGAGGAACTTGACTTCTTTGTTAACCTGACCATCTCTTTAGAGGACTTTTTAATTTAGTTCTAAAACCCAGCATTTGACTGTAAGAAATTACATGGAGAGAAGTAATTACGGAGGGAGACACACTGCCCTGGGAAAGTGGTGATTAGTGAAGTCGGCCTTCTTATGAGCTACAAGGCGAGGTTCATCATGTCCTTCCCAAAAGAACAGAAAGGGGCGGCTCTTCATGGAAATGTACAGCTAGGAACAAGAAGTTTGTTGGCTTACAAGTTACCATATGCTAATATGTCTTCTTTTTTATATATATAGGGGTTTTTTTGAAGTTTATTTACTCATTACCTTTGAGAGAGAGAGGGAGAGAGAATCCCAAGCAGGCTCCACACTGTCAGCCTGAAGCCTGAGGCGAGATTATGACCGAAGCCGGAGTTGGCCGCTTAACTGACTGAGCCACCAGGTGCCCCTGGTGTGCGTTGTTTTTGTTTTTCTTTTTCTTTTTAGAAAAGCACTGTTGTAGGGGTGCCTATAGTCAGTCGGTTAAACTTCAACACTCAGCTTCAGCTCAGGTCATGATCTGACGGTTTCATGAGTTCGAGCCCCACACTGAGTTCAGCACTGACAGTGCAGAGTCCACTTGGGATTCTTTCCCATTCCCTCTCTCTCTACCCCTCCCCTGCTCACACTGTCTCTCTCTCTCTCTCTCTCTCAAAATAAATAAATGAACTTAAAAAAATTAAAAGATAAATAAAAGAAAATTCTTAAAACACAAAAGCACTGCTGTAGTAGCAGCTTAAGTCACACGCCTGAATCCTGAGAGGTCACGCAGCCATGAGGTGGGTCCGGCTCCGGGGATGCCCCCCACCCCCCACCTGTGACCTTCCCTCCTCAGCACTGACCGTCTTCTGCTTCTAGTGATACACCCAGCACCCACGCTGCACCCCCCGCCCCGGGCTGTGTGAAATGCTGAGTGAGGCGACGCATATGTCTGAATTTGTTTAATTAGCCAGGAATAGGGAAGCAGCGACTCTTTCGGTTTCCAAGCAGATGTTAAACTAATTTTGGGAAAGAACAAGAGCCCCAGAGAGTCTGAAGAATGACTCAGCTTGGGTCCCTCACAAGTTCCGTGGCACCTGGGTACATGTCCCTCCGCGGACACCCCTGCCGCAGGGATACTGAATCTGCAAGGGCCTCTCAGACCTCCACTACGACACTCCCTCCCAGCCAGCTCTGCTCCCCGGTCTCAGGTTCCTTCCCTCCCCTGCCGGACTCACACTGTCCCCCACCCCACCCATTCTGAACCCCGAGATCCTTCCGCGAGCTCCCCCCCCACCCCCCAGTCCCTGGATGCCTTTACTCTGGCCCTGCTCAGTCGGTCACGGTCAGGAACTGCTTTGTTCCCAGCCCTGCCTCCCAAGGGAACCGTAAAGACAGAGCTCGCCTGCACCACGTGGCCCTTGGTATCTCTGAGCCATTGATGTGTTTCACTCTAACTGGCTTCTGGTGGAGCCTTCCCAAAAAGCATGTACGTTAAGAATATCTCGGTCAAGTTTAATTCAGGAAGGGCATCTGACTGTGAGCACAGGTCAGGCACTATCCTCAAAGTCAGCTGTATCATTAACAAAGCTGCTCTCCGATCTCCATCGGTCTGATTGATCCCTGAACTGTATTTGTGATGCCAGGCTAGGGAAGCAGGATGTCCCCAGCTCTTTTCCAAACCCCCAGCAACACCCTTCAACCTCTGCCCGCCCCCCTTGCTCTGTGTGCACGAAGGGAAAAGTAGATAGCCTTCCCTAAATCCACAGAAAGTGGAAGGAAGAAATGAGTACAGCTACAAGTAGCAGTTAATGAAACGAAAACATTTTTTAGAATGGTCTTGAAGATTAAAAAAAAAAAAACTAAAATTAAAAACAAGAAAGAGGGTGTAATTACATATATGGCTTTGTAAACTAGGCGAAACAGATAATTTTCTAGGAAAACACAGATTACCAAAATTAACTCAAGAAACAAACAGTCCTACAGAAAAAGGGCAAAGGATAAGAAAAGGCAATTCACAAAAGAAAAAATACTATAAACATCTTTTAGTATCCAAAAAACACAAACTAAAGCAATAAGATATTTTTTAAGTCCATTGCATGGATGAATATATTTGAAAGGGATAAAAGTGTTAGCAAAAATGTAGGAAATACACACTTTCACACCGTTGTGTTTGGCTCCTGGGAGGCAGTTGGGAGTAGAGATTGTAAAGAGGGACTTTTCATATTTTACTCTATTTCTATATTTGAATTTTCAAAAGAATATGTTTTTGTATTATACCTGAATTTTTAAAATTAATTTATTTTTTTAATGGTTACTTAGTTTTGAGAGAGAGAGAGAGCAAGTGGGAGAGGTACAGTGAGAGAGGAAAACAGAGGATCCAAGGCGGGCTCTGTGCTGACAGAAAACGGTAATTTGCAATAATGACGTAGGTTGTAAAACAGTTTCTGGATCTGAAACAACAGGTAAGAAAAGGAGAAAGAGAAAAATAAGCAGCAAAGTGCAGACTGGATATGACACAGAAAACCACGCAGGTGAAAACATTAGCTCCCTCAGGGCAAACACTCTGTTCCATTCTCTGTCTCTTCTGTTCCATTTTCTGCCTCTTGCTGCGTGCCCAGCACAGAACACTTAGTGTTTGTTGAGTAAACGAAAGAAAAGTGGGGCTAAAGAATATCAAAATGTACTCTGGGAGTTTCAAGTTGAAAAGAAACAAGAGAAACAACTTTATTCACATATATTTCAAAATTTTGAAACGGAAAATTATTTTTGCTGAAATCCTATTATACTCTTTTTTTAATGTTTTATTTATTTCTAGGAGAGAGAGAGACAGCGTGAGCAGGGGAGGGTCAGAGAGAGAGAGGGAGTCACAGACTGAAACAGGCTCCAGGCTCTGAGCTGGCAGTCAGCACAGAGCCCGACGCGGGGCTCGAACCCACGAACCGCGAGATCATGACCTAAGCGAAAGTCGGACACTTAACTGACTAAGCCATCCAGGCGCCCCGTATTATACTCTTAATATAACCATTAAGTTGGGAATTTATGCCTGTACTGGTCATTTTTCTGCAGCGGACCTTCAATTAAAAGAACGTGGGGGCGCCTGGGTGGCTCAGTCAATTAAGCGTTTGACTCTTGATTTCAGCTCAGGTCATGACCTCAAGGTTTGTGAATTCAAGCCCCATGTCTGGCTCTGTGCTTACAGCATGGAGCCTGCTTGGGATTCTTTCTCTCTCTCTCTCTCTCTCTCTCTCTCTCTCTCTCTCTCAATCTTTCTCTCTCCGCCCCTTCCCCATGCGTGTGCATGCTCTCTTTTCTCTCTCTCAACAATAAATAAACTTTAAAAAAAAAAAAGGTTAAAAAAAAGAATGTGGTTCATCTTGGTTAGTCTGGTTACTGTATTTTCACAATGTATTTTCATAATATTCATGAGCTGATATTTATATTTGTTAAAATTTACAGTTTTCACCTTTTTCTATTTTGTGGCATTATGTAAGTTCAGGAAAGTTAGTATAGTAAAGTGGTTCACTGAAATGTAAAAGTTAGGTTGAGAGTGATATAAATAGAACTTTTAATGATAGGATCACTACTGAATGGACTAAAATGAAGATAGATGTGTGTCCTCTATGTCAAGTGGTATGCCATACAGGAGGTTAAAAAACGGAAGTGCAGGGGCACCTAAGTGGCTCAGTCAGTTGGGCATCTATCTGACTCGGTTTAGGCTCACATCGTGATCTCATGGTTCACGGGTTTGAACCCCGCATTGGGCTCCGTGCTGACAATGCGAAGCCTGCTTGGGATTCTGTCTCCCTCTCTCTCTGCCCCTCCTGTTTTCTCTCTCTCTCTCTGTGTCTCTCTCTCAAAATAAATAAAAGTGAAGTACAAATAGGAGGTATAATGGCAAAGACTAAAAAACTGGAAGTTATTGGACCATCCATCCATTTGCTCCTGAGGCTAGAGCACTTTATTGTTTTCATGAAGCTACTGAAATAGTAGCAGTAAACCAGGTTATGCCTTCCTTGTCACTTTCAAAGTACCATGGCCTCTTTGGTAAACCAACCAAGTTCTTCCTCAAGGGTAGAATAATGTTTCTCAGTGCAAAACTGAACCATTCACCACTGAAGGAGAAGACTGAAACTACCAAGGCGTCATTTAAAGCTGTACTCCTCACAGATAAACACACGCAGACACACACTCATGAAATGTTTTTTAAGAACAGCCCCAAGGTTAATTATACATGTTTTGGTCAGAAGGAAAACAGAACAAGAGATTAGCAAAACTCCTCTATCTAATACCACTCTGGACATCAAGGAATACCAATGGAATGCCATACAGAAAAGGAACTGTGAACTTACATGTGGGCTGGCAGATAAATTCAATTCACCATTGACTGAAACCTCTGAGCAGGGTATGAACCAGTACCTTTCATGTTTGAGGTTCATATTCAAGGGCCAAGGTACTCAGTGCAGAAGGAGCCCAGGGACCCAGGCTGATGGAGGACCTGTTTTGTGTCCAGCTAGGAGGAAAAGAGGCAGCTACACAGCGTAATTGCACTGAACACCAATCTATACCACTGCTGTTGTTTTCGGAGGAGGGTTGAATATCTAAATAATCTTATCTTCATTTAGTACTGAAAAAGGGATAAACATTTTTAATCAAACTACCGTCATCGACAATCTGTCTACTCAATGTGCGGTGAGACAGTGAGTACCAGGGTTTGCTTTCCACTCAAATATACAGGCTGTTAAGGGGAAAGGCACTTTCATGGATATTAGAAGTCAAGATAAAACTATTTCTTCATGGCATTGAGAACGCCGATAAAGGCCATTGCTGTGATCTCAAAACACTGGCTTACATCGTACATGTCAGAAGTCAATATTTGGAACAGTGTGAATCTTTGCCAAAATACCATGATTTTTTTTAATGCTAAAATGCTAGGATAACTTGATATGACCAAACTATAAAGTAAGTAGCTAAGTCTCCATGAGTTTGACGCCCCCAGTAGTTGGCAGTTTTCATTACAAATTACTTTTTCATATGTCATTACATATTTTAAAATGACACTGAGATGGGGGTGCCTGGGTGGCTTAGTCGGTTAAGCTTCCGACTTTCGCTTAGGTCATGATCTCGCCATTCGTGGGTTCGAGCCCCGCGTCGAGCTCTGTGCTGACTGCCAGCTCAGAGCCTGGAGCCTGTTTCAGTCTGTGACTCCCTCTCTCTCTGACCCTCCCCTGCTCACGCTGTCTCTCTCTTTCTCTCCTAGAAATAAATAAAAGAAAAAAAAAACATTTAAAAAAAATTTTTTTAAATGACACAGATGTTGCAGAGCACTATAAATAAGCATTTTTGTGATGGCATTTTTGTGGGTTCCTTTTAAAGTGAACCCCTGTATAGGGTTGCTTAAATATCCTTCTGTTATGGCGCTTGGATTTCCCACAGACCAAATGGTCCAAGAAAGAGAGAGCAAGGGAGAAGCCACAATATCCCTAATGACCTGAAGTCTCACACCATCATTTTTGCATCTCACACCATCACTTCTGCCATATTTCCATCATGAGAAGAAGGCCACAAAGCCTAGCCCACATTCAAAGATAGGGGAATTAAGCTCTGTTTCTTGAAAGGAAAGTATAGAGTGGATATATTTTAAAATCATCACGTCATGTAAGTGGACAATGAGTTCAATTCATGCTGAATTTGAAATGCTTAAGACATTCACTGGAAGTGTCCAGCAAGTGGATGAACATACCCCTATACAGTTATTGCTCAGTTTAGCAAGAATAGAGTACAGGGGTGCCTGAGTGGCTCAGGTTGTTGAGCATGTGACTCTTGATTTTGGCTGAGATCATGATCTTGAGGTTGTGGGATCTTCTGTGTTGGGCTTAAGATTCTCTGAGCATGGAGTCTGCTTAAGATTCTCTCTCCCTCTCCCTTTGCCCCTCTCTACCACTTTCTCTCTCTCTAAAAAATATAAATAAATAACTTTAAAGTAAAAAAAAAGAAGAAAGTTTATAGAATGACAGATTTGGAAGTAAGGTCACAGAATTGGGGAGAAAATGAAAGATAAAGGAAGTAGGGTCAGCCTAACTTTACCATGAAAGGAAGTCAACAGTTAGAGATCAGAGTAGGGGATTTTGGTGGACAAAGGCGACAAGTCTTGGTAGAAGCCCTTGTCTATTGACTTGGGCCAGAGGAGGGACCTCTTTACTTGAGAGAGAAAGAAAAGAAGAGAGAACGGGTGCTATCTCGTGTGCTCCTGTCTCTAGGGCAAACAGACAGGCAACAGACCGCATGTTAGAAATACAAATGTGACCCCTTGAGGAACATATCTCAAATCAGTTTGTTACCCTGGCCTCCCTACCTTCTCTCCTTGTAGGAGACCCTTGTTGCTACGTCTCCCTGGCCTTTTGTAGGCTTGTCATTCAGACTTACCTGCTTTCCTGTTCCCAAATCTCTCACAAACCCTACTCCTCCCTGAGGATGGCGTCTGATTGGACTGCCTCTCAAAGAAGTGTGACCTAACTTGTCCTCAGACTCTCCCCTGTGAGAAGGACCCACCAGTAACCCTGACAGGCTTGGGAGCGTGGGGCCCTGCCCTGCTCCCAGTGTGTGGCCTACTAGGGTCCCTGCCTGGGTCCCCAGTGGTAGAGATGAGATAGTAAAATATCTTTGAGTCATAGGCTGTCATATTCCTCAGGGTAGACAGATGAAACTGTGCGAGTGCTGGTGTTTCTGAATTAGAGCTCCATTTTAGTGTCTAGATTCTTTGATGTAGTGTCTTCCAGCTCCACTAACATTTGTTTTAAGACAATGTTAAACCCAAATGTAGTTCATTTTCTGCTCATCATGACCTCAGCAAATTTTGACCAACAGTAGATGAACATTAAACCATGACAATTCATGAAAATGAATACACTGATACCAGAAAGTCCCCATTTTAGCTGTTACCATGGTGACAACGTGCATGGATGGCTATTTAAAGGTGCCATTCTTTGAAACATCTTATTAGGCACCAGATATTAAAACTAATGAAATCATGGAGAAATTGCTTATTTTTGAAGTCTTAATGGAGAAAGTTTTGAGCTAGTAATACTTTAGCTACTATTTTTAAAGCAACTACTATAGGCCAAACACTTCTCTAGGATTTTTTGCTTCAGTTGTCATATTTCACTCTCAAAGTTACTGTAGGCCAGGTATTATTTTTTCTCCGTGGGGCAGCTGAGGAAACTAGGGATCAGAGAGGCTATGTAATTTGCACCAGTTCACACAACCGGTATGTAGAAAACCTAAGATTTGCATAGGATCTTACCTAAGTCCAGGCTTTTTCCCTTATCCCACATCACCCCTTTAATAAATGGGAACAAATTTTGAGTACGATTACATTGGCCTCTTACTGGATACTGTCCATAAGGTCATTTGCTATCATACCACCCTGCTTTATTTTCTCCAGAACAACTGATTACAACCTGGAATTTCCTTATTTATTGCCTATCTTCTCACGAGACTCTGAACTCAATTAGAGCAGGTTCCTTGTCTCTTTCATTTCCCACTGGCCACCAGCACCTAGAAAATTATCTAGAATAGAGCAGGTAATCAATAAATGTTTGCTGAATGAATGAAATGAAATGAAATGTTAAATGAATGAAAAAGTTCAAAGGAAGAAAAAGCACTAAAACAAATGTTTATATAAACATATGTTTTTAAAAAAAGAATTTGACAAGTATAAGACAGAATTGAAATTGTGATTGCTTTAAATAAATACCCAAGTGCTTATTTGGGAAATACTGTGCTATATTTTTCCATGTACTATTTCAGTAAAGCAGCCAGCAAACCTGTAAGACCATAATAACAGTAATGATTTTATAATTCTGAAATTGTGCCTAAAAAGTTCCTCTTTATCAGCTCATGCATACATTAATCTAAAAATTAGTCGTAACTCCCCTCCCCCACCCCGGAAGAATACCCATGGCCAGTTTAATTAAAGGAGGATAAAGCTACCCTATATGAGCTTGAATTACTGTCAATATATTTCCAGAACAAAAAAAAAAAATCCTAATTTCCTCTGCAAATCCTACAAACTTATTCCTATATCACTGGGGGACCAGAGAAAGGGAAAGGAGAATGACCAACCAGAAGTCCTTACTTTTATCAGCAAAATCAATTCAAAGCACATAAATAAATGTGTGTTCTAACACTGAATTAGCAGAAGAATCCTATAAAACATTTTACTGTGAAGATACTACTAAATTCATCAACATGATTTTTTTTTACAAATAGTTTATTGTCAAATTAGTTTCCACATAACACCCAGTGCTCATCCCCACAAGTGTCCTCCTCCATGCCCATCTCCCCTCCCCCCCACATCCATCAGTCCTCAGTTTTTGTCAGCATTCAAGAGTCTCTCATGGTTTGCCTCTCTCCCTTTCCCCCACCATTTCCCCCCTTCTTCTCCCCCTTGTTCCTCAGTTAAGTTCCTTCTAATCCTCCTATACGTGCAAATGTATGATATTTGTCCTTCTCTGCCTGACTTATTTCGCTCAGCATAACACCCTCAAGGTCCAACCATGTTGCTACACATGGCCAGATTTCATTGTTTCTCATTGCCATGGAGTATTCCATGGTATAGATAAACCACATCTTCTTGATCCATTCGTCCGTTGATGGACACTTAGGCTCTTTCCATCATCAACATGATTTCTATCAGAGATAATTTTATTGAATTAGTATTAAAAAATTATAGGCCTAAATTTTCAAGAAATTGATACTGGTACATGAACAGATAAACAGATCAATAGAATCTAAAACGATGAACTAGGCCCAACTACATACAGGACTTTAAAATATGATAAAGCTGATATTCCACAGGAAAGGATGAATGTATTCAATAAATAGTATGAGATATTTGGATAGACATCTGGAAGAAGAGTTAGGCACCCTACTTTACTCTTTATACCAAAAATGATTCCAGCAATACCAAATATTTCAAAGAAAAAAACCTAAAATAATCAGCAGAAGAAAATGCAAAAGAGGGGCACCTGGGTGGCTCAGTTGGTTAAGCGTCTGACTTTGGCTCAGGTCATGATTTTATAGTTCATGGGTTCGAGCTCCTCATCAGGTTCTGTGCTGACAGCTAGCTCAGAGCCTGGAGCCTGCTTTAGATTCTGTATCTCTCTCTGACCCTCCCCTGCTCACGTTGTCTCCCTCTCTCTCTCTCAGAAATAAAAAAAAACCAAAACCAGAAAATGCAAGAGAATCTTTAAAGTCACAATATGGAAGATCTTTTCATTTGTAATGTGAAAACTCAGAAGCTATTAAAAAAGCAACTATATACAATCCAAATACCTATAACATAGCACAAACACAGGTAAACAAACATGACTGAATGAACTGAGAAAAAACAGTTTACTCATATCCAGATAAAGAGCAAATCTTCCTATATACAAAAGGTACTGAAGACCCAAGAAGAGGAAAACTACCAATAACCCAAAACAGAAATCTGCAAAAGTAATGAACAGGACAGTTCACAGAAAATACAAATGACTCATCAACACAAAAAATGCTCAGTCTCACTTTTAACAAAGGAAATGCAACTGAAAACTATAAATGTACTTTGCCTATCAGCATGGCAAAAATTTGAAACGTCTGGTACACATCAGTGTGTTGGTGAGTGTGTGCGAAAATTGGCACTCTCACTTTTACTTAGTAGGATGTGTACTGATAACTTCTATGAAGGCAATAGGCAATGTTCATGAAATTGACAAACGCACATGCTCTATGACAAGGCAATTCCCCTCTAGAGATATATTCTACAGATTTGTTCTTTTTGGGGCTGAAACCTGGGGAACAGGGAACAGAGGCAGAGGGGAGATGTCTTTTCACCTATATCTCCTTTTGAACACGCTGAATTTTGTATATTGTTCTTTGTTACTTTTGAACAAAATGGAATTTTTAAGCTACGTTCTTATAAGAGGAGTCATGTTTATTTACTCTCCCCTTCAGTTAAAGCCAAAATAGAGAAGGAAATTCAACCTATGAAGGAAGTAGAGAATGGCCTTACTCCTGGGCAACAGGTACAAAGACTACCTTCCAGGGACAAGAATTCACTGAACAAAATTGAGGAAGGATTACAAGAATTGATACTTCTCTAGGTCTTGAGCAAGTTATAGATTTCTCTAAACTGAGTGAGAGGCAGAAGCACGGACTATCCTCCTGAGGTCCCTGCTCCCCCCACCTGAGGAAAGATACGGTGGAAACGAGGCATCACAGAAGAGCTCATAAAACAGTAGGAGATGAAAAAGACATAAATAGAGGGAAACAGTTAACACCATCACATTATGAACAAATGTTCCATGAGGAAGAGCAAGAAGTGAAACCAAAATGCTGAAGAAGTCAGTGAAATAGAAGACTCATTTGAGGAAATGGAATAGAGGAAAACAAGGATGAAAGTGGTTAGCCAGGTGTTAAACAGGGAAGATAAACATGTAACATCCACATAATTGCTAATTCTGAATTAAATAATTTTCAGTTCACGGGCTGAAAATCCACCCAGAAAAATCAGTTAAGAGCGCAGTCAAAACAGGATGTATCCTGACAAAGCTAATGGGTGCTTAGGGGCAAAGAAATAACTGTCAACGATGAAGCAGAAGCAACAGATCACCCCTAATAGGGAAGCAAGTTAGACTCTGCAGTCTCCTCCGGCCTTCCCCACAATAATAGATGACAGAAGACAGAAGAGAAATGCCAATGGAGTGCTGAATGAAAGAAGGGACTCAAGAATTCTTTACCAAGTTAGAATGTCAAGCATATTTAAAGGAAACAAAAGTCCTCCCATAATAGGACAGAACTCAGAGATTACAGCACTCAAAAATCCTTTAGAAAAATGCAGTCATTGTCCAGCCAATTAAAAAGTTAAATGTGGGGCGCCAGGGTGGCTCAGTCGGTTGAATGTCCAGCTCCTGCTTTCAGCCCAGGTCATGATCCCAGGGTCATGGTATTGAGCCCTGCATTGGGATCCATGCTGGGCATGGAGCCTGTTTGAGATTCTCTCTCTCCATGGAGCCTGTTAGAGATTCTCTCTCTCCCTCTGCCCCCTCTCTTGTTCGTGCTTGCTGCTCTCTCTCTCTAAATAAAATTTGTTCAAAAATACAAAAAAATTAAATGTACATAATGTGCTCATTAAGGGAAAGCACATTGGTCCCATCTAGCAACACAGTGTGCATGGTATTCCTGCAATAAGTCAACTCTTTCTTCCACTGACGTCCCTATAGTCCTCTCTCAACATGGCAGACATAGTGACCATGTAACGCCTCCAACAGACCCCTCCAGGGGCTCCCCATCTCACTCAGGGTGAAGTGCAGTCTGTGCCCTGATCTACAAGGCACCCACACATGCCCTCCTGACGCCTGTGACCATGTCTCCTACCCTCCCTGGAGTTCCCAGCCTCCTTGCTGCCCCCCAAACATCAGGAATGCTCTTCCTCAAGGACTTTGCTCTAGGTGCTTCTTCCATCTGACATGCTTTAACTAACTCCCTTTCATATCCTAGGGCTTTTGCTCAGATGTTGCCTCTCAGTAGGTCCCTCCATGACCATTCTTTTAAAAATTCTAACCGATCCCTCCTGGCACCCTGGATCTTACTTACTCTATTCTGTTTTTATCTCCATGTTCAGCACTTGTTCACTTCTAACATACTATGTCATTTTCTCACTTATCAGGCTCATTGTTTGCGGCCCCCAATTGTACATTCGCTCCTGGGGCCAGGAATTTGTCTGTTTTGTTCAACTGTATACCCAAGCACCTAGAACAACACGTGGTTTGGGATATTCGATACCAACAAAATCAATGGTAGCACTGAACCAGTTAAACACACAGTTATATCTACATCTAACTAAGTCCATCAGCTATAGCAACTTCTTTCTAGATATATCTTCCGAGGCAAGGGAAACAAAAGTAAAAATAAACTATTGAAACTACAACAAAGCAAAAGGCTTCTGCACACTGAAGTAAACAATCAACAAAACTAAAAGCCAACCCAAGGAATGGGAGAATATATTTGCTAATGACATATCTGATACAGAGTTAGTTTCTAAAATACATAAAGAACTTATAAAACTCAACACCTAAAAAATGAATAACCCAAATAAAAAATGGGCAGAGGACATGAACAGACATTTCTCCAAAGAAGACATACAGACAGCCAATGAACACATGAAAAGATAGTCTACATCAGGGAAATGTAAATCAAAACTACAATGAGATATCACACCTGTCAGAATGGCTAATATCAACAACATAAGAAACATTGGGTATTGGCAAGACATGGAGAAACGGGAACCCTTTTGCACTGTTGGTGGGCAGACTGGTGCAGCCACTCTGAAAAATAGTATGGAGGTTCCTCAAAAAGTTAAAAATAGAATTACCCTATAATCCAACAACTGCACTACTAGGTATTTACCCAAAGAATACAAAAATACTAATTCAAAGGGATACATACACTCCAATGTTCATAGCTGCAGCATCAACAAAAGCCAAATTATGAGACCAGCCCAGTGTCTAATGACTGATGAATGGATAAAGAAGTTGTGGGATATATGTGTATGGGCATGTGCATGCACGCACACACACACACAGACACACACAGCACGCACACACACACACACACAATAGAATATTACTCAACCATAAAACGAATGAAATCTTGCATTTGCAGTGACATGAATGGAGCTAGAGAGTATAATGCTAAGTGAAATAAGCCAGTCAGAGAAAAATGAATACCATACAATTTCACTCATATGTGAAATTTAATATATGGAATTTAAGAAATAAAACAAATGAGCAAAGTGTGGGTGGGGGAGGCAAAACAAAAAACATTCTTAATTATAGAGAACCATGTGATGGTCACCAGAGGGAAGGTGGATGAGGGGATGGGTTAAATAGGTGACGATGATTAGGGAGTACACTTGTGATGAGCACTGGGGGTTATCTGGAAGTGCTGAATCACTATACTGTACACCTAAACTAATGCTATGCTGCCTATTAACTAACTGGAATTTAAATAAAGACTTAAATATATATATTATGATTATATATATTGAGGTTATTAGACTTAATCATATGCTTATACATGCCAATTACTTTATTATTTTTTTCAGAAAGGTATACTGAAACATTATTCCTCACATTAAAAAACTGAGAAAAGTGTTTGAAGCATATCATTTGAAGGTAAAAAGGCATCAAGCACAGGAATTATAAACATATAAGCATATCTTCCAATTAAGAGAGGGGAGGAAGAGAAAAACCAGATGTAGGATGAGCTATGAATCAGCTTCTAACTGAAAATGAGTGAGTAGGAGTTGCTTTGCCTCACTCTCCTCTCCTGTGACCTCCAACCCAAGTGACAGGGGAGAAAGGCATCATCCCAGATAAAGCAGGAAAACTACCACAGTCCTAAACCACAAACTGAACACGCCTGCGCGGTTCTGCCTACATGGAACAGACGGAACATATTCGGAGTTGAGGACGCCCCGCAGGGTACCGATGACCCTGGATGGTAAGGTCACCACCTCAAAGGGCACCTCTAGCGCCCACTGTTATGGTCACGATATCTGAGCAATGTACCACAGTGGGAGGGACAGGAAGCAGCCCGAGGAGGCATGGTCCACCCCACACAACTTTGGGGAACAGGAAGGAGACTAAGGAAGAAACCATGGCAACCAGCCATTGTCACTGTGTACATTCTCTGAAGTCCCTTCCAGGACACAGGCCCACATTGAGAAAAGCTGCTGGGGGTACACTCCACGATGAACAGGACAAGGATATTTGGGACAAAGGAAAGAGAAGCCAGGTAAAAGTAGGTGAGGAAAACAACCTGTACATCTCACTGAAGCCCAAGGCCGTGGACCTGAATACCTGGTAAGAACAACAGAAGAGGGAACTCAGGAGGTTCAGAGCTGGGAAAGTTATCCTGCCCCACGACTTCCATCTGGCCTAAATGAGAGCAACAGAAAGGAAACATGGTCAATTTCTCACTAGAGTATGATAAGAAAAAAAGAAAATATTGACCAGACCAAGGCTCCTACAGTAAGGCAAGCTAGAGAAACAGGCTCATGAAACAGAAGAAAACCAGAACAGCATTTCTGAACAAACGGAGAGACATGAAGTTACGTACTGAAAATGTCCACTGTGTACCCAGAAAAGTCCATGCAGAATGGTCAACATAGAGTTTTTTGTTTTTTTTTTTTTAAGAAAGCACGAGTCAGGGGAGGGGCAGAGGGAGACAGAGAGAGAATCTTAGGCAGGCTCCACGCGCACCATGGAGCCAGACACGGGGCGCAATGCATGACCCTGGGATCATGACCTGAGGCAAAATCAAGAGTCGACATCCAACCAAGCCACCCAGGAGCCCCTCAAGATTTTTTTTAAAGTCCTTTGAGCATCCAGGTAAAATAACCAAGTAACTTACAAGGGGGAAAACTGTAATCAGACTTCAATAGCAGGCAGCAGAGTAACATATTGAAGATATTCAAAGAGGAACATAAACCAAGGATTTTATAACCAACCAAACAGACTCTCAAGAATAAAGATCACAGATGAACAGTTCTGAACATGGAAGAACTCCCGAAAAACTATATTGAGGAATCTCCTAGACAATAAGTATTAACCAAGTCAAATATCTGGAGAGGCTTCATCATGAGAACTGGTAGTAAGCATTAAATACATATTTACCCAGAAAACTAATGCAAATGATCAGTAAAGGTAAACTGTTGAATAAGAAATGATTATGTATTATGACAACATAGATTTAGTATATCCATCAAAAAGTACTAGATGAAAATCTAAACCCATAGAATGGAAAATACTTTTCAAAACATGGCATAAACTCCAAAGCCACAAAAAACAGGCTATAATTTTACTACATAAAAATCTTTACACTTTTATACAGTCAAAAACACCATAAACAAATTCAAAAGACAAACAACAAACCACATAAAAATATGTACAACAATGCTAGTATCACATTGAAATGTAAAGGGCTCAATAAGGAGTTTAAAAATAAGGAAAACAATACAATATAAGAGCGCCTGGGTGGCTCAGTTGGCTAAGCATCTGACTTCAGCTCAGGTCATGATCTCACGGTTCATGAGCTCAAGCCCCACATCCGGCTCTCTGCTGTTAGCACAGAGCCCACTTCAGACCCTCTGTCTCCCTCTCTCTCTCTGACTCTCTGCCCCTCTCCCCTCTCTCTCTCAAATAAAAATTTAACAAAAACATTAAAAAGTTTTTAAAAAGCACACAATATAAATTATTATAAATGTATGTGAAGAGTGCCTGAGTGACTCAGTTGGTTAAGTGGCAGCCTCTTGATTTTAGCTCAGGTCATGATCTCACAGTGGGCTCCACACTGACAGTGTGCAGAAGCTGCTTCTGCTTCTCTTTCTTCCTTTTTCTCTGACTCTCCCCAACTCACACTTGCTGTCCCTCAAAATAAATAAATAAACTTTAAAAATATAGATAGATACACAGATACATATGAAAGGTTGTTCACACTGATTAATAGTTTTCCAACACACAGTAAAATAACAACCTTTATTTGCTGTATTTGTCAGTCCGGCAAACATTGATAATACCAAGTGTCAATAAGGGTATTGGGAAATATTTATTACTTAATGGGCATACATTATGCATAAGGAATTATAGTTTGGATGCAAATGTAATAACAGAGATACAAATATAAGTAATATAGAAACAATGTTCCTCTCAGCAAAGAACTTCTATTTTTAGGGGGTGAATAAGGGGAGAGAGAGAAAATTTTTTAATCAATATGTAATCATTTAAATGCAATTCTGGTACACTACAGAGGAGAACTACAAGGTGCTTTGAGAGTATAGAAAAGGGAGGACCTGGTGTAACTTGGGAAGAGGTATTCCAGCCACTGTAGATTGATCACCTTTTTAGGAAAACTGGAAAAATCTTAGATATCCACAATAGTTGTTTCAGTCACTCTACTCCTAAATAGCAAGTCTATCAAAATACACAACTGGGTATATATATATACATAAAATGATGTTTACTGCAGTATTGTTATAATAGAAAAAATAATTCAAATATTTATCAGTAGGATATTGGCTAAATGATGGTATATCTAACAGAATTCAACCATTAAAAAGAATGATATACCACCCACAATAATAAGATACTTAGGAATAAACCTAACTAAAGAGGTGAAAGACCTGTACTCTGGAAACTCTAAAACACTGATGAAAGAAACTGAAGATGACACAAACGAATGGAAAGACATCCCATGTTCATGGATTAGAAGAACAAATATTGCTAAAATGTACATATTATCCAAGCAATCTACATATTTAATGCAATCCCTGTCAAAATTCCAACAGCATTTTTCAAAGAACAAACAAATCTAAAATTTTTGTGGAACCACAAAAGACTCCAAATAGCCAAAGCAATCTTGAAAAAGAAAAGCAAATCTAGAGGCATCACAATTTTGGACCCTAAGTTATATTACAAAACTGTAGTAATCAAAACAGCATGGTACTAGCATAAAAACAAGACACATAGATCCATAGAGCAGAATAGAAAATCTAGAAACAAACCCACAACTATATGGTCAATTAATCTTTGACAAAGCAAGAAAGAATATCCAATGGGGAAAAAACAGTCTCTTCAATAAATGGTGCTGAGAAAACTGAACAGCAACATGCAAAAGAATAAAACTGGACCACTTTCTTAAACCATACACAAAAATAAATACAAAATGGATTAAGGACCTAAATGTGAGACCTTAAACCATAAAAATCCTAGAATAGAGACTAGGCAGTAATTTCTCTGACACTGGCCATAGCCACCTTTTTCTGGTAGGTTCCCTGAGGCAAGGGAAACAAAAGCAAAAATCGCCTATTGGGACTACATCAAAATGAAAAGCTGCTGCACAGCAAAGGAAACAATCAACAAAACTAAAAGACAAGCTACAGAATGGGAGAAGGCATTTCTAAAAGACATACCTGAATAAGGGTTAGTACCCAAAATGTAAAAAGAACTTTAAAAACTCAGCACCAAAAACCCCCAAATGATCCAATTTAAAGATGGGCAAAACTAACAGAATACTGTATGTTAACTACTGGGAAGTAAATTTAAAAAAAAAAAAATGGGTAGAAGGCATGAACAGACATTTCTGCAAAGAAGACATCCAGATGGCCTACAGACACATGAAAAGACATTCATCATCACTCACCGCCAGGGAAATGCAAATGAAAAACTACAGTGAGATCACACCTGTCAAAATGGCTAAAATCAACAACACAGGGAACAAAAGGTGTTGGTGAGGGTGTGGAGAAAGGGGAACACTCTTGCACTGTTGATGGGAATGCAAATTGGTGCAACCACTCTGAAGAACAGTACAGAGGCTCCTCAGAAAGTCAATAATACAACTACTCTTTGAGCCAGCAATTGTACTATAGGTATATACCCAAAGAAAACAAGAACATTTTTCAGTAATTCAAAGGTATACATGCACCCCCTTGTTTATAACAGCATTACCAACAATAGCCAAATTATGGTAATAGCTGAAATGTCCGTCGACTGATGAATGGATAAAGAGAAAGACAGATACCATATGATTTCACTCATGTGAAAAAAAGCACTTCTCATGGAATACCTCTAACTTTGCCAATAGTAAAAGAATAAAGTTTTCTTCCTAATCATAAAACACACACACACACAAACACCCTTAATACTTAATAAATATGTTTATTATTTTACTCTTTCCTTATAGGTTCTGTTCTTTACACTCAAATTGCAGATTATAAATAAATCCACTTTACATGTGCCTTCTGCCAAAACCAACTTAAAGGAGACTGAACAAATTCTAACTTTACAGTCCCATTATTATTATAGTCTAAAAGCTAGACTCAGGCTGCAATCACCCTTTCATTTGGAACGCTTGTTAAAATGCCATGCTACAATTCCTCTGAATAAAAACAAACTCTAGAATATGACATTAGGCTTCCTTTGTGACTACTTATAATGACTAAGTTCTGTGCTTATAATACAGATTCATTTAATCACTACACATCAGAGGATTTTATATGGTTTTTCTCATTACATCGTAATTCATTTTGTTTAGGATTGTGTCACACTCTTTTCCAGGTGAAAATGAGGAAAAGAAATTGAGCAACTGACTTAAAATAGAGTAGGAGTGCCAGTCAGCAAAAAAAAAAACCTTAGGTCTCCTATGTAAAGGCTGAATGCCAGCTGTACACTATTTGTCTCTAGCGTGAGCTATAAAGCTTTGATAGTCACCTTCAACAGTCATTCAAAGTAAGCCATGTCCCACTGCCTTACTATTATCTAGTAAAACAGCCTCAGATCTTGTTATAATCTTTTTAGTATGCTGAAGCCAATAAAACACTTACGATTCAGCAAGAGAAACAAGTTCTGAAACATTTAATAATTTGCCCACAGCCAATGAACATTTCCAATGCAACTTCTTTCCAGATCCTTTATTATTTCTCTACAGAGTTAGAAAATTAGAAAAACATTTGAATTATAAGATGAATAGTTTATGAGTTTAGTTAGCACAATTTAAGCCCAAATATTTACTAAGTGCCTCTTCTGCTCCAGAAACTATACTCATCACTGTGAGTTAAAAATGGAAAAGACACTAGGTTGGCCCCCAAGACAACCAGTCCTGTAGGGGAAATACAGCTCACAAATCAAAATCATATTAAACTCTACATCCTTAAATTTCACCAATAGGTGGAGTTAGGACTATGAATGACTACTTTAATTCAGTACACTGTCTTCCCGCTCTTCACCCTCAGAATTTATCTACATTTCTAAATACCATTCCTACTAAAAGGAAGCAGTGCTCCTTGGAGAAATAGCTGGTTCCGGGTGTGGGTCATGTGATTAACAAAAAGAGTATGGGATATCTTGTGGTGCCTAGAAATCAAGATACCCAAAGACTAAGGGACCCATGTCACATGGCCAATCGGGTGAACCTGAAGGAGCTCAATTTGACTTACTGGGGAAAAGTTCAACCAAAAAAATGACAATAATGAATTTTAAAACATGTATTGATACTAAAAAAAAAAGAGTAAAAGGACAGAAAGATAAATCTCTTCTTTATAGAATAATAGAGCTAATAAATGTAAAGGAAATGACAGAATTGGGGGGAATCACTCCCTAAAATCTTATAAATCTTATATATTCATCAAAACATGCTAAAAGTATTGATTAAAATGTTTGTTGGAAAGAAGATGTTCACATGATCTTCAAAGGCTCACTCCACAATTTATCAATCACAAAATGGAAAACAAAAGTGATCAAGCTTACCATGACAACCTGGTGGGCCACCTGACAATGCACGCCTCTTACCATGATGTGATGGGACACACAGCATCATCTAGCTAGCCTTCTTGTTGCAACTGATAAATCATGAGCAAGGATTAGATAAACTCAAATGTGGGACACTATATTGGACAACTTACCTCTTAAAAGAAAATTCACTTTCATAAAAAGCAAAACTAACTTAAAAAAGAAAAAGAAAAAGGCATGGACTTAGACTTCTGGGAAGATGGAATAGACATACTTTTCCATCTTCTTTCTACTAAGTGCAACTAAAATCCACAGACATGACACAGAAGATAAATATAAGAAAGCTCTGAAAGGTGGGAAGAAGAAGACAAACTATTTAAGGAACTCGGGGCCCAAGGAACAACACAGTGGCAAG